>CM076570.1:1521262953-1521691051 GCA_034641835.2 Pinus albicaulis
TAGACTGACACTAACATAACCTTTGCGATTGAACTCTAGGAGTGGATGGCTAGGCTTGTGGAATTCCAGAAGTTCTAGAAGGATGAGCGAGTCACTCAGTGGACCCGAGAGCTGCTTGAGTAGGTGGAAAAAACTGATAATACTATCACACGCACGGTGGATCACTGGGTGGATAGTGTGCTGGGAGGATTTGTGACGGAATTTTCCATTGATCAGTTTGTATCATACTTTGAGGCTGAACGACGATTCTTCAAAGGATCCCGAGGAAATTTTTTGAGGACGTTACCATTGCTGATCAAGAAATTACTGTGCAAAAAGAGCATTCTGTGTAGTCATACTGACTGAATGATCTCGGATCTAGACGAAAGCGCAACCCGCAGTGGTAAATACTATTGGACCAACCTTGACGGAGGGAGATCTGCCTACAATCCATTGCAGGAACTAGCTGTGCAAGATCCCCCAGCTACTTCGCCACCTCGGCCGTGTAAAGGTAAGAATTCGCCTATACCGCCACCCCCCCCTAGATAGTGATATGGCTGTGCATTTGAAACTACCTACCTTCAAGGGGGTAGGAGATGAGGATATGGAATGATTTTTGTTCATTGCAGACTCTGTATGGACTGTGCAGAATGTAGCAAATGATACGATAAAAAGGGCGCAGTTGTCGTTGGCCTTCGAGGATAGGGCCCTGGACTAGTATATGCGGTATATTGCCAAGAATGGGGGTGCATCTATTCAAGATATCAAGGATGCTTTGAAGCACCAATTCAGGAAGCCAAAATCTTATTCCTAGTTGGTAGCAGAAGTAAAGGATTTCAAACAAGGTGCTTCTGAGTCGGTATGGGAGGCTGATCAGCGGCTAAAGAAGGAAATCAGGGAAGGAGGATTCGAATATGATGATAGACAGCATACCGAATGGTTCATCGCTATGTTGTTACTTGACCTACGCATGCCAATGAGTCATCAAACCTTTGAGTTGCAGGAGAAGGCTGTGGAAGTTGCTATGAAACTAGAAGCTACCCCCCGAGAAGATACGTCAACAGGGGTACAAAAAATCTAGGAACAACTTGGGGCTATGCATATGGAGATACAAAACCTACAAAAAGAGTGGGGAAAGGATGGTTGCACAGATCTCTGGTGTATACGATATCGGGTGTCTGGCCATATGAAGGATCAATGCCCTCTATTGATGGATTACATGCAAGCAGGAGGACCTAGCCCAGTACGCCCAGGGGTGAGTAGGGAACCTATCCTATTATGACCAGGTTCAAGCGGACCTGCACTATGGTGTGATGATTGTCGGGTGGCAGGACTGCATGATACGAACCATTGCCCTCGGTTAGGTGCATATGTCCCAGAGCTAAAGCAACAATGGTGTCGATTCTGCTGATCAGTGGGACTTGATGAGCATAATTTTTGTACTTATGACTTAATGATGGATTGTGGGAACTTATATAGGGTACAATCGGACCCTGCGTCACCAATATTTTCTGCGCACTTTGGAGGATCACCGACCTGAGGCAGAGGAGGTCGGGGAGGAAGCGCAGGATGCGGACGTGGGCAGCTAGTCTATTATAACTGTGGAGAAATAGGGCACTTTGCCAGAGAATGCCCAAATCCCACCAGGCCATCATGCAAATACTGTAGGCAGCTGGACCATGAGGTAGAAGAATGCCCAATTTTAATAGCCAAGATGCAGGATAAGTAGCCCACCGCTACGCAAAACATACAAAGAGTTAAATCTGAGCTAAGAAAGGCAAATCCCTGTGTAAAAGTCATGACACGCAGCGGGCTGGTCACCCCAAGAGAAAAAGAGGAGCTTGCTTCCCAGGAAGGAGTTCCCTTCAAAGAACGCACACCACCGAAAGTCTCTACGTAGCCACCAACAGAACCTCAGATAGAGGAAGGGGTTGAGCCCTTTTTAAAGGCATGTCTGAAGCTGCTGCGAAATCCGTAGGCTATAGTTAATCTCCAAGAAATACTGAATACTTGCGCGGTTCAGACCAATTTGACCCCTAAAACCAAGGATGTACACAAACTATACAGCTATAAGAAGCGCACCGAAAGAGAGATGTGATTGACTGCGCAGATTGGTGACTACGAGATGGATCAGGTGATCTTAGATCTAGGGTTATATGCGAATGTATTACCAAAGTAGACATGGAAATGAATGGGGGAACCTAAGTTAGAATGGTACACCATCCATCTGCGAATGACCAATCAGCAAAAAATCATCCCTCTAGGGAGATTACCAAAAGTCATGGTTGACATCGTAGGGGTAAGGGTCCTAGCCGACTTTGAAGTCATAGAAATCGTGGAAGATGTGGATCCCTACCCTGCGCTCCTTGGACTGGACTGGGAAATTAACATGGGGGGTGTCATCAATCTCAAAAAACACAACATGGTGTTTGAAAGAAAAGGTACGCATGTCATAATACCACTAGATCCAGCAGAAGGTGTGTGGTATACATAGACAACCTATGAGGAGGAGGAATTAGATCACATTTATAAATTAACTGCACTGGATGAAGATCGGGTTAACTCCATGGAGGAAGGAATGCTTTTTTGGGTAAAGGACAGTGAATGTTTCTCTGACTCTGATGAGGAGCTGGAAAATTGGCAAGGCCGATTGCACGAAGTTTTGACACTCTGATGTCTTCAGACTGTCAGGAATTTTCAGCGCATCTCTATCGAGGCAAGGAACCTGCCCTGCCCAGAGAACGCAGATGATATTTAGAAGACGGTTGAACCTAAGATTCCCATGGAACATAGGCTAGGGACACTATCACTAACATTGTGCGAAGAACCTATGCAAGGACCGGTATTCTCCGCTCAGGAGAAATATTGGAGAAGGGTGATCCTGCGCATAGGGACCCCAGTTGCCAGATGGACTTCGAGGTCAGTCGACCTTTGCGAACACTTGCTGACATACCACACTCAAGGGTGCAATAATGCCTTGCACGGTCAGGCTTGCCGGGGTACCGCTGCCCCAGGCATGCGTCGGATTACGGACCTGCCCGGACCCACGTGTAATTTAAAGAATTTGCAAACGCCTCAAGTAATAAATGGCACGAGGACGCGTGACGCAGCCCTCTGGTGCAAGGACGTTCCAACCATGGGTCAAGTGCATGGCTTGAAAATACTGATGGTCGACTTGCAGACACGCCT
This sequence comes from Pinus albicaulis, assembly GCA_034641835.2. Taxonomy (NCBI): domain Eukaryota; kingdom Viridiplantae; phylum Streptophyta; class Pinopsida; order Pinales; family Pinaceae; genus Pinus; species Pinus albicaulis. The sequence continues at coordinate 1,521,266,122 of CM076570.1, forward strand.
CACATCGACCTTCACTCAGGGTACGCGAACGACATACAGGCGTCATCCATGGTCTGACATTCCGTGGAAATGACCTCAGGCACGTACGACGACCGTTAGCACATCCCAATTTAATAAAGAAGGGATATTACAAGTACGCACAATCGGTGGCAGATCATCAAGGCAGCCATTTATGGTAAGGTTAATCTACTTGATCGATGGTATGTCTCACGAATGGGATACTCCCCCATTAAATAGCTTCGGACGGTGTGTGGATGGCATGATAATTACACACCAGGCTATTTATTCACCCTACATCATGTTCCCGCTATCTGCGTACTGGTTTTTTGCGCTCCTTAGCATCCTCTGGGTTGCTCGCTTCCGTGTTGCTAGGATGAACCCAACCAGAGAGTCTGGGAGTGTTGAGTGCAATCATAGGGGTGGATGCTGGCTCTCGACAGAAAGGATTGTCCGTGAGCCACGCACAATAGGAATGGCGCGATACAGGGACATGGTGCGGCTTCTCCGCACCTCCAAAACACCGCCCAGTCGAAGAAATGTGTGTTCCCTCCCTCAAATTTCCCTCTTCAATGATCCTGATCCAACTACAGGGGACGTCCGAATTGATTTAGCACAGCTATCTTGCACAAAGCTACAAGGAATGCACACCGGAGTGTTGCGTGAAGTTCTCCACTATGACCGAACCAAGCAATAGTAGTATAATCTACCTTAGGAAGTACGGGACCAGCGGATTGTAGTGGTCACAGAGGCAACGCAGATTATTCAAGAACAGCTGACGTAGGGTGCACAACTGGTCGAAGTAGCTACCCAAATATTGATGGCCATCCAGCACCATTCCACGCTTCAGCATATCCAGACAGAATTGCAGCAGGCAGAAGCTACTCTAGACAAAGTTAGAGCCTCCTCACCCTCCACCGTCTCCACATAGCGTCTAGCCATCCTGGATAGGATTGATAACCTTCGCCACAACAAGCATGTCACTGAGAAACGGTTGAAACCATGGGCTGCGACCACACTCCAGCTCGCCAAAGATGCTTAGTCTGCCATTGCACGCCTCCACCAACTGTTGGAATGGATCATCGCGGCTCCATATGGCCCTGCCTCCCTGACAATGGCCAACATTGCGCAGCATGCTGCGGCCCAGAGTAAGGAAGTTCTCCCTCCGCTCCTTTGCACTCTGGCTACCTTGTGCATGCAAGTCAAAGCTGCGCCACTGCAGTGACTCGGGACGAGTCACAAGATTGTGTTGGGGGACTATTGGAACAGGGTCTCCTAACAAGTTGCGAAACTGGTCCAATTTTGATATTTTTGGTTATATTTAGCATAGCGGAGGGGTTTGGGGGTGGGTCAAAGCCCCGAACGCATTGTAATGGGTCAAAGGGTAAACTAGGGGTCCAAAAACCATGGGTTGCGGACCATAGGAAAGTCGAGGCTAGAGTGTTATAAATAGAGATGCATTTTGTATTGTAAAGGATAGGAAATGATGAGCTATTGATGCAATCTGTTGTTTAAGCGATCTGTTTGGGTTTTGGGGAACGAACTCCTACTGGCTGTGTGTACAGAGATCCTAGTCCAGTTGTGTGTGGACTTTGCTGCTATGTGCGTAGGTTGGGAAGGGAATTGGAATTGTAAGAAGGAATTGATGAATGAATGAATGCGAAATATTGTTAGAGAATTGAACTTGTGAGTACTGTTATATGAATTACTGGTAATTGATGTATTGTGCGTTTTCTATTATTAAGCTACGAAATATCTGTGTACTATGTCTGTGGATCTAGATCTGTAATGTTCTATTTATGTACTATTGTGTTGATAATATAACAAGCGTATAACTATAGATATAGTGCACGTGGATGCGAATAGATGTTTAATTAACTCTGTGTAGAATAAGGCAATCGGGGATTACAGGATCTAGCACTGCTCTGCTTGCTTTACCCATCCTTTCTCAGGGTTTGGAAACTTGGTTCCAGCACCCACCCATACTACTTCGGGTGAGACTTTGACCTGCGAAAGCAGGTCACTGCCGAAAGGGCCAGTAGTATAGGGGTTTGTTGGCAAACCTTGCTTACCGAACTTGGGTCAGGACCCCTCGAGCCAACAAGTAGTCCTCTGAGTCTTATTTCCAATGCCATAGGTCTAACCCAATTTGGATTCTTCAAGAAAAATTTATGCCCAATCTCTCACAATGACCTAATTATGCACTAGTTCAATAGAGCACACTTGTACGGAATGCCATGTGACATTGTTTTCCTCATTTGGCTCTGAAATTGATACACAAAAAACTACATTCCATGCACTATCTGCCACTTTTTACATAATTCCAATCTTATACTCAGAGAGAGATTTATGACTATTTTACAAAGGTTACCGCTTTGAGATGAAGTTCAGGAGCTTGCAAAAACCCTAACTTCCACATATCATATCTCCGTAAATATTGCGAACAATGATCTAAAAGTTTTACACGAGCTTCCCCAGGATTTTAGCTTTGTCTCATAAAAAAAAATTCTTCTGAACCTTCGTAGAAATTTTTTTATAGAAAAAAATCCACGATGGCCTATTTCAAGTAGCGAAATCCCTACATGAGGAGGATATGAGGATCACAATTTTTATAAATGATTAGGTTGAGAGGGAATTCAACAAGTGAACATGGGAGGGATTTTAGGAGCTTAAAAATTATTAATTATTGACTGTTCAATTACCACAACCAATTATTAGATTCATTCCACAACCCCATGGGGTTTTAGCCCACTAACTGGGGCTACTAACTTCAAACATGAATATCTCTCGAACTGTGAAGAATTATGAGCCCTTCCATATATCAATGGAAACATCTCAAAAAGCAGAAACAATAAAAAATATCCTTGACTCGGAATATGGTAATTTCGTAGGGAAAAATTCTCATTCAAGATCGGGGTAGCCCCTGGTGCTGCTTGGGTTGACATCAATGATAACAACTGATCAACATTTTTTTCACTTTACCAAAAGTTTCCTCAGTCATTTGTTGACCAGTACCTCTTTATTTTTTAACGATGTTGAGGAGAATAACATATTATTGATCTATAATTCAACCCTTTGGGCTAATGCATCACTATTCAATAATTTAACGAGTCTAGCGATAAATGAAACTCGATTCTTGCCATGATAGACAATCTCATCGCTATTTTATGTTTTAATAAGCCTAACGATAGTGATAGCCCGATCCTTTTTCATGTTTAGAGAGTTTGAAAAAGAGTACAAAAGAAAACTCCATGAGTCCTTTTTCGTAAATTTGTCACTGAGGTCCGAAAAAGTGTAAAATGATACCTGAGAGAACCTCCTAACCATGTTCAACTAAGGTTTTCCTTTTTCGTAAATAATCTATCTCAGTCCAAAAAAAGGGTTAAATTTATACTGAGTATATGTTTTTTCATTTACTTTTATGAGCTCGAAAAGACAATTTCTCGACAATATTTTCACATTATCAGAGTCTGAAAAGAGCTAAAAGAAGACTCCAAGGGTTCCTTTTTTGCCGTTATCGAAGCTCGAAAAAGAGATAAAAGTGCGATTGAAGTCCTTTTTCATTTTTATCAAAGCTCAAAAAATAAGGATAAAAGTATGCTTTATGGTCAAATCATTCTTGAATAAGTGTGGATGACTAATTTGCTATACCAGCTATAAAACCTATTCAAAACAACATCAAACAGATTAAAAATACCTATTTCATAAAAAAAATGAATAAAAACCATAGTCACAGCATTAAATATGATTCAAAATAATCAAATTGACTAATTAAAAGAGTTTTTTCCATTCATTTTTACCATTTGAAATTTGGAACTCTGAACGAGTTTTTTCCCCTGAACTTCAGAAATTTATTGTGACAGATTCCGTGGAAAATTTTCCTCGCTGTTCGATCCAAGTTAGAGCTATGAACCTTCTCTTTCCTTCAGTAGAATTTATGTTTCATTTCATTGCAAATTTTTAGGGTTTAGAGCCCCTTAGGGTAAATTTATTTCGCTTGGAGGGAAACACACCCTTGATTATCGAAAGGTGCATTGCAGTGCATTGGAATTGAAGGCCAGGTACATATGCAACACGTTTTCCCTTGACCTGGGGTGTGTTGGGCGCAATCCATTTTTGTTTCTTGCTTTCTGCTCAAATTTTGCCTAGTTTTTTGCATGAAATGGATCCTTATTAATCTTATGATTGTGTTTCATGTATTCATCGGACCAAAATGATGATTACATGGAGGGAAAGAGAACTTAAGGAATAGAACATGATTTCCCTAAATGATCCGGGTATAGTAAGAGCCCTAAGAGGCTGCAATTGCTAAAGTACTTCAAATTATCGGGTATGAGGCAAAAAAGGAACTATTGGAGTTACTTGTTCGTTCATGCGATCTAGCGATACAAGATTTTCACATTGGGGACAAATTGGTCCGAATATTAGTGGAGGATATTTATTTTCTCACAGGATTATCGAGGAGAGGTCCGCCCATTTCTCTTTCATAATATGCTCTTGGAGGAGAGATAGTGAGAGATTATATATCGCAATATTGCAATCCAGGGACTGAACCTAGTAAGGATGGGAAAATAAACATTCGCAATGTGCGTGATTTTCCTTTGAGGACCATCCTATTCACTATCGCAAAGCTTGTTGGTACTGCTACACTACATGTGGAAAATAGATCATACATGTAGTATGCACTAGAGTGCTTGGAACCAAATATTTTTAACTGGGCTGAAGTTTTCCTCTTTGAGATGAAAGAATAGTTGACCAAGGCAAAGGGAGGAAGGAAGAAGAATTTAAACTATGGTTTGATCCTAATTTCTTTTTCCTTAGAGCAGATTCCATTGATGCAACCCAACATGTGACACTAGGTACATCTGCCCCTAGAGATCCAAGGATGTAGAGATGGGTAGAACTAATGGATAGACATGTTGGTCAATCGACCATCATATTCTCAATTGAATTCTTCACTTGCTTTAGACGAGATATGGTCGCCATCGATGATTATGCATATGTAGGCGTAGAATTCCGAGGAGATCCAAAATTGGCTCTACCAAAGGACGCTCAATGGGGTGCAATTGGTAAGAATGTTTTGACCATGTTTTTTAATTTTTCTAAGATTTAAAAATGTTTTTGTATTTTGATGTTTCCAAATACTAAACTAATGTTTTGATTTAATGTAGATGTAGGTCAAGCTTGACCAGTGGGTCAGCCAGAGCAGAGAGCAGTTGAGCCAACAGATAGGGTTGTCGGGAGAGCAGTCCTTCAGGATTTGGATATGGTCAAGACTCTTGCTGAGCTAAAACAACACATAGAGGGATTAAATCTTGGGATTCTGGATTTCTGGATCAAAGAGTTACCCATGAGACTACAACACCATACTATTGGCATTCCCAACTGTTGGATGTGGTTATTGTGTAGGATAGCTAGATCAGTAGCGTGTTATCATGAGCATCAGTAGTTTACTTTTGAAATTTTTTATACATTTTGAGGTCATATGACCAATTTGTCTTGGGCAGAAATTTTGTAAAAACCTATAACTATCTATCTATTTTTTTTCAGTGTTTTCCTATGTTTATTGGACAATCCTATTCAATTATGTGATGTGAATTGAAAATGTGCCTTTACATGTGTTTCAAATGTCTGTTTATAACAAAATTCGCTAAGGAATCAGTTAATGTGTTCAAGTTTCTAGACATGTGTTGATATTGAATGAAATCAAAATTTCTTTCCCAAATTTGAACTGTTAGGAACATACGATGCAGTGTTGTATTTATTACTATATAAAAACTATGAAGTTGCAGTACCACAATTTGTGAGTCTAACCTAATTATGATGCGGTTAATACCAAATTAAATGGCATCAGAGAGAAGTTTGATCAACGTGCTATACTCAGTATTATTGTTTTTTGATTGACCGATACAAATCCCTTGAAAACTCACTAACTCACCATTCAGAGTGAAAATGGCCCACGCTTTAGAGGATATATTTTGTGTACTATGGATAGCACCCTCAAAATACCCAATGAATGGTTCCAAAGATTCAAACATCTGCGAGGAAATGTAAAGTGGATTACTTACTTGAAGAAAAATCTAGAAAAAAAAACTAAGACAGTAAATGCAAATCAACAACATATCTAAAATATAATACAATAGTTGACTATGCTCATGTTTAATCATAATAACATTTGAGATACAATCCATTTTGAGGCTGCGCTAATGGAATTCCATCATAATCTACCAAATCATAGGCACCCTTAGCAAGAACGCTTTTGACAATATAGGGGCCATTCTATAACGACTCAAATTTTCCTGTACCTATTACATCAACTTCCTGATCATAAAGTAAGACCAGGTCACCCTCTAAGAATATGTGAGACTGGACATGCTTATCATATTGCGCCTTTATACGTCTCTTATGTGCTTCATTGGACAATGCGGCTTCATGATGCATTTCATCAAGATGGATGAGGTTAAAAAGACACGCTTCTTCAAAAGAGGTGTTAGGTAATAAGTCAACTACGAGTATTAATGACGATATTTCACCTTGGAAAGGAAAGATAGATTCCAGGCCATACACCAATTGAAAGGGGGTAAATCCGGTTGCATTTCTCACCGAGGTTCGGTATGCCCACAAAGCCGAGTACATGATCAAATTCCAATTTCACTTATGAACTCCTATCATTCGTTGAAGCATTCGTTTAAGAATCTTGTTAATAGCCTCAACTTGTCCATTGGATTGTGGATAATAAGGATTAGAACTATCATGTGACATTCCTAATTTGGTATTTAACCCATTCATCATGTGATTGAAAAAATGATTACCATGATTTGTGACTATAGCTTTTGGAACACCAAACAGTGAGATGAAAGATTGAAAAATAATAATGCAACTGTTTCGCCTATGTTGTTGAATGTAGGCATCGCTTCGGCTCACTTGGTAAAGTAGTCTACTGTGACAATAATATAACCATGCCCCCTAGATGAATGAGGGTTGGAGGTCATGAAGTCAATGCCCCATTTTTCAAATGGTCCTACAGCGATAACAGGATGCATCGGCGCTGGCGGTTTGCGTATTTTATGATCAAATATCTGGCACGCATGAAAAATTCTAACCGCGAGGATGCAGTTGCGAAATATGGTAGGCAAAAAGTAATCAGTGTAGTGTATCTTATGCACGATAGCATATCTAGGCAAGTGTCCACCACAAGTCCCAACATGAAAATAATTTAAAACCTTTTCGGCATCTTCATGAGTGCGACACCTCCTTAAAATCGTATCGACACCATGACAATAAAGTGTATCGTCAATGATCAGATAATATTTGGCTTGGAAATGAATACGTCGATGTTGAGAGTGAGAGGTATCAGGCTGAAAATTCTGGGTTTGGAGATAAATGATAAAATATCCATACCAAGGATCATATGATCCGATCAGAAATAGAGACTCATCAGGAATTGATGGTTCCGATGTAGTAGCAGTACTATCAGAGGGAAGGTCGCAGAGAAGCTCAACCAAAACTAAAGAATTCTTTGACTTGGATTTGATGAATTCCAAATAAAATTCATATAAAATGAAAATCCATTTTGAATATTTCCCCCCCAGCAATTGACATGACAGAATGTAAGTCATGGGGTTGCAATCCAAAATGACAATGGTTTTCCGGAACAGGATATAGTGGCGAAATATTTGGACAGCTTGAACGGCCGCCAAAGCGAGATTTTCGATGTATGAATACTTCACTTCTATATCATTGATATTATGACTCAAATAATATATCGAATTTTCTATCCCATATTCTTCATGGACCAATATGATAGCAATGTTCATATCAGCCGTGACGATATATAATAAATAATCACTCTGATAATTGGGGGCATACATTAATGACATTGAGACAAGTGTATCCTTGAGAACATCAAAAGAATCTTGCGCAAACTTTTCCCAATAGAAGGGAATCCACTTTTTCAAGAGTCGAGTAAATCCTTTAGCCATTTCGGCGTAGTTGGGTATGACCTCCTTAGGAATTTAGCCTTTCCTTGAAGTTTCTGTAACTGAAGAAAATTTGATAGCGCAGGAAAATCAAGAATGGCCTAGACCTTTAGTGGGTCGATTCAAATTCCTTCTTTTGAGACGACGAATCCTAGAAAATGACCAGAAAAAAAAAACACACATTTATGTGGATTGAGGCGTATTTTGTAGTGTCAGAAGCGTAGAAAGATAGCTCTCAAATGCATCGGGTGATCAATGCACTTTCGTGAATGCGCGGGTAAATCACCTAGATAAGGTTAAACAATGTGCTTGATGTCATTGAAATCATAATCCATTGCTCTCTAAAATGTTGCCCCATCATTCTTTAAACCAAATGGTAGTTTTCAAAAAGGGAATGTGCCCGAAGGACAGATGAATGTTGTCTTATATTGGTCCTCTGGGCGGATATTGATTTGATTGTAACCGGAAAATCCATCCTTGAAAGAAAATATTTCACATCCAACACAATCGTCAATAATCTGGTCAATAAAGGGATTAGGATAGTTGTCTTTTGGACAAGAAATATTGACATCCCTTTAATCAACACACACTCTTATTGTCCCTTGTTTCTTCACAACAGGAACAATGTTTGAAACCCAATTAGTTAGCGAAACAGAGTAAATGAAACCAGCACGCAAAAAAATTTCAACTTATGCTTTAATGGCAGCAGCTTTCTTCAGATGAACAGGATGAAGGTGTTGACGTACCGGCTTGACATCAGGGTACATGTTAATAGTGTGTTCAATGATAGTAGTATCTATGCCTGGAATTTCCTCATAAGACCAATAAAATATATCACAGTATTCACGAAAGAGAGAGCGATAAGTTTCGAGTTCTGATGGAGAACAAGACACACCGACATGAATGTTTTCTACAACGTCGGGTTTGGTCGAAATATCGATAGAAATGGTTTCTTCAATATTTTATAAGTTTCGCTCGGATTCAATTTCATTAATGGGAATATAATTTGAAAATAATGTTTTGATCGATGGGTGATATAATTCAATGCGATTATCTTCTTCATAATCCTAAATATGGGAACAATGATGATGATCTTCCCATGGTTCTCCTTCTTCCATCATGGATTCCACAATGCTCTCATCGGTCAAGAAAGTGGATGAAAAAGGATCAGATGGAGTACGAAAATATAAGGAATGATCAACCCAAACGACTGGCGACGATGATGTCAGATTCGCCGCCCAAGCCATGTAGATTGATTTCTATGCCAGCTCAATTGGGTTGGGCGGAAAAAATTCATCTAACGTCGCAACTTCAGAATCACCCATAATCTTCCTTAAGACAGATATAGTAGAAGATATCATGTAGTAGGTCTCTATGTTTCCAATTTCTGCCGACATCGCAGGTGGCGGTAATACAAAGGCTCCCATGAGGGAATAATCCTTTAAGAGTCATACACCAATGTTTTGAAGTGCTATTTGGGGAGCGTGAACTAACAAAACGCTTACAGTTACCTAGGAACTAGAGGGAAAGGAGAGTTTATTGATGACTGTAATAATAACTCTATGAGGAAAGGCAATCATTCAACAATATGTAGAGACGATCGTAGTCATAGCATATACCCATAGCCTTTCGAGTAAAATATTGTATTCAAGGGGTCTATCAATGACGTAAAATTCAACATTTAATGTTTTCCCCCTAGTTCAACATGCAGGTTATTGATGATATCGCAAGGCTTATATGTACGACTATCAAAAGTGTTCAACGTTGTAGGCAATTGAGATAGGCGCGGTGAGCCAAGTGACTTCCAGTAGTTTAGATACATAATGTTGGTAGATGCTTCCTCATCAATAATAGTACAATGAACAAGGTGATTGAGAACATTTACTTGGATGGTGTTGAGGCCTTAGAAATCTGTGGCAACAACAAGGGGGATAACCACCCGGTCTGACCCTTAAGATAGTTCCTTTTCTGTTTGGGATAGTGGCTCAGACTGGATATAATGGGACCAATTTCCCAGAGTTGGGTTTTTGTTTGATTGTTGGGTTTCTCTCAAGGGATTTACATGAAGAATTCCTAAAAACTAAAACAAATTTATTCTAACATGCAAAAACTTGAAATTAAAACTAATTTAATCTAACCCAGGATAATACTATTTCGATGCGATCTGAAATGATATATATTCAATCTGTGATGATTAAGGTCATCACATATTTAATAGAATTATTACTTTGTAAGATAATTCTCTTGAAAAATAATTAATCAAAAGAAAATGAGAAACATATCACATATATTTGAAGATCATATAAAGACAAACCAATTCCTATCTTTATATCATACAGTAGTGCAATTGATATTTCAGACAAAAAAAAATTGATTTCATATATCATTCATGAAAGCTGGATTCATCACTAACATTAAAAACAGAAATATCATACATGATAATAGTAAAAGATGTGTACCGTCCTGTTCATCTGATCAATGATAGTAGGCCACATTCAACTCATACATCAGTAAGTCTTTCAAAGAATACAAAAGTGCATCAACAGTGATCAACAAAATAATATGTAACTGAAATGGTCGTGTTCCATTATTTCATCAAGACATCCACAAACTTACTTACAATTAAGCATTATTTGCGAATGTTCTCAATAAAATTCTGGACCCTTCTCTAAATGCATGAGAAGGGTTTAAATACTATGCTAATTAACTACAAAAATATTATACAAAGATATCTTATGAGGTGGTTTCAAACAACCTTCCTCATCTTTAGTATCTATTTGCTAAAAATTGAAAAACAAACAAACTAATAATCATGCTGGATGACAAGTTACTGCCAGTTGTGCTTTTTTGCTCACAAATGTTGGACATCGGTTGAACTTGTGGAGGTTTGCCGGATTCTATCTTCATTTGTGAAACAAATATAGCGTCCAATAAAAGTGGCTGTATTCTCTTTATGGAGTTCAAAAAACAGTTCAATGTCATGATCTGACTGTGTGGTTTGACCAATAGCTTCCAGTATGCTTCCCAATCAGTTTTCTTTAGCTGTAGAAGTGTTTCTTCCCTGAGTTGACCAGCTTCTTTCCAAATTTGTTCTAAATCTTTGATATCAGGAAGAGATTTGAGATTTCCTTCTCTGATGAGCTCGAAAGTATGTAATATATGGTTAATCATTTTAACCATATTCTTTGATATACCTGTTTCTCTGGCTATGGCTAATTTTTCTTGTTTCACTCGTGCATCCCAGTCTGTAAAAAGAATATCTTTGAAAGTTTCCTTGATCTTTGGGAGATCTGACTTCTTTCCTTCTTCTGTATCTTTCCATTCAATATAATTAGATATTTTTATATTAAGTTCATTGAACTCAATCCTTTGATCAATGATTGTTTTTGTTAATTTTTCACTGAGTTAGTTCTAGATGTGGAATTATATTTGACATTTGTACAACAAACAGATTTTGTTGTTTTGAGAGTAAGGCACTTAATGCCCATGCTTCTTTTATTAATTCCTCTGCAGTAGGAATTCCTTCATATTTGGTAAGATCTTCTCTCAACTGTTCAATTAGTGAATTTTTTCTAGATAAGTCATTTTCATGACTTATCTTAAGCATTTCCATCACTTGATGTACTCTGAGAAGTTGCTGTTCCACTTTCTGATTTGAACTCTTTCTTTCTTCATCTAGCTACTGTTGTAATTCCATGATTTTGACATCCTTTTCTTGGATCAAAATAGATGCTTCTGTTGCCTTATCAATTTTCACAGTGGTTTATGCACCATCGAATTGAGATAGCCGAGTTAAAGTTTCAATCAGATTTGATGGAGTATCTTTCCATACTACTTCCATAACTTCATTCCTCAGTGGTGTTTCAATTCTCCTTATTTTCCTCTCTTTTCTCACTACAGCCTTATGACGAGGGCTATAGAATACATCTAGTGGGGGAATATCAGTCACCTTGAGGATAATCTCATCAGTCGGATCTGTAGGAATGATTTCCATTTCTTGGGAGATTATCTCAGGAGTTTCAATGATTTTATTTGTTGAAACTATTTGTTGCCGAGGAGTCTGGAATTCTGTATTATTCTGTGATGATGATGCCTCTAGAGTATTTGTGAATGCATTTCTGAATGCAGTACAGATTTTATCTAATTCACTTTGATTTTGTGAATTTAATTTTTCTGCTCTGATTTCTTGAATTTCTTTAATCGTATGACTGGTAATCAAAACATCCTGTGGAATCTGTCTAAGTCTCTGTTCTATGAATTCATTGAATCTCTGTATTTCTTCTGGATTCATGTTCAATTTAAAAAAAAAATAGGATTTCTTCAAAAGTCCTGGAAGACTGCAAAATATCTTGAAATCTGTCATTAGTGTGCACAATAGGTTTGAGTTTGACTGACAAAGTGAATTTGTTAGCAACCTTTTCTGGGTCGAACTGTCTGGAGGGTAAAATGGGGAGCTTTAATAGCTCAATCCTTTGGCATTCTTTTAATGCGTGATTGAAATTTCTGAGTGTAAATGAACCACATGAAATTGGAAAACTTGGCCACAAAGAATTTTTTACTATCTTTCAAAGCTTTAGTGAGTCCATTACCAACTGTTTGGTAAGCGATTTCTCTTGTCATCAACTTGTTTGAAACCTATAATGGAAGAATATGTGGGGGAGCAGAGCTTCCAAAAAATCTAACATAGGAAAATGATTCTTCAATAAAACTCCTACCTATCATTTGAAGGTCTGTAGGGGCTTCTTTAGTGAACCTAGGGCTCACTACGTAATACATAAATTGGTGTAACGGTAATACAACACCATAACACAACCTATGAGAATGTGGTGCATAATTGTGTTCCCATATCTCTTTATGATTCAAATGTATCGGGGTAGGGTCTTCAGGGGTCCATGTCCATCCCATAACTGGAAATTTGGTAGAAAAACAAATGCCATCAAAAATATATGCACTCATATAAAACTGGGGAACAGATTTGGAGGAAGAAGTTCTGGTTTGGCGATATTCATTAATTGCCTTAACTAGATTATCTGAAAGGATAGTCGCCCAGTTCATTATGAGGGAATTAACAAAGGAGTCAATTAGGGGAAGCCAATTTATGGAGAACTTGGTATTATCAGGTAAACCATATAATCTGGATAATGTTGCTGCTGCAAAGTTGTAAGGGTTTTCTAATGACGCGATAGGATACATACCGGTTTTCTCATATTTGAACTTGTTGTCTAATTTCCTCCAACCTTGAATTGACTTGAACGGGTCTTGGTTCTTCTCAGAAAAATTTTCAACAAACTGACTGTTGTAGGTATCTTGTGGGTTGGGCAGCTTATACATGATCTTCAGATCTTCAGGTCTGAAAGAACCTATAATCTCATCCTTGCAGGTTCTTAACTATATGTCTTTGATCACTGATTTATCAAGCACCCATCTAATCATGTTGGTATATGGAAGAAGAGTAGCTCTCCCTGCTATTATATGGAGGAAAGAACATGCAATATCTTTGAATTGCAAGTCTGAAGGTATTGCATCATTGGTAGTCACCGCGACTTCCACTACTTTTGGCTCTTCGTCTTCAAGTATAGTGTAAATAACATTCCATTTAGTAGCTCCCCCATCAGCAGTGTAGACAGTATCAGAGACTATAGGTGCCATTCCTGTTTGTTCGAATTCTGTAATAATCTATTTGTCTTGCTTCTGAATAACTTTGCGGATGGACATATCCTTGAAAGGAAATCCCTATTAAAGAAAAATTAAATGATCAAATGATGGAAGATCTATTGAAATGATGTGTTTCGAAAGGAAAAAATCATAAAATAGCTATATCATTAATTAATCATGATGCATCCATAATTGTTTACATTGGGATGATAAAACATAATTAATACTTTCTGACATGATTTATTTTGCGTAAAAACCTCTATTAAAACATGTCAAATCAATTGCATCGTGCCCTTTGAACCTATATTAGTGATGTGTATTTCCTGTTGTTTATGCGATATGCGATTTCACGAAATCGCAATATCGCAATATCGCAATATCACAATATCGGAGTTTCGTTAAGGATTGCTTAAAGTTTGGCAGTGTAAATTTGCAATATGTGATTTATTATGTCGCTTACAAAATTTCACATCGGCAATCGCAAAATTGGGATTTTAGTGATTTATTGTTTTAACTTAAGAAAAGATTTGTGTGAAATTGCGATTTGCAATAAAGATGTTTTTATTTAAAAAGCTTTGATGTTTTTTGGAGTTTGATTTTTATTAAAAGAAAAAAATACTTTCATAAAAAGGGTCCTTATTTTTATTTATCAAAGGTCTAAATAATCAGTTAAAAATAAAAATCGGGGGGTTGTTGCATAGCACAACAATTGGCGATTCACTTGGGAGAACCAGATATATCTGATTGGTTTATTTTGACATTTCTAAACTTTCAAAACAAAGAAAAGATATAAGAAAAAATAATATGATTCATGAATTAAACAATATTTTTTCAGAATATAATCCATTTACCTATCTCATTTCTTCTAAATTAACTCCTTCAGTGATAATATATACGTATCTATATCAGTCAGTACTTAGATTTAAAAATATAAAGTAGGTTTTCTCTAGAATTGGTTTCATATATTTTTACTCATTTATCACAGATAGAGCCACTGTTACTAGCAGGCATTTATAGCCTCGACAGTGTTATCTTTTAACCAATAATGATTCATGGTCTCATCCAAATTTGATTTCTTATTTTAAAAATATAACTATGACATATCATTAACTTTTTTTTTCTTGATACATTTTCAAAATCATTGTCCAGGTTTGGTAGCCTGATAATGACAATGTCATTCACTGATAGTAATTTAGACTGAACAAGCTGGCTCGTGATGAGACCCCTTGTCTATTGATTTTTTATAATCATATAGCTATTACCCTGTTATAGTATGCAATTTTGGTAATATCAGTCTACATTATTTCTCTATGATCATGATAAACAAGCTCGTGATGAGACTTATTTTCTTTTGAATTTGTTCATTGTATATATATATATTTTTTTTATTTTTTTTATTTCTAAAGAAGAAATTTTATCAGATGGGATGAATAATTAGCTCGTTTAAGAGTTATGGATGATAATTGTAGAGTTGGTAGATATATTTTTGTGGAGAATCCTTGCTAGGTTAAAAATTTCCTTTTCTGACTGATACATAATAACTATATTGTATGATATCTAGAGTCTTTTTCAGAGAGAAAATGCCTTCCGTAATTTCAATTTATCTTAAAAATAAAGTTTATTCATTTCTCATAATTATAGTCATATTTCTCTTTACCTATTTATAGAAGCGAAAGATCAAAATAATTTATCAGAAATTTTGAAAATTTGAATGAACCATGATGATGCTATTTACAACTTTTATTTTCCTAAAGAAAAAATAAAATTTAAAATCTTGGTTTTCTAAGAGAAATATTTTTTGAGAATTTGACCATTTACAAGTAAGGAATCTTTTCTCCCTGATAAGTCTTGCAGAAAAAAGGTAGATAAGCCTATTTTTTCGATGATTTGAAATGGACCAAGCCATAATCTTTGGAATTTGGTATGCTTACCTTTTTCCTCATGTGCCTTATCCCATTTTAAAACAAGATCTCCTATTTCAAAAATATTTGAACTAGTGGATGATGTGTCAAATGAGGTTTTCACTATTTGTTTATGATGAGCATGTATAGCCTTAGATTTTTTCTCTTTGTTCTTCCATATTAAGAATTTGATCTTGTCTAAGTTGAAGGGAAGATGAAGGATTTTCATCAATAAACTATACTAAAGTTAATGATGGTATTGTTATGTTTTTGGGTATAACTGCTTCTTTCCCATAAACTAACATAAATGGAGAAGTACCTATTGATGCTTTCTGGGTGATTCTATTTGCCCAAAGAGCAAATAACAGTGCTTTGTGCCAATTTTTATGATTTTGTTCTACAGTTCGTTTGATGATCCTGATGAGGTTTTTATTTGTAGATTAAACTAATCCATTACCTTGTGGATCATAATTAGCTGAGTATTTTAATTTAAAACCTCTTTTCAAAGCGAATTCTATCATGGCATTTCCAGAAAAGTAAGATGCATTATCAAATATCAAAGCTGATGGGAGACCAAACTTGGTGATTATGAACTGATCAATAAAATTTGTAATAATTTTTGTATTAACCACCTTTAATGGGATAGCTTCTACCCATTTCGTGAAGAAATCAGTTGCAGTTAGAATATACCTGTGCTATTTTGAAGAGTTAGGAGTTATTTCACCTATAATATCTAACCCCCATTGTTCAAATGGTTGTTGGATATTTACTGGTTGTAATGGAAATGTTGCTTTTCTCTCTCTTCCTGCTGCAGTTTGATGTACTTTTCATTTTCTTGCGTATTCATGTGCATATTTAAATAGAGTTGGCCAATAATAGCCAGCATGCAATATTTTATGAGCTGTGGTGTCTCCTCGGAAATGACCTCCAGCTGGTCCATCATGTAATTCCTACATTACTTTTTCAGCTTCAGTTTTTTCTAAACATCTTAATAATACAGAATCATAATTCCTTATAAATAACACATCCTATATGAGTTGATATTGATTTTATTTAAGTCTCAGAGCACGCTTTGCTGTGTAATTGAGATATAACGGAGCATTTCCATTTTTCAAGAAAAATGGTAGATCAACATATTGTGACTGAGAATCATTTAGGCTTACCTCAGACAGTTATATTTCATTTGATTGATCTTCTTCTACTGATGCATGAGAAGCTCCAGTTAACATCCTGCAAATATCTTGTCCTTTAACAATTTTAGCAGGGTGTATCTCTACATCATATTCTTGAAGTGCGGTAACCCAATTTGCTCTCTTCTCTCCTACTTCTCGTTGGATTAATAATTGCCTTACTACTGAGTAAAGTACTATTATTTTAGTATGTGTCTTTAGGAGAAAGGGTCTAAAATGTTTCAAAGCTTTAAATAAAGCATAAGCATGTTTTTCCATAGTTGGATAATTCAACTCAGCACCTTGTAGATTGGAACTAAAAAACGCAATTGGTGCTTCAATGTTTTGATTATTTAACTGTGTTAGAACTGCTTCGTATGATGTGTCAGAATAAAATGTGTATAATATAAATGATTTAAGAAAATCAGGAGTTGTTAAAGAGGGGGCTTCTATGATGGCTTTCTTAATCAACTCAAAAGAATTTCTCTCTTCTTTTCCCCATTTGAAGATTGAATTTTTCTTGATCATTGATTGCAGGGGTAAAATGATTTGGGAAAAATCAGGAACAGATCTTTTTACAAAATTAATTTTTCCTAAAAATTATTGCATTATTTTTTTATTATGTGGTAAAGGGATTTTTTCAATTTCCTAAATTCTATCAGGGTCAATGTGGATTCCATTTTTGGAAACAATGAACCCTAATAATTTACCTTTTGATAAGGCAAAATAACATTTTTTTGGATTCAAGGAAATACCAAATTTTCTACATCTTTCAAAAATGTGTTTTAGGTGATTAACATGATTGCTTCTATGCTTAGAGTAAATAGTGATGTCATCTAAGTATATAATAACTGAGCTATTGATTAGTCCTCTAAAAGCTATATTCATAGCACGTTGAAATGTAGCACCAACATTAATTAACCCAAAGGGAATTTTTTGATATGCGTATGTTCCCCACTTTGTCCTGAATGTTGTCTTTAATCTATCATCTGGATGTACCATAATCTAATTATATCCTAAAAATCCGTCGAGGAAAGACATCAATTCAGATCCCGCAACCACCTGTAATGTTCCATAGTAGGCAAGGGAAAAGTATCTTTTTGGCAAGCTTTATTCAAATTTCTAAAGTCTATGCAAATCCTAATGTCTCCATTCTTTTTCCTATCTGGAACCATGTTTGACACCCATTTCAAATGCCTAACAGGAAAAATGAATTTGGCTTTAAGCATTTTATTTAACTTAGATTTAATTTGAATTTCTAAATTTGGGTGGATTTTTCTGAGTTTTTGTTGCACAAGCTTATCATCTGGGGTCATAGGTATGGTGTGTTGAATTATCAAAGTATCATATGTTTTAAGATCTGAATAATCTCGTGCAAAGATATCTTTATACGTTTTCAATAACTTAATGAATGACATCCTTTCTTCAGGTTCTAATCCAAGACCTAAGTTGATATTCTGAGGTTTTTTTAATGTACCAAGATTAATCAATTCAAATTTTAGAGTAGAACTCTGTGTTTTTGAATTGGTATTCTTCTTAAACCTATCTTTCAAATCATAGAGATCTTCAATTTTGACTACAGATTTAGGAATTGGATTTGACTTTTTTTTGCCTTCAATCTGTGAATCATGTTCATGTTCATCTATAATTTGACCTTCATAACCTCTATCCGATGTAAGAAACTCTAGTATATCTGCATCATTGTTAAATACTCTCCAATTTGT
Organism: Pinus albicaulis; assembly: GCA_034641835.2. Taxonomy (NCBI): domain Eukaryota; kingdom Viridiplantae; phylum Streptophyta; class Pinopsida; order Pinales; family Pinaceae; genus Pinus; species Pinus albicaulis. The sequence continues at coordinate 1,521,284,547 of CM076570.1, forward strand.
TATATTGTCAAGAATGGAGGGCCTAAAAATTAACTCAATTGAGAATCTGTTTGGGCTAAATTCTTCAGATGGTATAAGTCTAGATGCTACATTATCAAGTAAAACAGCACTTGCATTTTGTAATCTAGGAATTGTGGAGATATTAAATGCAGTAAAATGAGAAGTAAGATTCTGAGCTAAAGTTTGATAATGTTTTAAATGCCCATAAATACAATGAATTGTATTTCTGACTTGTCTAACAATTATTTCAGAATCTCCATATAGTTGCAAATATTTAACATTCAATCCAATAGCTTTATATAAGCCTTGTATCAATGCTTCATATTCGGTGGTATTATTAGTGCATTGAAATTCAAGTCTACAAGCTAGCATTTTTTTCTCTCCTTGTGGATTGATTAAAATGCAACCTGCTCCTGCACCATCTTCTGATTTTGAACCATCAAAGTATAGAGTCCAAAATAAAGATTGTTTCGGAATTTGATCGCTGAGATTCACACTTCTAGAAGTATCTATTTGAGAAAAGTTTTCAATTTGAGAAATAGCAGTGTTTATTGGAAAAGGTGAAACCTTAGCATTGAATGATCCAAGAAATGATTTAGTTGAATAATTTCCTATAATGTTATTAGTGAAAGCTACAGGCTCGTTTTTTCCTTCTAGTTCAGTAACTGTATGTTTCATGAATTTATCACGTTCAATACTGATTTGATTTGGTTTACCATTATATGGTAACCACATTTGTGACCAATTAGTAGAAAAATATCCATGTAACTTTTCAGACCAATCTCTGCTTAGAATAAGACCATAAAATTTAGGGATGTCTACAACCAAAATATCAATTACTTGTAGTACCTTTGGATTGGATGATAATCTAATGGATACTGACAACATTTCTCCAATGAATTTTACTTTTTTTCTATCTAATTGAACTATATGTACAACAGATTTTTCAGGAGTGATGTTAAACTTTGTACATACTATTCTTGGCATAATGTTTGAAGAAGCTCCTGAATCAATAAGAAAATATGAACATTTTTGTTAAAAATCTCATAAGTCAAAAGTAAAGGAGGAGTGTGTGAAATAGATCTATCACCAATTAAAACCATATCATTGGGATTTACCTTGTTTGTCGATGATGGAGGTTTCCCTGTATCTTTAGAAGCTTGTGCTATAACTGGTGGTTTTATAGGTTCTACGGGGATTTCCTTGAGTTCTATAATAAAAAAAATTTGATGTTGCTTGAGTTTGGTTATTTCGTGTAATTAAATATTTTCTTTGATATTTTTCATGTCTTAAACTATATTATATTCCACTGTATCTGAAACTATCAAAGTTTTAGAATTTGTATTAGGATCTGGTGGAACAAAATCTGTCTGAACATTTTTAGATTTTTTGACAGCTTTTTTCTCCTTGGTGGGGAGAGTTTTCTGTTTTTTATTTGATATAGTTGAATCAGAAGAAGTTTTAATTCTTGTAGACACAGGCATAGCTTCTCTTTCTTCTTATGAAGGAAGAATTAAATCCCATAACCCATTCAGTTCAAATTCTTCCTCAGACTCTGATTCTCATTCAGATGGTGAGGGATCTTTAGTATCTTGATCAGATTTAGCATTTGAAATCACATTTGGAGGCTGAGATGTTGAAGAAGGGTTTTTCTTAAATGGACGAAATGATTTCTTAGGAACTGAAGTTTCAGCAACCTGTTTCTTTATTTCAATCATATCATTTGACATATTATTTAATACTTTTTGAAGACCTTCAAGATCAAATGGATCTTTCGAGACTTTCTTTTTAGAATCTTGACTAAATGTCACTTTCTTGGATTTTATGTCTTCTATCTCTGAATTTTTTTCTAATGCTAAAATTCTTTTCTCTACAGCAACAACTTCTTTCATGTTATCTAAAAGGGTATCTTTACCAGCTCTATCTACAACAATAACTATATTAGAAGGTAAACAAGAAATATACCACTCTATTTGTACATCAACAGCAGGTTTGGAAGTAGTTGGAATTTTGTTTAATAACTTGTTAAATATGGAGTTGAAATATTTGATCCTTTCCCCTGAATTTGTTTTAACATTGGAAAGAGCATTAATCAAGGATGCAATAGTTCTATCATCTCCAAATTTTGCAAGGAAAAATTGCTTGAAAGTTTCCCAATCGGTGATAGATCCTGCTGGAAGTGAAAAATACCAGGATCCTGCAGATCCTTGTAAAGTATAGGGAAACAATCTAACAACAATATCCTCATGTGCAACTACATTAAGATTCATGGCCAACAAAAAATTATTAATGTGTTCTTCACCAGGAAGACCATCATTAGGATTATATTTAGGTAACCATTTTTCTGGATGATCTGGAAGAGGATTTGGATTTGCTATCAATACAGCACCAGGATTTGTCCAAGGTTGAGTGGCCATAATTGGATTAGAAATTTGTGAAGATGCCAAAGTAGATCCAGAAGTAGGGGGAATGAACGAAGAACTTACAACTAGAACAGTACTACTTGTAACAGCACTAATTATTTGAGTAGAAGAAATGGAAGACTGCGAAGATGCATAGTGAGTAAGAGGATATGAAGAAGTAACTGAAGGGGAATTTGATATAACTTCACTTGTGTCTGACTTAGATCTGGTTATAGGAACTTTTTTGTGAAATGATTCAATTGGAAATTCAAAAGGTGGAATTCCAAGTTTTTCACTCCTAGATCTAGTTAATATACTAGTTTCTCTAAATAGAGAAGTAACACTTTCCTCATAAGCTTTTGGGTTAACAGGATTTTCAGCAGAAATAGATATTCCTTCTAATTTTTGAATTAAATACTGAACTTCTGGAGACTCAGGTATGAATTCTGAAGTAGATGGTTGACGAAATATTTGAGGAGATGAGGGGGAAGTTTCTACAATTTCCGATTTTTGAGTTGGTGATTTAGAATCTGATCAGGAAGTTGTAGGATGCTTTTGGGGAGATCGAATCTTATGAGGGCTTCTATTTTGAGGTTTAGATTTATGTTCCATTCATATTCGGCCCTCCTTCTAGTGCCAAAAATGTTGAGGCCTCAGAAATCTGTTCCAACAACAAGGGGGATAACCACCCAGTTTGGCCCTAGAGACAATTCCTTTTCCATTTGGGATAGTGGCTCCGACTGGATATAATGGGACCAGTTTCCCAGAGTTGGGTTTTTTTTTTATTGTTGGGTTTCTCTCAAGGGATTTACATGGATAATTCCTAAAAACTAAAGAAAATTTATTCTAACATGCAAAGACTTGAAATTAAACTAATTTAATCTATCCTGGGATAATACTATTTCGATGCGATCTAAAGTGATATCTATTCAATCTGTGATGATTAAGATCATCACAGATTTAATATAATTATTACTTTGTAATATAATTCTCTTGAAAAGAAATTAATCAAAAGAAAATGAGAAATATATCGCATATATTTGATGATCATATAAAAAAAATCAATTCCTATCTTTATATCCTACAGTAGTGCAACTGATATTTCAGAAAAAAAAACAAATTGATTTCATATATCATTCATGAAAGATGGATTCATCACTAACATTCAAAACATAACTAGCATACATGATAATAGTACCAGATGTGTACCGTCATGTTCATCTGATCAATGATAGTAGGCCACATTCAACTCATACATCAGTAAGTCTTTCAAAGAATACAAAAGTGTATCATCAGTGATCAACAAAATGATATGTAACTGAAATGGTCGTGTTCCATTATTTCATCAAGACATCCACAAACTTACTTACAATTAAGCATTCTTTGCGAATGTTCTCAATAAAATTTTGGACCCTTCTCTAAATGCATGAGAAGGGTTTAAATACTATGCTAATTACCTACAAAAAAATTATACAAAAATATATTATGAGCTAGTTTCAAACAACCTTCCTCATATTTAGTATCTATTTGCTAAAAATTGAAAAAAAATTTAACTAATAATCATGCTGGATGATAAGTTACTGCCAGTTGTGCTTTTTTGCTCACAAATGTTGGACATCGGTTGAAATTGTGGAGGTTTTCCGGATTCTATCTTCATTTGTGTAGCAAATATAGCGTCAAGTAAAAGTGGTTGTATTCTCTGTATGGAGTTCAGAAAATAGTTCAATATCATGATCTGACTGTGTGGTTTTACCAATAGCTACCATTATGCTTCCCTATCAGTTTTCTTTAGTTGTAGAAGTGTTTCTTCCCTGAGTTGACCAGCTTCTTTCCAACTTTGTTCTAAATCTTTGATATCAGGAAGATATTTGAGATTTCCTCCTCTGATGAGCCTGGAAGTATGTAATATGGTTAATCATTTTAACCATATTCTTTGATATACCTGCTTCTTTGGCTATGGCTAATTCTGCTTGTTTCACTTGTGCATCCCAGTCTATAAAAAGAATATCTTTTAAACTTTCCTTGATATTTGGGAGATCTGACTTCTTCACTTCTTTGGTATCTTTCCATTCAATATAATTAGAGATTTTGATATTAAGTTCATTGAACTCAATCCTTTGATCAATGACTGTGTTTGTTAATTGTTCACTGAGTTATAGATGTGGAATTATGTTTGACATTTGTACAACAAACATATTTTGTTGTTTTGAGAGTAAGGCACTTAATGTCGATGTTTCTTTTATGAATTCATCTGTAGTAGGAATTCCTTCATATTTGGTAAGATATTCTCTCAACTGTTCAATCAATGAATTTCTTTTAGATAAGTCATTCTCATGACTTATCTTAAGCATTTCCATCTCTTGATGTACTCTAAGAAGTTGTTGTTCCACTTTCTGATTTGAACTCATTCCTTCTTCATCTAGCTGTTATTGTAGTTCCATGATTTTGACATCCTTTTCTTGGATCAAAATAGATACTTCTGTTTCCTTATCAATTTTCGCAGTGGTGTATGCACCAACGAATTGAGATAGCTGAGTTAAATTGTTAATCGGATTTGATGGAGTATCTTTCCATACTACTTCCATAACTTCATTCCTCGGTGGTGTTTCAATTCTTCTTATTTTCCTCTATTTTCTCACTACATCCTTATGAAGAGGGCTATAGAATACATCTAGTGGGGGAATATCAGTCACCTTGAGGATAATCTCATCATTTGGATCTGTAGGAATGATTTCCGTTTCTTGGGAGATTATCTCAGGAGTTTCAATGATTTTCTTTGTTGAAACATTTTTTTGTTGAGGAGTCTGCAATTTTGTATTCCTCTGTGATGACTATGCCTCTAGAGTATTTTTTAATGTATTAATAAATGAAGTACATATTTTATCTAATTCACTTTGATTTTGTGAATTTAATTGTTCTACTATGATTTCTTGAATTGCTTTAATCGTATGACTGGTAATCAAAACATCCTGTGGAATCTGTCAGAGTATCTTTTCTTTGAATTCATTGAATCTCTGTATTTCTTCTGGATTCAGGTTCAATTTGAAAAAAATTAGGATTTCTTCAAAAGTCCCGGCAGACTGCAAAATATCTTCAAATCTGTCATCAGTGTGCACAATAGTTTTGAGTTTGACTGAGAAAGTGAATTTGTTAGCAACCTTTTCTGGGTCGAAATGTCTGGAGGGTAAAACGGGGAGCTTTAACAGCTCAATATTCTGACATTATTTTCATGCGTGATTGAAATTGCTGAGTGTAAATGAACCACATAAAATTGGAAAACTTGGCCACAAAGACTTTTTACTGTCTTTCAAAGCTTTAGTGAGTCCATTACAAACTATTTGGTAAGCAATTTCTCTTGCCATCAACTTGTCTGAAACATATAATGGAAGAATATGTGGGGGAGCAGAGCTTCCAAAAACTCTAATATAGGAAAATATTTCTTCAATAAAACTCCTACCTATCATTTGAAGGTCTGTAGGGGCTTCTTTAGTAAACCTAGGGCTCACTGCGTAATACATAAATTCGTGTAACGGTAATACAACACCATAACACAACCTATGAGAATGTGGTGCATAATTGTGTTCCCATATCTCTTTATGATTCAAATGTATCGAGGTAGGGTCTTCAGGGGTCCATTTCCATCCCATAACTCGAAATTTGGTAGAAAAATAGATGGCATCAAAAATATATGCACTCATATAAAATTGGGGATTAGATTTGGAGGAAGAAGTTCTAGTTTGGCGATATTCATTAATTGCCTTAACTAGATTATCTGAAAGGATAGTCGCCCAATTCATTATGAGGGAATTAATAGAGAATTCAATTAGGGGAAGCCAATTTATGAAGAACTTGGTATTATCAGGTAAACCATATAATCTGTATAACATTGTTGCTGCAAAGTTGTAAGGGCTTGCTAATGACGCGATAGGATACATACCGGTTTTGTTATATTTTAACTTGTTGTCTAATTTCCTCCAACCTTGAATTTCCTTGGATGGGTCTTCGTTCTTCTCAGCAAACTTTGCAACAAACTGACTGTTATAGGTATCTTGCGGGTTGGGCAGCTTGTACATGATCTTCAGATCTTCAGGTCTGAAAGAACCTAGAATATCATCCTTGCAGGTTCTTAATTGTCTGTCTTTGATCACTGATTTATCAAGCACCCATCTAATCGTGTTGGTATATGGAAGAAGAGTAGCTCTCGCTGCTATTCTATGGAGGAAAGAACATGCAATATCTTTGAATTGCAAGTCTGAAGGTGTTGCATCATCGGTAGTCGTTGCGACTTCCACTAATTTTGGCTCTTCGTCTTCAAGTATAATGTAAATAACTTGCCATTTAGTAGCTACCCCATCAGCAGTGCAGACAGTATCAGAGACTATAGGTGCCATTCCTGTTTGTTCGAATTCTGGAATAATCCTTTTGTCGTTCTTCTGAATAACTTTGCAGATGGACATATTTTTGAAGGGAAATCCCTATTAATGGCAGAGTAAATGATAAAATGATGGAAGATCTATTGAAATGATCTATTTTGAAAGGAAAAAATCGTAAAATAGCTATATCATTAATTAATCATGACACATCCATAATTGTTTACATTGGGATGATAAAACATAATTAATACTTTCTGACATGATTTATTTTGCGTAAAAACCTCTATTAAAACCTGTCAAGTCAATCACATCGCACCCTTTGAACCTGTCTTAGTGATGTGTATTTCCTTTTGTTTATGTGATATGCGATTTCGCGAAATCACAATATCGCAATATCGTAGTATCGCAATATCGCAGTATCGTAATATCAAAGTTTCGTTAAGGATTGCTTAAAGTTTGGTAGTCTAAATCTGCGATATGTGATTTATTATGTCGCTTGCGAAATTTCACATCGGCAATCGCAAAATCAGGATTTCATTGATTTATTGTTTTAACTTAAGAAAATATTTGTGTGAAATTGTGATTTGCGATAAACATGTTTTTATTTAAAAAGCTTTGATGTTTTTTGGAGTTTGATTTTTATTAAAAGACAAAAATACTTTCATAAAAAGGGTCCTTATTTTTATTTATCAAAGGTCTAAATAATCAGTTAAAAATAAAAATGGGGGGGTTGTTGCATAGCACAACAGATGGATAATTCCAATTCTTTTGGTAATTGCGGCATATAGCCTTTATGATTAAAGACTACAATATTGGAATATGTTGGATCAATTCCACCAATTGCCAACAACAAAGCCTTCTTCTGGGAGGGATAATTTTGGAGTACATCGAGTGTCGACATAGCTGAAGGGGATTAATCCAAACCTTCAACTATATTATAATTTTAAGCATCTCAGGCTTGAGGATTGAATGTCGATTTTTGAACGACTCCCTTCAGTGGCTTTATTGTTAACTCAGGAATAATAGTTGGCAGAATATATTTCGTAGACGGATTCGTGGTCGAGGTAGTAGGTTGATTAGTGGCGTGACTATCTTAATATTTATTACGTTTTGACACCAAAACGTTAGTTGTTGGCCAGGGAAAATTGTAGGGGCTGATATTCGCAGGTGGGCTAATTTTCCATGCTTTTTCAAAAATTCAAATTCGCCAATTTCCATTTTTTTCGAAAAATTATTCGCCTAAATTTTATAGTACAAAATTATTTTACCTTAAAAATCGCCAATATTTTATATATAATAATATAAAATCATTATAAATATAAATATTTTTGCAAAAATAATACCAAACATTTTACAATTTGAATATTAGGGACTAGTAAGATTCGCCAAGGTTTCTAAACTTTAAGATAAACTTCCATCCTTAAAATTTTCCCTGTTGTTGGCTTCATTACAGATAGCATAAGCACTTGGGAACTAGAAGCTCGATCCGTAGCAACCAAATTTGTGTCTGGATTCAGAAATGGATCTGTCAACACAGTGGATTCATGCTAGGCCTTAATCAATTTTGAAAATTTGGTGTCGTGAGGACAATATCTAAGAAATTTCTCCTCATTACAAATTATGCAAGGGTAACGAGGTTTTCGATTTCCATTTTATTGATTAGATGATCGTTCCTATGGGGTAGAACTTTTCTTTTTCTTTGATTTCCCCTTTTTCTTACTTCTGAGTTGCTTATCACTTTTTTCTTTTTCAGATGAAATGACATGAATTTCGGAAGAAGGTTCAGGATCAGATGTAGTATAGTGATGTGTTCTTTCAGTACCGATAATACCATCATCGACATGAGAGTCCTTAGATGGAGGAGGAACAATAAAATTAGATCACGGCGCGTTAGGAATTTTCTTGTAGAGCGTGCCAGACTGAGTATAAATAAAATCTAAGTACTTGGCATGAGAAATAAACTACTCTTTAGTGACGATTCCACCCTTAGCCACATCCTTAGTTATAGATGGTAACAAGGACTTAATGAACCACTCAACAAGGATATGATTAGAAATGTGAGTAGCATTAGTATGTGAGTAACTGGAAGTGGGTCAAAAATACCATATCTAGGGTAGTAAAATTATCAAATGCAGCTCTTAGTAACTCAATGTACAATTTCGCGGCCAAACTAGTGAGCGTACACTGGAAAAGACGTAGTCGAACGAAGTCATCATTTAAGGAGTTGGATGAACACCACAAATCATAAGTCATAACATGCGTCGATGGGTCTTCCTGAGGGTTTCCATTGAACTCAGGAATATCTGAGGGTAATCTATGTGGTATCACCGACCACCAAGGAGCATAGCTAATAGGATCATTTGTAAGCCGGTTTAAATCAGGTATTTCTAAAGTTGCGACAAAAGGCAACTATCGATTTAAGTCAGGTTGAGCATAGCCAGGGTATGATGGAATTTCTTGGGAAATAGGCCTTTGAGCACCAGCATAAGGAATTTGTTGCTGGTAACCTAGATAAGGGTTGTTTTGACAAGAAAACGCTTGAGGATTTTGTTGACCAAAACCTGGGTATGATACTTGTTGCATTTGTGCTTGTGGCTGCGAAGGTTACTATCCACCAAGATTATAACCTGTTATCACCCTAGTAATTCTCAGGTTGTGGGATGAGGATCTTTTAGTTAAGAAAACCAGGGGTAACCAAGAACCTCTTTTAGAATTCAGGATCTAGCCTTCCTGAGTTCTGGAGAGGGATCTCTCCTAAATATTTAACTTTTTTTTGTAATGGATTTTAGGCTAGGTATGAGTGGACAATTTGGTTTGATTTTTTGAATATTGGTGGGAATAAAGGACTACAAGGGGAACCATAGAAATCTCTACCTAACCATTGGGCAATGGGATCAAATTTCTAGCAAACAAGACTAGAAAACTAAGGTCAAAAGAGAAAATATACTAAGGGAAAGATAGATGATATTCAGAGGGTTTAAAAGGATATTTTGATTAAATGGTATGATTTGGACTAAGGGAAGTTAAGAATACTTAGATCATAGAAAAGGAAGAGGGAAATTGGGGTCAAATGAGACTAAAGAGAAATTAAGAATTCTAAAGTCTGGAAATCAGCAGAAAACATAAACATGAAAACTAGTAAAAACAGAGAGCTTTTTACACTGATTTTGTAATATCTTTCCTAGTTATTCATTTAATATGGAAAATAACACAATATGTATGAATGAAACTTAAAGAAATAAATAATTAAAACTGGAATATACAATACTCATCTGATTAGCACGAGGATCATTAGTTATGATGTCTATTTGCTTCAGTTTCCAGCCTGCTGCTTCAACTTAACTCACGTAAAATCCAAATGTTTTCAACAAAAAAGTCTATAGTAGTCTTGATAATTTGATTCCACCCTAAAATACTTCAAAGAGTGAAGTATTTATACAAATTCTAAACTAGAATATCTTGAAAAAATATCAAGATTGGTTCACAAATATCTCTAACTTTTTTACATAAATAGAACTTAAGTAAAGGACACTCAAGACTAATGCATCTATTTGGCACTATTTGTTATGGATAGGTGATGAATAAGAGGATAATTATAATTTGATACAACTCTTAGTTGATGATGAGGCATCCAAGTCACTAACTGCTTCCTTTCTTTGTGCATTCTGCTCCAACAATTCTGCAAACTTGGGGTCCAATGCTATCTTTTTATTTCTCCATCCGTAATATATATGTAAATATTGAAAGAGGTTATGGTAGATAAATATGTTGGTGAGATAAACCTCTTTTAGTTTCCTAAAATTCCTCTCCAGCTGTTCACAATAGGCTCTGCAAAATAATGTGTAAAACAGAGTTTTACAGAGTCTGAACAATAGCGTGTAAAGATGTGCATGTATATCTCATTCTGAAATAAATTTGCAAAATGTGAGATAGGTTTTTGTAGATGGGTCTCTTAGGAACAAAAACCTCCTTCATTTTTGTGTATTTCTGATTGGCCACACTCTTCTCTGCAAAATGATGAATTAACAGGAATTTTCTGCAAATAGTGCTCTCCAATATTGTTTAATATTTCCCAATCCATAATGGATGTTAAAAACTTGAGAGAGGTTTTTGTAGATGGCCCTCTTAGGAACATAAACCTCCTTCAGTTTTGAAAAATGCATCTTGGATGGTTTTCAATAGTTTCTGTAAAACAATGGCTTAAACATGAATTTTTGCAAAAATGTTCCTTTTTGTTATGTTTTCATCTTTTCACCTTTTTTGTTCTTTTAACTGTTACTTTCACTTTGGATAAACTTCATTGTTGGTGAAAGTATTTTCATATATTTTTACCATTTACTGCCTTTTTATTTAATTTTATTGTTTACCTTTGACTGCTCTGTAACTTTGTTTTAACTTTCACTCTGACTTTTACCTGATACACTTTAACCGCCGATACTCTTTGACTGTTATGTTTTCAGTGTCATTGTGAATTCTGATTTCACTTTTACCATTAACTGTGAAAAATTCATCATTTTTCTCTCTCTATCACTTGATTTTTTTCTTTCTTTGTATACAAACTGTTTTTTGAATGAATATATTGAGTTAAAATCTGAGAATTTGGAGCAAACAATTTTGTCAACTAGTATTGAAATTTTTGGCCCAAATCCATATTCTGATAATAACCTACAAAAATTAAACAATTTGCTAATGAAATCCAGGTCTGCAAGGAGGTGTTTGAAGGTTTTTTGAAAGTCCTGTGAAATGGGATCTGTCTGTGGAGGTTTTAACTCTATTTTTTAGGCATTCTTAGGCTTACTTTTGCAAGATTAGATTGTTTGCAGGAGTAATTTACTTTAATAGAGGGATAATTGAGCAAATATGGCTAAGGATAATCTCTTTTGAGTTTTCTTTGCTCAAATTAGGATTCTAAGAAATGAAAATTAGGCTAAGACAGGAAACAGGGTTTCCTGAATGGTACAAATGTGGAAAAGAAGTCTTTTAATCAATCTGTGTTCGAAATTTGTTTTCAAAAAGAGACTACAAAAATGAGGATTTTGGATTTAAAGGGGTTTACAGATGAATTCAAAATTCCTTAATTTGCAGGTATTTTGATGCTTTGACAGGGTTTTTTGGTCATATCAACTTCAAACTGGATGCTGTGACCGAGTGGAAAACTTCAAAGTCTTTTAAATGCAGTTACTGTGGTAAAACTTTGCTTCAGGGAGAAAAATTGACTATCAAAGGTTTAGCAATGGCGTTGGTGAGTATTTTTCTGAAGGTCGAAGGCGCAAATGATATGGAAACAATGCAAAACTAAGGTTAAAACCTTATGTTTTATTGGTATGCAGGGTATTAATTACAAGTCAAACTTAAATGGCGGGAGCGGTTTTTGTATTTGAAGGAGAAACCATTAGTGCTTAACACATTGCTCTTGGGCAGTAACTGGTTTTAAGCTTTAGCAATGCGATCTAATATAATTAGGACACGTAGCGGGCGATGGTTTCACAAAACAACTTTTTTTCGCAATTTTTTTTGGCAACTTCGCCCGATCACTTTAGAAATGCGATATGGGATCTGCACCGTCGGATTTGGTTAAGTGAAGCTAATGGCCAAGATGCGTAGGGAAGATACAGGGAAATAAGGTCGAACCGGGTGCGATGATTCGCATCGTTTATTTGGTAAGGGGAGATCGACGGTTTAAATTTGATCCGATAGGGAATGGTGGGGGCGGGGAAGGATTTATCGGATTTAGTTTGGATCATCGGATTAAAGGGATTAATATGATCGGAGGGTCAGGACTGAATGCGAGGGGATGGGACTTGGTTTCAATATTAACGATTGATTTTGATCGGGATGATCGGACGGTTGAGGTTAAACCCGATGGTGAGGAGAGGTTTTAACAAGGTTTAAACCAAGGTTTCAACAGTTTGTACCAAATGTGAAATTTTATACAGCGGGAAAGAGGGGTAAGGTCAAACTTTAATCTTGGGTAAAGCTTGTGTGGGAGAGAAGGTGAATGTATTATGCGGAGGTTTTGGTTAAAAAGGAAATACATAAAGCATCGGTAAAGGCTTTTTCATTTGATACATCACATTCCGATAACTTTTCCTTTGTATTTTATTATATAGTTATTTCAAACCAATTAGGCTAAATAACTATAGGGGAAAGGGGGAATTATTTTTATGGGTAGTGTTGTGTCAAAGGGGTAACTTCGGGATGTTTTTCAACATGTGCTTAATATCTTTGACACAAAAGCATATATTAAATGGGTTTTTGGGATACTAAATAAAAGAGAATTATATTAATAGGACTAGGATAATTGATAGGGAGTTAATAAAATATGTTAGGTATTAATATGAAAAGGGAAAAGTGAATACTCAAAACAATTATAACCAAGAAAAGTGAAGATCAAAGCAAAACTTGCATTTATGATAATTTCATCACTTCAACTTAGGATAAAATGTCATTTTGAGGGTTTTATGCTTTCATGAAATGTGGGAAGTTAATCAAATGGGGATTTAAATTATCATTAAGTAAAATGAGGTTTTTTACTTATGATTTTTCATGGAAATGAATGTATGAATGGAAAATGATGCGATTTTTGGGATTAATATAACAACTTAACATTTTCAACTAGTCAACCATAGAGCCTTGGGTCTGGTCCCAACAGAAGTCAAGGAAATGCCTTGAGCCTTTCTGACTGATAGTTTAGAATGATAAATGGCTATGGGGAAGGGAAGTTAGTTATTTTCAGCCCTGGTGAATAATATTTACAATGATATTTCTCACCTTCTTCTACCTACCCAATTTTAATTGCTAACATTTTTTCTTCCATTTTGATTAGGTGCATTTGAGCTAGCAACCTTTACAACATTTTTTCTTTCTAAAAGCAATAAAACTATCTAATTCTACACTTATTTCATCTAGGAATCCAGATTAAACTATTGGATTCACTTATTCTCTACCTAAGTACTGAATTGTCATGATTAAATTGTATGACAATTCTTTATTCTCTATCTACAACAAGTGAAATTGAAACATGACAAGTCAAGATTAAACTGTCTAACTCCTCATGGATTATGGCATTTATTGACAGTTTGCCATAATCAATTACAAAAGGTAAAAGTAGTGGCATTTAGATTTGCGCACTTTCATGTTTTAGTCATCTTTTTATTTTGGGGTCTATTATTTTTTCTAAGTCCTTTGATTGTTCTCTTAGGACTTTTTACCCTCTTTTTGATTTTTTTTTTTTTTTTTTAGTTTTTATTTTTTACAAAATATGGGAAATAACTTATAGAAAGAAAAGTTTGTACATATTTACAAGACTATCATCAGTCAAGTCAAAATTATGAATCCTATATTTATAGGTTGCTAACATCGGCTTCACTTTGGGATGGCATTTCCTGGTGAAATGTCAAGAACTCTGAGATCAATAGCCTTCATCTTTAACCTTTGATGATCTTAGTAAGTGTCTTCTGTCTTCTGCAAACTTAAATTTGATTTGAAACTAAAACAACACACAACAATTTTTAAACCAACTTATAGATCTTAAACATCTTTAGGACCTCATCCTTGGCTTTAAATCTTGATGAAAAACTAGCTGAAAATTAAAAACTAAAAAAAATGCTCAAAATTCTAAGCTTATTGGCACTCATCTACCTACTCTAATATACTAAAAATATTATTGAATCAGGTAATACAAAAATGCCAATGAAGCCAATCAAGTAGCTGTAAAAATAAATGGATAACTTGATTGCTTGTGATCAAAATTGGAAGTATATTATGATCATGTTCCTTTATAATAAATGATATTATGTGTAAAGGCCACTTTTGATGTATTTGATCCTTATAGAGAAAACATGTTTGTAGATTTGGGCTAAAAAGATTCCCCATATAATTTGATATAGGATCAATAAAAGCATGATGTATGTTATTTACTTCTAGGCCTTCAATGACTAATTGTTTAGTTGAATTATGAATATTAGACCATGAAACTATTTCTTCAGTATTGTGTTTGGAAGAATAATCATCTTCAATATTCAAGTCAAAAGGTATTACAATTTCTTCTTGCTTTGGAGAAGGAAGATTTTCAAAGAATTCTTTAGGATTTTGGAAATTGTATGACTGAATTTGAGAATGCAAAAGTTCGATTTCAGTTTCATAATTTTTAGAAATTATATCAAGAATCCATTTTTTAACTTGAGGAGAACATTTTTTTGATTTAAAAATAAGAAAAATAACTTTTAGAAAATCCTCATCAAATTGAAAATCTAATATCTCATCCTTCAAACTAGCTAGTGTTTGTTCTGTGAAGTTATCTTGAATTTGAAGAACATAATTATCATCATACTGATCATATTTAGGAAAATCTTCAGAAGAAGGAATTTCATCAATTATAAACATTGGATCGGCATATTTCTCTTCCAACAATCCTAATATATCTTGATTAGATTGGTTGCATTCTATTTGAAAGTCATTATTTTTCTCAATAGGAGTGCTATCAAGCAATGGGCCCTTTTGGGAAGGTAAAATAACATGAGCATCAACTTGTTCTTCTGTCTCTCCATGGATAAAAACTTTAGTACATTCATCAACATTAGAATAAGTAGAAACAATTTCTTCATTATGTAAATATTTTGAGGATGGTTGCATGTTTAGAAGAAAAATGATTTCTTCTTCGGTGAGGGGAGGTGGGAATCTCTGAATTCTTAGATTGAAATGAAAATTGTTTTTTCTCTTATCTAAAAGTTGATCATGAGGTTGAATATTTTCTTTAACTTCATTCAAAACATTAAATGAAACATCATTTGTTAATACAGAGGGGTTTTGTGGATCTTGATTCA
The DNA here is from genome assembly GCA_034641835.2 of Pinus albicaulis. Lineage (NCBI taxonomy): Eukaryota > Viridiplantae > Streptophyta > Pinopsida > Pinales > Pinaceae > Pinus > Pinus albicaulis. The sequence goes on from CM076570.1 coordinate 1,521,300,147, forward strand.
TCTCTTGATCTATTTCATCTTTGTTTAACTCCTCTTGATTATTATGACATTTAACTTGAGAATGAAAGTTCTGGACTTCTTCTAATAAATCTTCAGGATGCCAATTTTCAAAATCTTCATCAATATTTTTAAGGTAATGTATAATATCTTCAGCTTGATCACAACAATTTTCAGCTAATGATAAAGATAGAAAATCTTCTTTGTAATGCTCATAAAATACCTTATGAAAATATTTTAGAGAAAAAAAACTTGCAGGTTTGAGAGCTTCGTACCATTCCCTTTCTTTTCCTTCTAAGGTTGCCATGAATATTTTCATGAGGCAATCCTCATGCCAATCACCCTTCAATCTTGATGAGTGTATATGAAATTTAATGAGATGTAGTAAAGGATCATCAATATTCTCATCTCGAAATATGGGTAGATTGTTACCCCAATTTACCTTTGGTAGCTTGTGTGGAAATCCAGGTATGTGATTTCTACTCATGGGAGCATATCTTCGTTTTATTCTTGGATCATCTTGAAAATTAGCCATAACGAAAGGCCATGGTATTTGTACAACCAAGTTAGATCCTTATATAAAATTAAATACATATTGAAAAAACTTTCTTAACGAGAAAGAACATAATAAGATCCAAGTTGAAAGCCTGATATTTCCATATTGTTCTTCCAGGTTCATTCCTCCAGTGGAGTCTTGATTGTGAAATTGGTGTGGAGTCGCCAGGTGGATGATTTTAACCTTTGTGTGTATGATCACTGTCCACCATCATAGATCAGATCTGAACCTGTAAAATATTTCTGAAGAAAATGTTAGTCTTCCCCAATGGAGTTGTCATTATATTACCCACAACCTTTAAACTTAATCTTAAAGTAGAAAAGATATGTTTTAAAAATATTCCTCTAAGATTAAACTTAAAACTGGAGAGTGGTTAGTCCCCAGTATGGTCGCTAGTATGTTATCACCCTAGTAAGTCTCAGGTTGTGGGATGAGGATTTTGTAGTTAAGAAAACCAGGGGTAACCAACAACCTCTTTTAGAATTCAGGATCTAGCCTTCCTGAGTTCCGGAGAGGGATCTCTCCTAAATATTTAACTTTGTTTTGTAATAGATTTTAGGCTACCTATGAGTGGACAATTTGGTTTGATTTTTTGAATGTTGGTGGGAATAAAGGACTACAAGGGGAACCATAGAAAGATCTACCTAACCATTGGGCAATGGGGTCAAATTTCTAGCAAACAAGACTATAAAACTAAGGTCAAAAGAGCAAATATACTAAAGGCAAGATAGATGATATTCAGAGGGTTTAAAAGACTATTTTGATGAAATGGTATGATCTGGACTAAGGGCAGTTAAGAATCCTTAGATCACAAAAAAGGAAGAGGGAAATTGGGGTCAAATGAGACTAAAGAGTAATTAAGAATTCTAAAGTTTAGAAATCAGCAGAAAACATAAACATGAAAACTAGAAAAAACAGAGAGCTTTTTACACTGATTCTGTAATATATTTCCTAGTTATTCATTTAAGATGGAAAATAACACAAGATGTATGAATGAAACTTAAAGAAATAAACAATGAAAACTGGAAGATACAATACCCATCTAATCAGCACGAGGATCATTAGTTATGATGTCTATTTGCTTCAGTTTCCAGCCTGCTGCTTCAACTTAACTCACATAAAATCCCAATGTTTTAAAAAAAAAAGTCTATAGTAGTCTTGATAATTTTATTCCACCCTAAAATACTTCAAAGAGTGAAGTATTTATAAAAATTCTAAACTAGAATATCTTGAAAAAATATCAAGATTGGTTCACAAATATCTCTAACTGTTTTACATAAATAGAACTTAAGTAAAGGACACTCAAGACTAATGCATCTATTTGGCACTATTTTTTATAGAGATGTTATTACTAAGAGGAGAATTCGAATTTTATCCAACTCTTAGTTGATGATGAGGCATCCAAGTCACTAACTGCTTCCTTTCTTTGTGCATTTTGCTCCAACAATTCTGCAAACTTGGGGTCCAATGATATATTTGTATTTCTCAATAAATAATATATATGTAAAGAGTGAAAGAGTATATTGTAGATAAATATGTTGGTGAGATAAAATTCTTTCAGTTTCCTAAAATTCCTCTCCAGCTGTTCACAATAGGCTCTGCAAAATAATGTGTAAAACAGAGATTTACAGAGTCTGAAAAATAGCCTGTAAAGATATGCATGTATCTCTCATTATGAAATAACTGTGCAAAAAGTGAGATATTTTTTGTGGATGGGTCTCTTAGGAACAAAAACCTCCTTCAATTTTGTATGATGTATTTCTTATTGGCCACAATCTTCTCTGCAAAATGATGACTTAACAGGAATTTTCTGCAAAAAGTGCTCTCCAATATTGTTTAATATTTCCCAATCCATAATGGTTGTTAAAAAAGTGAGAGAGGTTTTTGTAGATGAACCTCTTAGGAACATAAAAATCCTTCAGTTTTACAAAATTCATCTTGGATTGGTCACAATAGTTTCTACAAAACAATGGCTTAAACATGAATTTCTGCAAAAATGTTTCTTTTTGTTATGTTATCTTTTCACCTTTTTTGTTCTTTTAAATGTTACTTTCACTTTGGATAAACTTCATTGTTGGTGAAAGTATTTTCATATCTTTTTTCCATTTACTACCTCTGTATTTACTTTTACTGTTTACCTTTGACTGCTCTGTAACTTTGTTTTAACTTTCACTCTGACTTTTACCTGATACACTTTAACCACTGATACTCTTTGACTGTTATGTTTTCAGTTTCATTGTGAATTCTGATTTCACTTTTACCATTCACTATGCAAACTTCATCATTATGCTCTCTCTCTCACTTGATTTTTTTCTTTCTTTGTATACAAACTGTTTGTTGAATGAATATATTGAGTTAAAATCTAAGAATTTGGAGCAAACAATTTTGTCAACTAGTATTGAAATTGTTGGCACAAATCCATATTCTGATAATAACCTGCAAAAATTAAACAATTTGTTAGTGAAATCCAGGTCTGCAGGGAGGTGTTTGAAGTTTTTTTGAAAGTCTTGTGGAATGGGATCTGTCTGTGGAGGTTTTAACTCTGTTTTTTAGGTATTCTTAGGCTTACTTTGCAAGGTTAGATTGTTTGCAGGAGTAATTTACTTTAACAGAGGGATAATTGAGAAAATATGGCTAAGGATAATATATTTTGAGTTTTCTTTGCTCAAATTAGGCTTCTGAGAGATGAAAACTGGGCTAAGACAGGAAACAGGGTTTCCTGAATGGCACAAATGTGGAAAAGAAGTCTTTTAATCAATCTGTGTTCGGAATTTGTTTTCAAAAAGAGACTGCACAAATGAGGATTTTGGCTTTAAAGGGGTTTACAGATGAATTCAAGCTTCCTTAATTCGCAGGTATTTTGATGCTTTGACAGGGTTTTTTGGTCATATCAGCTTCAAATTGGATGTTGTGACTGAGTGGAAAACTTCAAAGTATTTTAAATGCAGTTACTATGGTAAAATTTCGCTTCAGGGAGAAAAATTGACTATCAAAGGGTTAGCAATGGTGTTGGTGAGTAGTTTTCTAAAGGTCGAAGGCGCAAATGATATGGAAACAATGCAAAACTAAGGTTAAAACCTTATGTTTTATTGGTATGCAGGGTATTAATTACAGGTCAAACTTAAATGGCGGGAGCAGTTTTCGTATTTGAAGGAAAAACCATTAGTGGTTATCGCATTTCTCTTGGGCAGTAACTGGTTTTAAGCTTTAGTAATGCGATCCAATATAATTAGGACATGTAGCGGGCGGTGGTTTCACAAAGCAACTTTTTTCGAAAAAAATTTGGCAACTTCGCTAGATCACTTTAGAAATGCGATATGGGATTTGTTCCGTCGGATTTGGTTAAGTGAAGCGAACGACCAAGATGGGTTGTGAAGATGCGGGGAAATAAGGTGGAACTGGGTGCGATGATCTGCATCGTTGATTTGGTAAGGGGAGATCGACGATTTAAATTTGATCTGATAGGAAATGGTGGGGGCGGGGAAGGATTTATCAGATTTAGTTTGGATTGTCGGATTAAAGGGATTAAGATGATCAGAGGGTCAGGACTGAATGCGAGGGGATGGGACTTGGTTTCAATATTAACCATTGATTTTGATCGGGATGATCGGATGGTTGAGGTTAAACCCGATGGTGAGGAGAGGTTTTAACAAGGTTTAAACCAAGGTTTCAAAAGTTTGTACAAAATGTGAAATTTTATACAACGGGAAAGAGGGGTAAGGTCAAACTTTAACCTTGGGTAAAGATTGTGTGGGAGAGAAGGTGAATGTATTATGCGAAGGTTTTGGTTAAAAGGCAATACATAAAGCATTGGTAAAGGATTTTTCATTTGATAGATCACGTTCCGATAACTTTTCCTTTTTATTTTATTATATAGTTATTTCAAACCAATTAGGCTAAATAAATATAGGGGAAAGGGGAAATATTTTTATGGGTAGTTTTGTGTCAATGGGGTAACTTTGGGATGTTTTTCAACATGTGCTTAATATCTTTGACACAAAAGCATATATTAAATGGGTTTTTGGGATATTAAATAAAAGAGAATTATATTAATAGGACTAGGACAATTGATAGGGAGTTAATAAAATATGTTAGGTATTAATATAAAAAGGTAAAAGTGAATACTCAAAACAATTATAACCAAGAAAAGTGAAGATCAAAGCAAAACTTGCATTTATGATAATTTCATCACTTCAACTTAGGATAAAATGTCATTTTGAGGGTTTTATGCTTTCATGAAATGTGGGAAGTTAATCAAATGGGGATTTAAATTATCATTAAGTAAAATGAGGTTTTTTACTTATTTTTTTTCATGGAAATGAATGTATGAACAGAAAATGATGTGATTTTTGGGATTAATATAACAACTTAACATTTTCAACTAGTCATCCATAGAGCCTTGGGTCCAGTCCCAACAGAAGTCAAGGAAATGCCTTGAGCCTTTCTGACTGATAGTTTGGAATGATAAATGGCTATGGGGAAGGGAAGTTAGTTATTTGCAGCCCTAGTGAATAATATTTACAATGATGTTTCTCACCTTCTTCTACCTACCCAATTTTAACTGCTAACATTTTTTCTTCCATTTTGATTAGGTGCATTTGAGCTAGCAACCTTTACAACATTTTTTCTTTCTAAAAGAAATAAAACTATCTAATTCTACACTTATTGTTGTGTAACCAGCTCCAAAAAGAGAAGAAAAGAGATATCAACGCCTTAGAAATGAGCCACTTCGAGGGGGCAACCTCCAATACATTACATAAATGAAAAATTCTTGGATGATACAATTTACAAAACCTCTTTTCTATATATAGGAGTCCATGGGCCATAATGTAATCCTAGTGGGCCACAATGTAATCCTAGCCGACCTAACAATAATAATTTAAGGGCACAATAATAACAAAATGGGGGTTACAAGGGTACAATAATAACAATAAGGGGGTTACACTAACAATAATAAGGGACTATACTAGTGATATAGGGACCTAACATGCCCCTCTCCTTCAAAAAGCGTTTTCCTCAATGCTTGAGTAGCTCTTGGTGCTTCTGTATAAAATTCTCATCCTCCCATGTAGAATCTTCAGTGGGTAAGTTCTTCCACTTGATGAGATACTCTGAAATTGATCGATTTCGTAGTTGTCAAGTTCTTGTTTCCGTGACCGCTTCAGGTTCCAATATGATTTTTCCTTCCTCATCAAGTTCTGGCAATATTGTTTGAACTGGAAGATTTTCACCTATAACCTTCTTTAAGCATGAAACATGGAAAATCGGATGCACTCGTGAAGAAGCAGGAAGCTCCAATTTGTATGCCATAGTACCAATCTTTTGCAACACCTTGTAAGGACCATAGTACTTTGGCGATAATTTATTATCCTTCTTAGCTTGCTTGAGGGACATTTGTTTGTATGGTTGTAGCCGTAAAAATACCCAATCTCCTGCATCAAAACTTCTCTCGCTGCGATGTTGATCTGCCTGTTGTTTCATTCGATTTTGTGCCAAATTCAGGTTATCCTTTAAGAGTTGGAGAACTTCTTGCTGATGCTCGATGTGATCTTCCACTGCTTGAACCTTCGAATTTTCCTTTAAAGATGATGTGATGGATGGTGGATGATATCCATAAAGTGCCATAAATGGGGTCATTTTTGCTGCAGTATGGAAGGAAGTGTTATACCACCATTCATCGAGAGGTAACCACTTGACCCATTGTGTTTTTTTATCAGATACAAAACAACGAAGATATCCTTCCAAACATTTATTTACTATCTCAGTTTGACCATCAGATTGAGGATGATAAGATGAGCTATGGGCTAATTGAGTACCCAAACAAGAAAATAACTCCGTCCAAAAATTTCCAGTAAAAATGGGATCTCTGTCACTCACAATAACCCTTGGGCTTCCATGTAGTTTTTGAATTTTGTCCATAAATGTAGTAGCAACTGTACTTTCTTTAAATGGATGAGATAATGCACAAAAGTGTGCATACTTGGTAAGTCTATCAACTACCACCATGATGACACTCTTTCCTTCGGACTTAGGTAAACCTATGATAAAATCCATTGAAATCTCCTCCCAACGTTGACTTGAAATGGATAAAGGTTGTAGAAGTCCCGGGGTCTTAATTGTCTCCACTTTATTCTGCTGGCAAACCAAACATTCCGCCACAAACTTTTGAATATCAGATTTAAGGCCATCTCAAAAAAATTCTTTCTTCACCCTGTGGTAAGTTTTTAAAAATCCTGAGTGTCCTCCTAAAGGAGAAGTGTGCAATTCCAGAAGAATCTTTTGTTTTAGTTGGGAATTCTTACAAAGATATAAGCGATCTTTGTACCATAAGGAATCATTTTTCCAACTAAATGTATCGGATGTACTAGGATCTTGCTGCAACTTTTGAATGAGTGTCCATACATCTTTGTCCTTCTTCCATTCATCTCTTGCTTTGGTTATCCAATCTGGTTGGATAATAGAAATGGCACAAAGCAATGCTTCCACCTCTTCATTCTTTCTTGAGAGTGCATCTGCAACAACATTAAGCTTTCCTTTTTGTAGATTATTTCAAAGTCATAACCCAACATCTTTGTGACCCATTTTTGTTGCTCTTCTGACGATAGTCTTTGTTCCAAAAAGTGTTTAAGACTATCATGATCGCTTTTTACCTTGAAGTGTCTTCCCATTAGGTAAGTTCGCCATTTCTTTAGTGCATGCAATATTGCTAACATTTCCTTCTCATAAATAGGTTTCTGTAAATACTTTCCTTTGATTGGATGACTTTTAAAAGCAATGGGTCTTCCTTCCTGCATTAAAACTGCACCAATTCCATTTCCTGAGGCATCACATTCCACAATAAAGGTTTTTGTGAAGTCTGGTGTAGCTAAGACCGGTGCTAGGCACATTGCCTCTTTAAGACGTTCAAAGGCCTTAGTTGCTTCAGAAGTCCATGAAAATGCATCTTTCTTCAATAATGTTGTTAGAGGTGCTGCTATTCTCCCATAATTCTTAACAAACTTGCGATAATACCCCGTTAACCCGAGAAATCCTCGCAACTTCTTTATGGTTGTGGGGACTTTCCATTCCTTAATGGATTTAATTTTGTTAGGGTCTACCTTAACACCCTCGTGAGATACAATATGACCCAGATATTCCACCTCTTGTACTCCAAAGAAACATTTGATGTTTTTGCATATAATTTTTTCTCCTGCAATAGTTTGAGCACCCTGTCAACATGTTGAACATGATCCTTCCAAGACCTGCTGTAGATTAGTATATCATCAAAAAATACTAGCACAAATTTTCTAAGGAAGGGTTTGAAAATGGAATTCATCACCCCTTGAAATGTAGAAGGTGCATTGGTAAGGCCAAAAGGCATGACCAAAAATTCATAATGACCCTCATGAGTTCGAAATGCTGTTTTTGGAATATCTTCAGTCTTCATTCTAATTTGATGATATCCCGAACGAAGATCCAACTTGGTAAAATAAATTGCTCCATGTAATTCATCCAATAATTCATCAATCACAGGAATGGGAAATTTGTCTTTAATGGTGAGCTTATTGAGCTCCCTATAATCCGGACACATTCGCCATGATCCATCCTTCTTGTGTATCAATACTACAGGAGTAGAGAAAGAACTTTGACTAGGTTGAATTATACCCGCCTCTAACATTTCTGCAATCATACGTTCAATTTCGCTCTTTTGGAAGTAAGGATATCTATAAGGCCTGATGTTTGGAGGAACACTTCCTGGAATCAAATGAATAGCATGATCATGATCACGGATAGGTGGGAGTCCTTTGGGAGTTTCAAACACCTTGGAATGATTGTCCAAGACTTGTTGGAGATCTGCAGAAATAGATGATTTTGATGTCGGAACTTCTAGAGAGCATAATTGTGCAATTACGCTTCGTTGTTCTTTCTTTAGAAGCTTTTTCATGACATTAGAGCTTATTATCCTTCCTGGCTTCCCTTCAATACCTCGTAATTCGAATTCCTTTCCTTCTGAAAAAAATTTCAAGAAAAGTTCTTGAAAAATTAAAAGCTACCGTCCCCAAAGATTGTAACCATTGTACTCCTAGTACAACATCAGCACCTCCCATAGGAATGGAAAGCATTGGACTAGTCAATACATATTCCCCCATGGTTAGCTTGATAATATGGCATTTTCCAGAGCAATTTATAGTTCCTCCATTTGCAACCATCACTTGACATTCTGGTGCTGGGTATAGGAAACAATTTAATTCCTTGGCTACCTTATAATGAATAAAATTATGGGTGCTACCTCAATCAATCAACACTATTACCCTTTTCTTCTTTATATGTCCTTCTATCTTGAGAGTTTGAGGAGTGGTAATTCCTGCCAGTGCATTACACGATATGGTCGTATTCATTTCTTCCTCTTCTAGGGGTGGTTCCTGGTGTATATCCTCTTCTTGTTCATTTTCTTCTTCTTCTTCACAATCTATGTAAAATAATTTCTTCTCAGCACACTTATGACCTTTAGTGTATTTGCTATCACAACTGTAGCAAAGCCATTTTGCTCTTTTTTCTTCCAATTGTTGTGGTGTCAACCTTGTAGGTTGTGGAAATCTAGGTGTAGCAACACTTCCTTCTTTATAGAATTGAGTGGCAGGCTTCCTTGTCGCCATAATTTTACATTCAACTTTTCTTGCCAACCTGAATGCCTTCTCCAATGAATCAGGTTCCAAAACGCAAACTTCATGTTGTATGTTATCCTTTAAAGTGCCTATGAAGAGATCAATCATGTGTTCCTCTGGAATATCAGTTACCCTTATATTCAATTTTTCGAAGTCCTCAATGTGCTGCCCCACTAAACCCTTTTGTTTGAGATTTATCAATTGGCTAAAGAAGGTGTTGCTCTTTGTATCCTCATAATGTGCTATCATTTCCTCCATAAAAATTGACCAAGTGACAATTTTTTTACGGGAGCAAAGCCATTTATACCATACAAATGTATTTTGTTCTAAATGTAAAGTTGCAATGCGTACCTTTTGTGTGTTTTGCACGTTATGGAGATCAAAATATTGCTCCATCTGTAGTATCCATGTTACAGGATCCTTTCCATCAAACTTCCTCATATCCATTTTTGGAATATGGTGGTTCTTCCCGCCAACATTAGAATTTATGAAATCACGATTGACATTTATTTTGTTCTCATCATGAGGTTCTTCTACTATCTTTTCACCATTAGGAAACATTTCTTGTATCAACTTTGTCAAACCTTCGATGTCTGCTTTAGATCATTCTTCATGTTTTCCATGTTGTCTTTCATGTCATCCATCTTAGCTTCCATGCCATCCATCTTAGCTTCCATGCCTTTCTTCAAACCGTCCATCTTCGCTTCCACGCCTTTCTTCAAAACTTCCATTTCATTTTTTGTTGCTCTTTGCGAGAGTGAAATTTGTTGCACTTGCTCTTGTAATTTGATAGATCATGTTGCAATTCTTCATCTTCATGAGTCATAGTAGAGCCTTCTGAAGGCTTAATGGGTGTTGAATTATTTTTACGGGGCATATTTTAGAACCCAATACTGATATCTATTCTACAATATGCCCTTGGAATAAATTCAAATTGATTCTTCAAACAAGACTTATGCAATTCGGAAAAAAAATACACACCTTTTTCTTGCTTTTGAGGAGCTCGATATTGAAATTGGATTATCTCTGTGATTGTAGAACTTAAATATTTGAATTTCAGTACCAACGTATCCCTCTGAATTATATTTTGGTCACATATACTTTCCGACTCCGATTTGGATTCATTTAAACTGGGACAAAGCAGTCTCAATCTCCCACAATCACCTAATTATGGACTGGTTTAGTAGAGCGAACTTGTATGACTTTCCACGTGTCACTGTTTTGTCCTTTGTCTCTGAAATTGATATCCACGAAACTAAAGTCCGTGCACTTGCGACAAATTTTTACGGCACTCCAATCAGATCCCCAGAGAGAGAGTTATTGAACTTTTCCCACGATCACCTCTTTGAGATGAAATTCAGGAGCCTGAAAAAGCACTACCTTCCACAGATCATATCTCCAAAAATATTGTGAACCAAGCTTTGAAATTTTTTGAAGAATTTCCTCAGGATTTCGGCTTCGCACCATATGAATTTTAGATTCTGAACCTTCGTATAAAAATATTTATAGCGCAAATTCCACGATGACCTGTTTAGGAGCTGAAAAGACCTAACTTCCACGTATTATATCTCTAAAATAATGCTAACCAAGCTCGAAATGTTTAGACAAGCTTCTCAGATTTCGAAGCCGCATTTCTTGCCTGTCAGTCAAACATCGTAGAAAACTTTATGTTTAAAAAGGCCACGATGACTAAGGGAAATAAACCCCAGAATCCAAAGCTCGATACCAAATGTTGTGTAACTGAAACAAAAAGATATAGCTAAGAGATATCAACGCCTTAGAAATGAGCCACTTTGTAAAGCAACCTCCAATACATTACATAAATGAAAAATTCTTGGATGATACAATTTACAAAACCTCCTTTCTATATATAGGAGTCCATGGGCCATAATGTAATCCTAGTGGGCCACAATGTAATCCTAGCCGACCTAACAATAATAATTTAAGGGAAAAATAATAACAAAATGGGGCTTACAAGGGTACAATAATAACAATAAGGGAGTTACACTAACAACAATAAGGGACTATACTAGTAATATAGGGACCTAACACTTATTTCATCCAGGAATCCAGATTAAACTATTGGATTCACTTATTTTCTACCTAACTACTGAATTGTCATGATTAAACTGTATGACAATTCTTTATTCTCTATCTACAACAAGTGAAATTGAAACATGACAAGTCAAGATTAAACTGTTTAACTCATCATAGATTATGGCATTTATTGACACTCTGCCATAATCAACTGCAAAAGTTAAAAGTAGTGGCATTTAGATTTGCACACTTTCATGTTTTATTCATCTTTTTTTTTGGGGGTCTATTATTTTTTCTAAGTCCTTTGATTGTTCTTTTAAAACTTTTTTACCCTCTTTTTGAATTTTTTTTATTTTTATTTTATAGTGTTTATTTTTTACAAAATATGGGAAATAACTTGCAGAAAGCAAAGTTTGTACATAACAAGACTATCATCAGTCAAGTCAAAATTATGAATCCTATATTTATAGGTTGCTAACATAATCCAAACTAGAATAGCCTGCATTCGATTGTGAATAGGTAAAACCTGGTTGTGGCTGCGAAATCCCATAATATGGTAATCCAGGTTGTGAATAAATAATTTTGGATATAGGTGGTTGTGGTAAACCAGCCTAAGGAGTTGGAGTTTGAGGGCCTAGTACTTGAGTGTATTGTGTTGAAGGACCCACCTAAGACGATTGAGGTACAACACGTTGAGCCTATAACATGGGTAAGGATGTATTAACAAGTGGAGTAGATGTGGGTGCAACAGGTTGAACCTGTTAGTCATCAGTAATTTTCACTATCCGTAACTAAATATTGGTTCTAGATTTCTAAAAAAAAAGTTCCATGAACATTGTGAGTTTTAGAAATCTCACTGCCTTCATTCTCCTTAGAGAAATTATTTTCACTATCCTACCATTTTTTCATTTCAAGATCACTTTGTAACTCCTACAGAATCAAAATGACTTGTGCCTCTCATTTCCATCCTTTTTCCTACCCATAATCTCATTACTCTGTTTGTCCCTTGCCTATGACTCCATTGTCCATCTAGGGGTTTTAGGGCATTTTCCTTGGTTTCATGACCTCCATGGTTAAATCATCAACAAGGTTTGTATCCTGATGCTCTTACACCTCCTCCTATCCTTAATATACCTTCATAAAAACTTCCCATCACTCCTATCCCTCAAACTCATCATTTTTATACAAAACCTAGCCTGTTGCTACAGTTTGACACTCTTCGAGACTAGGCCCGTGTTTTTCCCTTTTGGACCCTTTCTCCTCACTTAATTCTTGAAATTCCACTTTCCCCTACTCTCTAACATCTATCCCTATCCCCCAAAATTTCCAAAATAATTTAGACAACCCTTAACCCCTTCATTCCCCTCCCTCTACAAGGCAGTCCTAAAACCCCTATTTTGCCTACACCAAACCTTAATTTCCTCTTCCAACTAAGCTAGGGTTTGCAATGGAAAAGAGTCATAGGAGAAAAGGATCCACATGATAGGTCATATCAGGAATCATAAATCCATACCAACTCATGAACATCATGCCTCCATCATTTTCCAAGAATTAATTCCAAGGGTCAAGCCATTTGTCACTCATAGGGCCAGTTTTGAGTCAAACTATGTTTCTGACCAAAAAAAGATGAATCTGACAAAATTGAGAGATGTTTTTGTCCATAATAGGTCCAAGAAGAAACACCTCCTTTCGTTTTTACACAAGTATCATGGTTTGGGAGCAATGTCAAAACTACAGGTGTCACAGGAGAATTGCTACACTTCTAGAGTGACCTTGGGAAAATCTGATTTTCTCATAGTTGGGGTGTCCAAATGACTTTCTTGATGCGTCAAATGATAACTATACTAGAATATATTTCGAATGAGCTATCATGAAATCAATTTGGAGTTAAGGAAGGCCTCCAAAAGTTGTCTGCACCAACACTCTGCATTTATGCACCATCACTCAACACTTTTTGACCAGTATTGGTAAAATCGAATTTTGACAGGGAAAATCAACTCCAATTAGGGAAAAAATGGTAAATTTGGAAATTATACAGATTAATATTTCCAACGAGATATCATGGGACTAATTCTGACACTGGGAAGGCCTCTAAATTCCCTCTGCAAATTGGCGTTGCGCTTAGGGCACCAATGACCCGACAGGACCTGAACGTGTTCAGGGTGCTGCGCTTATGCCAGCACTGACCAGACAGGACCTGAACGTGTTCAGGGTGCTGTGCTTATGCCAGCAGTGACCAGACAGGACCTGAACGTGTTCAGGGTGTTGCGGCTATGCCAGCAGTGACCTGACAGGACCTAAACGCGTTCAAGGCACTACGCTAATGTAGAAACTCTCCCAAACTGCAAAAAATTTTCCAAGGAGCCAAGGGAGACACCTCCAAATCACCTCCAAAGACCTGCAAGCAAGCTAAACCTGGTAGGTGGTATGTTTCTCCTCCTCTCAAGATTTTTTAGTCATTTGGTGGTTAAATGAATGACTGAACCCTAAAAAATTGCAAACCCTAGGTCATCATGACAAGTAGTCCTCTGTTTTAACCTCCAAACCATTTTCAGTGAAGGGGAGTGAATTAGGGTAGTTGCATTTCATGTAAAAACCTTCATCAAAGCTCAAGGAAAAATAGTCATACACTTGCCTCCATATCACTCATTTTCTAAGAGTTTCCCACCATCATTTTTATTTTACTTCTCTTGACCAAGTTTGTCCACAAGAAGCCCTAATCACCAAACAGTGAGCATGACAGTGAGGAAAATAGTGACAATATGGAAGAGGATGATGAATAAGGTGAGGAGGTTGACAGTCAAAATGAGTTGATCATTGATGAAGAGGAGGTAAGTAATAAAACAAAAGAGAAAGAGGCAGAACACGAAGAGAAGGGCAATGAGAAAAACAGTGAGCAAAGAAATGAGAAAAGCAATGATTCAAACAGTGACAAAGAGGTAGAGGACATGGAAACAGAGAATGACAATGATAACGATGATGACAGTGAGGACAATACAGACGCTAAAGGAAGTAGTGACAAAAATGAAGCAAACCTCATTGATGGACAAGACAACAAAGAGGAAGACATTCATGATAGTCATGAAAACATTCATGACATTCATGAAGACAGTCATGAAAATAATGAAGGAGATGAAGGGGCTGATAGTCAGATTGAAGATCACAACAGTGAAAAGGCAAGTAGGTGCAATGAAGGGAAAAATGAAGAGTATTATGACACTAACAAGACCACAATCACACCTATTTCATTGACATATCAAAGAGGGCCAAGGCTTGTGTTTTCTGCCTTGAAAAGTTAAGGGACCATGGAATCCACCTCAGCTAAAAAACTTGACAAGGGAAAATAAAAGATCAAAGAGCAAGCCGGAGAAACCAAGTTACAACGGCTAAAACTCAAAAAGGCCCAAACCAAAATCCAAGCACACAAATAGGCAAAAGGCCAAGCTAACCTTTGAATCTTGGCACAATATGTTCTACAGGCTTCTCAAACCCCATGAGGAAGGTGTCCACCAATTTTGGGATAATTTTGACAATTTTTGGTTTTTTGCAAATTTTGAGGCCTATAAGCGCAGCGCCACTGGCACTACGCTTTTCCCTCAGGCATCGTCAGAGGGATAACTTTACATTTTTGGCTTCCTCGTGACTAGTACAATATTCTCACCAAATTTCAGAGCATTTGGAGCATTTTTGACCCCTCAAAAGGTCAAAAAACACCTCATTTTTCACCTTTCTGCCTCCTTTTCAAGCCTGGTGTTGCGCTTAGAGAAGTTTTGAGAATTTGATATTTTGGACAGGTTACAAGAGTTGGATCAGAAAAAAAAATCATATTTTTGGACATTATACTCATTAGGCTTTCCAACGAGCCATCACGGGGAAAATGTCGACATCGGGAAGGTCACCACAACTTGGATGTAACAAGACCTATTTTCTGCCTGCGTTGGCACTGCGCTTATAGAAGTTTTGGGAATTTGGATTTTTGGATAGGCTACAGGAGCTCAATCAGAAAACCAAAGATATATTTGGAAATTAGACTCAGCGGGATTTCCAACGGGCCATCACGGAGAAAAATCTGACATCAAGAAGGTCATCAAAACTTGGCTGCAAGTGGACCCGTTTTCTGCCTGTGTTGGCGTTGCGCTTATAGCAGTTTTGGGAATTTGGATTTTTAGACAAGTTATAGGAGATAAATTAGAAAAAAAAGGGTATATTTGGAAAGTACACTCAGCATGCTTTCCAATGGGACATCACGGAGCAATCTATGACATCAGGAAGGTCATCATAACTTGGCTGCAAGTGGACCCATTTTCTGCCTAG
Source organism: Pinus albicaulis (assembly GCA_034641835.2). Classification (NCBI taxonomy): domain Eukaryota; kingdom Viridiplantae; phylum Streptophyta; class Pinopsida; order Pinales; family Pinaceae; genus Pinus; species Pinus albicaulis. The sequence goes on from CM076570.1 coordinate 1,521,315,696, forward strand.
GATGGCGCTGCACTTATAGATAGCACTGTGCGTTCTTGGCCAAAAGTCAACAAAACACACTCATTTATTGAAAAATCATATTTTAGTGTTTTTTGAGGCAAATAACTCTATAATTAGGTGCTAGAATTTATTTTGGCATTTATTACATGGGATATTGTGTGCCTTGGGCCTTGCATGATCTCTTGGGAATTAATGACATTTATGGTGTATTTATGGTTTCTAGAAGCCTCTTAGGGTTTCCACCTCCTCATTTTATAGATAAATAGAGCAAGGAGGTCCTATGTATTTGGTTGGAATTTGATGAGCTTTGAGAGAAATAGATGGTTTTTATGAGTTTGAAGAAGAAATTGATGTTGTGGAGTTTGTGAATGGCCTTGCCTTGATTGATGATGAAGGAGGATAGCTTGCAGGATCCCTCAGCATGGTTAATGGTGAAGTGTCTCTATTTAGTTCTTGTTTTCATGTTTATCATTATGTTCATCTTTCTATGTTGCAGTAGAATAGAAAAGTATAGGCTAAGAAATGTTGTTTGATGCACCTTAGTCCTTCTTTCTTTCTATTGACTTGATGTTTTCCTCTACTGGGTTTGTTTAAGGAATTCTTAGTTATTCCTTAAATATGCCTATGCTTTTTTATTCCATGAATGGTTCAATATAGTAGTTTTCGAATATGTTTTATGGTTAGCCCTACCTATTTGATGCTATTAAACCTCTGCTTTGGAATCTCTCTTTGAAGTATTACTTGTTAGGTTTTAGCCAAAGAGGCCATGTTTTGATCATGCCCTTTATCCATGCTTGAGAATTATTCCTTAAAGTTATTTGTAGCTTGATCATTGATGTTTACGCATTCCCTCTTCATTGATTAAATTTATTTGTTATCTTGAATGTTTTCCAACCTTGAAGGTGAAATCAGTAGAAGTTAAATGAGTTTCTCGCCTTCTATATTTCATTGGAATTGTTCATCTTGAATTCTTGTTTGGTTAAAGTGTAATCTAAGAGCTATTGGTTTGCCTTGTCTTATGATTATGTCCCTATGTTAATCAGTATTTGAGACTATATTGTTTAAAAGTATTTTTTTAAGGATTCTTTACTGCCCTTACACACCTACTATGCTCAGCAACTTAATGTTCATTTCATTTCACACATATCTTTAAAGATCCATTTGACTATGCTAGATTTTCCCTGTTATGCATCCCGTTTCATTGTTGAGATATCCATGGATTTCATGACTCCATATCCCAATTATTTGAATACCTCTCACTCCACCTAGTCTACCTGGTCATCTTTCCCAACCAAAACAAACAACAAACCCTACACTTAACAACTAGCCTAAAATCAACAATCTAAAGTAAACAAGTTCACATCCTTTGCATACAATAGAGAGAGCCCTCTTTGAGTCTAGGAATGCTAGGTAATAGGACTCCAAAGACTGGTCTGATGTTACCCTGTGCATTTGTTCTACCAATCTGCTAAATCACGGGACCCTAACAGAACCGATTGATATGATTGCACAACCATTTGGGGTTGAATAGGAGGAATAGGTTGCTATTGAAAAACAGTGATTCTGACATTACGATGACCAAATAAAGATGGAGTACTGTCAAAATGGCTAACCATAGGTTCCCTTGAGCATGAGGAGTATAATAATATGGAAAATATTTTTCTCCAAATTCTAAGAGTCTATTTGAAATTATACTGGATGGAATATACCTAGATAGACCAACTTGATATTTCCCTGATGATGTATATAAATGATCAAGCCGTTCAGTACTCATTAGAGACGTATCATATAGAATACCAGATGATGACATTGGTGAAGTCCATCTATTTGAAGATGCACCAATGAAGGTTCCAGATAAATATTGGTAACCAGATGGGACAGAAGGGCCACCATATAGATGTGACTCTGGTGATGTGGTGACCATCGAGGGGGTAGAAAGAGCAGGCGTTGTTGCAACTAGAATAGATGGTACAACCAAATATGTTGTCTAATCCATGGTCACACGACCCAATGTATACCCTACAAGATCTATGGGAACTCAAATAGACACAGGATCAAAGAAAGAGGTGTGAGGTGATTTAGGAAAAGTCTCATAAAGATAAAGCTCCGATCCAAAATGGGTTGGAGTCAAAGGTGTTTCGTCTTGTGGTATTTATTTAATCGAAATCAAACCAAGTGGTAGTATTTCACCGTTAGGCTCGAACAATATTTCAGTTGGTTGACTACGCGATATGGGAGACTAATTAGCTACAATAGATTTTAGGGTGATGGATACAGGAAAAAATTCTGGTTGTTCGACTTCGGGACCTAAATGTTCTGGTGAAAGAATGACATGATTAGGATCAACTTCTAGTTGAACAACATCGGGTTCGGTAGATATGGTCTCACTGATTGGATTGATTGTGACCACAGGTAGCTGCGAGGACTCTGTCTCAAAAATAGTAGATGAACCGGGATTTGTAGAAAAAACTCGAGATGATTCTGGTATATCTAAGGATGATGTTGCACCAGAGGTACTAATAGTACTAGTTTCAGTAGAACGATGTTGCCTTCGCTGACCAGAACTGGCTTCCAGTGGTAAAGGTGATTTAAGTGCTATTCTACGTGAACGAAGAGGAAATGGATGTTCTTCCTCCATGATGAATGATTTATTTTATTACCAAAAACAAATAAACAAAATAAAAGGTTAATTCTAGGCAAAAGTTTTATCAAGTAATTGTGAACTGTAGAAACCTCCTTGCGAACCAAGAAGTACGGGCAGGAAATCTCCCCGAATATTGTGTTCAGTGTATCACAAGTTACAAGGCAGCCGGCTTGGTTACCTATGGATGGATAGCGACCTAAGTTTTTCCTCCCAAATATACTCAAAGGTACGTGGAGGCCCAAGTCCGTATTAGCGTTGTCTAATGCGAAACCACACAGTGATAACACCCCCTTATAGTTTTTGTACTAGAACACCACCCTATTTACCCGAAGGTATGTGGATGAGCTCTGATATACTTACATATGTGGAGTGAGGTATAAGACTCGAAATGTATCTTAGACAAGTTAGCGACAATTGCTATGTGATGCAGGAGCATCCGGCTTAGAAATTTTATTGTAATTTAGTAGACATAGGGGGTTTTGTTTTTTCTAAGAAATTGGATCCTTATGAAATAATTTGTTTGGAGTTGAGTGATTTTAATATTTTAAAATAGGATTAATTAAAATCTTGAGAGGAATTTTGTAAATGTTGGAGAACATGAGAGAATTATGAATTAGTAGATTTGGGAATTAATTGTAAATCCTAAATTAGAATTTGTTTCATGAATCTGGGGATTTGAAAGAATCATAGGGATTAAGAAGAGATTTTAGGACTTAGAGGATTCTTAGGAATTTGTTGAGAAAATAGAGGATCTGAAACTAGAATTGGTTTCAGAATCATTTGTATAAATTGTAAGTCTCAAAGACATAGAATGGGGGATGTGAGAGAGATTCAGGATCAGATAGTCAAGGGTATTGATTGTAGCCTACGGGCAGTAGGAAGAAAGAGGCCATTGATTGAAAATCAGGCCAGAAGAGAATTCCTATGTAAATAGTGAGTATTAATACAGAGAACTCAATCTTTGAGTTTGTGTTTCATTTTTCAATTTATAATTGTGTGATAAATCAGAGTTTGGTACAGTATATACATGTGCAGGTGAAATTGGGTAGAATCGAATGAATTTATACCATTATTTATGCAAGCTACAGTTTCTTTGATTTCATGAAATTGTGTGTTTTAAGAGGTTGCACATTCCATTTATAGTTGAATTCTGGGTGGATTACATATGTCGAACACTGGTCATCAATCACTTAATGGATCAATGCCGATGAAATTGTTAAATGTGACCCTACAATCGATGTTCAATTCACACAGTGTAGAGGCAAGAAAAGAAAACTCAGTAATTTCCTTTTGAATTCATGAACAAATTGGCTTCTCAGAGCAATTGAAAAACCACAATTCTCAAATTCCGGAGTGTGTTGTGGTGAAGAGAGAGTATACTGTGCGTATGAAACACCTGGTTTAAATATGTTGAAAGGAGAATTAATGGCGGAATAGCTGAGGAGTAATCTCTATTTGTTGAGATCACATTTGTGTGTTCACTTGGGAATTCTGAATCTGATTTGCAGTACCAACAAGATTTATAATTATAAAGTGATGGATTTAATATGAGATTGATTGTTATGATAAATCGTGATTGGATTGATTTCTTAATTCCAGAATTATGCGTTGAATAATTTCAAGTCAAAGGGAGAACAGAATCGGAAGTGGTATCACAAACCAGTTAGAGGTATTCGAATGGCATAAAGGTAGTAAATGGTATTTTATAAAGCTATGCGATTAGTCTCCAGAAACGACGCGTGGCTGTATAAAAATTCCTATTTCGCATAGCTTCAAAACCTTTAAATGTCGTGCTATTTGAAATGCAATTATCGTTAGATCAATGGAAGTGCAGTGATCGACGGTAAATATGAAACAGGTACGTTTGAAATAGTTGTGGGTCCCAACATACATATGTTGGCAACTTTGGGTTTTTAACCATAGTAAATTCGTAAATATGAATTTCCATAAAGTGGATATTTTCATATTGTTGTAAACATGAAGTATGAAGAGGAATAACTTCCGCATGTAAGTTGCCACGGTTGGGTTTATTATGGTTTATAACCATATAATGATAAAAAACAAACATTTTCTTAAACTTGGAAAAGGAATTTCTTGCATACATATGTGATGTGTATTTTTACATAAGATATTGTGGGTAAACATAGCTTAGGCTACGTCAAGTGGTATCAGAGCTCGCAAAATCTCTTTTGAAAATTAAAGATTTTTTTTTTTAAATTAATTAAATTAGAATGCATGTGTGATGGATGAAGCAAGCGAAGATCAGATTTTGAATATGCTAAGTATCATATACACAGAGTTGATGTGTAATAGAAATTTTCAGAAATAAATGAGAACAGTCCATTCAAAATACAAGTGAATGGGAGAACAAGTTCATGCAGAGATCTTGAAGGTGAGATCGTGTGTTTTATTTTAATCTGGTTTGAAAATTCTGGTTGCAGACAAGATGAAGACAAAGGTTTTGATGATGATGGTAATTAACTATCCAATTAGAGATTGGAAGAAAGAAGGAAGGTGACTAAGTGTAGCAGCCAAGGAACAACAGGTTGAAGAGAGTGAACCAAAAGAATACCTAGGAAGAGGTCAAGCTCATAAAGGAAGCTTGATAGGGTATTGAGTAGCAAAAGGAGATTGCTACAAGAGAAGGCTATGTTGCAGATCACCAATTGAGCATGGATGAGCTCACAAGGAATATGGCCATGGAGGATCAGATAATAGGTTCTAAATAATACCACAAAGATAATATAAGTGATGAAGATAGAGAAAGAGATATTGCAGTGATGAAAGTACAACTGGAGGTACTACAAAGATGGCTACAAGAGACAGGGAATGAATGCCAAAGGCATGGATGGAGAATGAAGAAATGGGTTAGATGGAACCTATTGAAAAATAAATGGAATGCTAAGCTAATGAACGAGTTCAGAGAAGTTGAAGAGATAAATATTTCTTTGTTAAAAAAATAAAGACTCAAAGGAATTGAGTCACAACAAATATGATCTGCTGGAAACCAGAAAGTACATTGTGAAACATTGGTGCTTAAAGAAAAAACGAGACTGAAAGGTCTTGTGTTTTTAAAACTAATGATTTATGTATGATTGCAGGTACATTGCAGGATGATGAAAAAGCCTTAGATTTTGTTAAGGAGAAGGAGTTGAATCTGAAATCTGTTCAGATTTAATGCTGAGATAGCAAGATCTCAAAAAGAAAAAGAGACAGAGGGTTCTCATGGAAATAAGCAGCTGAGTATTGAAACAGAGGAAGAAGGACCATATGAGGATTGGTCAACAACAAGTGAAGGTATGGAAAACTATGTAAAGTTTCCAAATTCTACCCCAATTGAAATTGTTGAGTTATATAGAAAGTTAGATCTTCAAAGGAGAGAGTTGGAAAAGCAAAGGATCTATATTCATGATAACTTGCTAGAAAAGAAATACAAAGAAATTGTCATGAATGACAGTCAGGAAACAGAGGATAAGGATGTAAGAATGATTCAACAAGTCAAAGATGTTCATTTTTGTGAACCAAAGCAGAGAGACATTCTTGAAACAGATGATATGAAGAAGACACTAGCTGACAGTGTCATGGAGAATTTAAATCAGCATACTAATGTGCTGACAAAGGAGTTAAGTGAAAACTCAAAGTAGCATACTAAGATGTTTCCAGAGGAGGAAGAGACATTGAGACCTTGTATTTTTAATACTAATAATTCATGTGTTAATTATGTAGGTAAAGGAGGACAACAAATGAAATTTTTTAGATAATTTAATGAAAAGGAAACTATGTTAGCTGAAAACATAGTGAAGGATCATCATTCTATCATGGCGATTGGCACAATGGAGATAACCCTGAAAACTGGAAATAAAGATAGTAAATATTTTCTGAGTCCTGAAAGAGACTTAGAACTGCAAGAATAAGATTTGATGACTGGATCATTAAATGAGACCACTGGTTATCATGATTTCAAGATTGATAATTTGACTGTGTTTACAGGTGTTGCAGAAGGCAATCCATCTCTTGGAGTTGTCTTGAATGAAGATGAATTGTTGCAGCAGAAGGAAACCATAGATTATTTACTTAATAAGCAGAGCATCTACAAGGAAGGTGAGACAGTCATGTCTCTTATGAAGGAACTTGTTATTGTTGATGATAAGGATGAGTTGGCTTATATGATTGGCCAAGAGAAGAATGTAGGACAGACCCATAGAAATGCCACAGTGATGGAGAATCAGAATTATATTCTGATAAAGGATTAAGAAATAGTGTCACAAAATGATTTGACTTGTGACAAAGAACAAGAAAATTTTGAATATTGTATAGGAGTTTCAGGAGAAATTCTAGATGAGGCAGACATGTCTCAGTGGAAGGAGAATCAATTTTAAAATTGAAAAACTAGGTAAGACATAATGATGAGGAAGATGTAAAGCATGAAGATACAGAGTTTGAATAATTTGAATTGATTGCCAGAATAAATCAAGGAGGTGAAGGACAATCACTGAAGGTTGTCAAGGAAGAAGAAGAAGGATATGCTGAAACTGAATTTCAACATATTGATGATATGTTTGAGATGAAACAAGTGCAAAAAGAATGGCTGAAATGCTTGCTGGAAAAATTTGAACAGGAGAAAGAAATTGCAGACACTGGAGTGGAAATGTCTAAATTTATGGAAGAGACAGAAGCAGATACTATTTTTTCAAAATTGATTATGCTTACTAGTATACAAAGAAGGATGAATGAGTATATTGCCACAATTAAAGAATCAGAAGATAATTTATTTTTTGAAAATAAATTTGTAGGTAGTGAGCAGAAGAAGGATGTTGCAGAGGGATATATCTTAAGAGATATTTAGGAAGTTTGGGAGGAAGCAACAATATTTGGAGCAATATCTATAAGAGTATCTAGAGAAATATCTAAAAAAATATTTGCAGCAGAAATTGGAAGCAGCAACAAATGGCAGAGTGGTTACCAGTCAGAAGATAATCTGGACATAAAGATTGAAAGCATAAGAAGGTTGATGATGAAGGTGTCTCAGAAGAAGAAAACAACATGAAATCAAAGAAACAAAAACAAGGAAAATACAAGAACATGTTGTGAAAGCATAGCTAGCGGGAAGATGCAGAATCAAATATGGAAGCCTGGAAACGTACAACTAAAAAATGATGAAGACAATGTGGCTTATGGACAACAACAAAATAGAGTATGGGATCTAGGAGGCTAAAGGTTGGAAGCACATGATCAAGAGATCATGATTAATTTCTATTTTGGGAGTCTGATGCAGGAGAATTCAGCTCAAAATTTTTATTGTAATTTAGTAGACATAGGGGGTTTTGTATTTTCTAAGAAATTGGATCCTTATGAAATAATTTGTTTGGAGTTGAGTGATTTTAATATTTTAAAATAGGATTAATTAAAATATTGAGAGGATTTTTGTAAATGTTCTCGAATGTTGGAGAACATGAGAGAATTAGGAATTAGTAGATTTGGGAATTAATTGTAAATCCTAAATTAGAATTGGTTTCATGAATCTAGGGATTTGAAAGAATCTTAGGGTTTAAGAAGAGATTTTAGGACTTAGATGATTCTTAGGAATTTGTTGAGAAAATAGAGGATTTGAAACCATAATTGGTTTCAGAATCATTCGTATGAATTATAAGCCTCAAAGGCATAGAATGGGGGATGTGAGAGAGATTCAGGATCAGATAGTTAGGGGTTTTGATTGTAGCCTATGGGCAGTAGGAAGAAAGAGGCCACTGATTGAAAATCAGGCCAAAAGAGAATTCCTATGTAAATGTTGAGTATTAATACAGAGAACTCAATCTCTGAGTTTGTGTTTCAATTTTCAATTTATAATTATGTGATAAATCAGAGTTTGGCACAGTATATACGTGTGCAAGTGAATTTGGGTAGAATCAAATGAATTTCTATCATTATTTATGCAAGCTAAAGTTTCTTTGATTTCATGAAAATGTGTGTTTTAAGAGGTTGCACATTCCATTTATAGTTGAATTCTGGGTGGATTACATATGCCGAAGACTGGTCATCGATCACTGAATAGATCAATTCCCATGAAATTGTTAAACGTGACCCTTCAATTGATGTTCAATTCGCATAGTGTAGAGGCGAGAAAAGCAAACTCAGTAATTTTCTTTCGAATTCATGAATAAATTAGCTTCTTAGAGCAATTGAAAAACCACAATTCTCAAATTCTGGAGTGCTTTGTGGTGAAGAGAGAGTATACTGTGCCTATGAAACACCTGGTTTAAATATGCTAAAAGGATAATGGTGGAATAGCTGAGGAGTAATCTCTCTTTGTTGAGATCGCATTTGTGTGTTCACTTGGGAATTTTGAATCTGATTTGGAGTACCAATATGCTTTATAATTATAAAGTGATGGATTTAATCTGAGATCGATTGTTATGATAAATTGTGACTGGATTGATTTCCTAGTTCCAGAATTATGCGTTGAAGAATTTCAAGTGAAATGGAGAACAAAACCAGAAGCAGTATCACAAACCAGTTAGAGGTATTCACATGGCATAAATATAGTAAATGGTATTTTATAAAGTTGTGCAATTATTCTCCAGAAACGACGCATGGCTATATAAAACTGACTATTTCGTACAGCTTCAAAACCTTTAAATTTTGTGCTATTTGAAATGTGATTATCATTAGATCAATGCCAATGTGCAGTGATCAACGACAAAGATGAAACGGGTACGTTTGAAATAGTTGTGGGACCCAACATAAATATGTTGGCAACTTTGGGTTTTTAACCATAGTAAATTCGTAAATATGAATTTCCATAAAGTGGATATTTTCATATTGTTGTAAACGTGAAGTATGAAGAGGAATAACTTCCGCATATAAGTTGCCACGGTTGGGTTTATTATGGTTTATAACCATATAATGATTAAAAACAAAAGTTTTCTTAAACTTGGAAAAGGAATTTCCTGCATACATATGTGATGGGTATTTTTACATAATAGATTGTGGGTAAACACAACTTCGGTTGTGTCACTATGTTTAACAATGCTAGAACACATCTCTAGCCTAGACATTCTAAATGTTATCGTTAATGTCCAAATTCTTTCTTAGGTAAATTGATGTAAATTTTATGTTGATCTTGTTTAAAATTTTGTCTTTGAGGTTCATAGCGTGATATGATGTAAATTCCTAAAAATGCAAACTAAATGATAAGAAAACTTTTCAATTTAGATTTTTCAATGAAAATCCTAGCCACTAAGGGAAAGAGCAATCAAATTTTGAGCAAACAACAAAGAGCACAAACTAAAATGCAACTTTCCTAACTTGTTCCTATGCAACACAAACAATTCACTATATGCACATGCATGTTTTTCTTTTCATATCCCTTAATGTGAAAACAAGTGTTTTCTTCTTTGAGAAACGAGGAATGAAACAACAATTTCTATTTTAGGAAAAATAAAGAATGGAACTACAATTTTTCCTATAGGAAATGAGGAATGAAACAACAATTTCCTTTTCGAAAACAGATTGATCTAATGCAAAAATAAAATAATTGAACTTGATTTTCCAATGATAAAGAAAAACACTAAAGGGACATTGAACACATTTACTTTTCAAAGGAGGAAGAATCAGGAAAGTTTACTAGTCTCTAAGAGGTATCAAACATCTGAGAATACATCAAACGAGTGGCTGACAATGATAGCAATGAAAAATTTAGATGGAATTTGGTTTTTTGAGGATCCAATGCAGTATCTAAGGGAGATAATGCGTTGCATAGCACCCCTGAGTGGGAGACAGTTCACTCCAGTGCACTGTGTCTTGACCAACAATGCGTTGGGAACAGTAGGGATTGAAAAACCAAGAAGCATAACACACTTCTAATGATTTTTTTTCATTCAAATTTCTAATAAATAAAAGTAGATACTACTGATGAGGATAAACAAAGGAAAAAACACTAGGAATGATAGGATATTCCCCAGTGGAGTCACCAATTTGTTATGTGGAATTGTGATCTACGAATAAACCAAATTACCTAAGTGTGGTGCTAGTCACTTTGAAAAACACAGGAAAGAATTACTATCACTTTCTCTAAAACAAGAAGATATATATAATGGTAAATGAGTCTACTTGTGATTCAATTGCTTCTCCTTCTCCTTCTGTCATTGTTGTCGTCGCTCTCAATCCAACTCAAAATTCCAGATCGATTCCTACAAACACAAATAGAGAACAAAAAACAACATGCAATATACATATATCTACTTATCTTACTCAAATAAAATCGATTAGATATGAAATACATACATCATTCAATAATACATTGCACAAGAGATAGAGACATATGTATGGGAAAATGAACAACAATATTTATTAAAGAGTAGAAGGGGGACGTTACAACAAATGGATCGATTTTTTTCCAACCAGCTCCAGCTTCATTTCAGCCTCATCACATCCAACATCATACTAGCAGCATATCAATACTTTCACTCTCTTATCACATGAGAATCCAACATCATAACTTTACAAAATTTCTTACATTTCTAGCACTAGAATGAGTGCTCAATTTATATGGAAATTGATGGTAGTTTCTCAATGAATAACTTTATAATAATATGCAAGACATGTTTCCATGTTCAGAGGTGTTATATGGACACTTGGATTCAAATTTTGACACATTTGGACTCTTCTAAAAGGAACTGGCCATGTGAAGATTCCCGGAACAATGAGAATTCCTCTCCTAGGTGACGAACCCACTCTTGAATTTTAGGAAGTGCATTGCAGTACACCTTGAATGGAGGATGTGGCACTACAATGCAGTTAGTCCCTTTAGAGGCTATGTTGGTGAGTCAATAAGTGATATAACATATATTTCAAACCTTGGAAATCTCACAATAGAAGCCATGAATGAAATGTTCTTCTCTTAGGGAATATAGCAACTAAAATATGAGGGGATGATAGACCTTATTTCATTGGTCCTGGGGATGATGTCCAGTTTGACCAGGTCATGGGGGATGATGCCCAAATTAACCTATAACAAATGCGACAAAGACTCCTAAAATGGATAATTTATTTTCTTCTACATGGAGATAATTTTAATGTAATTGTGCCAAGCCCTCAACTCCATGGATATGTCTTTGACCCGAACTGGAAAGTACCTAATTTAGAACATATTGAGCTTCAAAGCCTCTGTCAATATGTTCTTACAGTTTTAATATACATTATTCCACATCGATTAGAGCTTTATATGAGCTTTGGCTGGTGCAATGACATACTGCAAACTAATATATTTTGGTACCTCCAAGACTTCTCGTTCCATTTCCTGCTTGATTTTCGCAATGTATTGCTAGATCTCTGGGAAGATGATATCCCTACCTATTATTTCTTCCATTGTACCTATCTAAGGAATACCATGCTTCTATGTTATAGACTCAACAAAATTATGTAGTGTATTATATGCATCAATAGTGCTAATCGAGTGTTCTAGAAGGCACATGTAATTTTCGTGGTAGAGTCTCAATTGAACTCTATCCATCTCTACAGTGATCCTGTACTTTTTCTCCAAATCTTGTGGGGCATATGGATACTTGGCAGTCAACTCCTCAAGATGATGGACTTCCTTGTTTTATACTTTCAGGATTTTCACCACTTGGTGTGCCTTCTTTTGAATACCAACAAGAGGAGACACCACTTACTGTAAATTAATAATATCATCGTACAATCACACCATGGTTTCATCCATTGGCCCCAATTCCTCTTGCATGGTCGACTGCCACTCAATGGTGTTGAAACTTTGTGATGACAACCATTTATTATCACCACATAAAGTTCTCTTCTCATCTTGGTATTCACATTTAACAAGTACTCATAATTATCCAGTGTCACTGTAGTGAATGCAATATTTTCCACCATAATATCTTGGTGATTCCTTAATCTGGTTTTGGAGGTTATCACCTTCTTGGTAGAAACTAAGAATAGATTCTGAGGATCATTCGGGAAGTATTTATTCCTCTGTTGCATGATCCTCTTCTTAAGTTGATGAAATTTTACACAAGATACTTCCATGAATTTTTTAGCTAGCAGAGGTGTGATCCCCATTTCCCCGAATGGAAGATGAACACCTATATGGGGAGGTTCCTCTAGAGTGTTTGGTATATCATCCATGGGTTGGATGGTATCTTCTTGCTCCATTAATTTTCCATTTCTTGAGTCAATTTCTCATCTTCAAGTATTTGTACTCCTTCCTCCTCCTAAGACTGCCTCTTTTGATCTTCTTTTATCCTTCTCCTCTCATCTTCTACTTCTTGTTGCTTTTGAAGAAACTCATCCTGATTCCTCTTATCCAATCCTTCTTTCGCTTATCTCATGTTTTTCTCTGCTTGAGTAGATCCTATAATCCAAGGATCAACTTTCCATTTCTTGTTTCTCTTGTAGGTAGAATCACACCTGATCCTTTTTTTAGGAGCTATTTGTAACAATCATGCAACCATGGTCAAAATTCCATGTAATAAAGTTAATAAAGGAAAAATAAAAACCAAGGTCATGGGATATGTATTCCAAGATGGATGTTGGGAAAAACATCCTACTGGGTGTTCATTTGGTTTATTATGGCTAAGGGAAATTGGAAAAGCCAATGGAAAAGGACTTAGAAAGACATGAGGCATTAATTGGCATTTTATTTATGAAAATAATGGAAAATAGGAGAAAAGGAAGGTGAAATGTCATAAGATGCATGTGAGGAGGAAAATGAAGGAAAAATGAAGAAAGTAGAGGCCTTATTAATAAAAACGATTATGAGGATCAGTTGGTACATTTTCTCAGTTTAGTTTTGAAGCTCTCTCTCTCTCTCTCTACTCTCTCCATCTCACACTCTTGGAAACTTAGAGCATTCTTGGAGCACTCTAGCATTGGATCAAGAAAAGAAAACTGTAATATTCCAAATTAGGAAAAACAGGAATATAACTCATAAATGGGAAAATGCAGTAAAAATATGAACACATCAATAGGAGTATATCATAGAGTCATCTTATTTCATATTATAGCAGAGAAATGAGCACAAGATCTTGAGGAAAAATACACTCAAGCTAGGCAAAATAAGCCTAAACTAACACAATACATAAAATATGAAATGTTGCTACTACATAAAATGCCAGAAGACATATTATTGTGCAGTATTATGAGATGCTAATATAATGTTTAGAAAATGTTGGGATCAAAGATCTAGGATCTCTAGAACCAATCAAAGACAACCCAGAAGGGGTTTCCGGAAATACACCATATGAAATGTTGCAGCCCTAGGACTAAAAAATACATTGCAACTAGGTAACTAATAGGAGGTGGCTGATCTGATATATAAATGGCTGATACTCATCCAATAGATCTCTCGGATGAAAGGCTTCTACCGTCACTGGAAATCTAACTCACAAACTTGGGCACTAAACCCTCCACTGCAACTGCCCTACAAAATAATGTAGTTTCTGAAGGAGAATGTGCTATAGATGATGGCATGAAACTTTTCTTGATTCCATATGGTGAAATAATGCTCAAGGAACCTCTTTTCTATCCTCCGAAATGAAGAGTTTCTCCCATCACTAGAAAACAAGCTCAGAAACTGGGTCTATCAACCCTCCACTACTACTTCCCTGCAAAAACAACACAATATTGAAAGGGAATGCATTGTGGATAATGGATGAAGCTTGGCCTGATGTCGAATGGTGGAAATGAAGCTCAATGAACCTCTCCTGAGTGGGAACTCAAAGTCCCCCGAGGATGAGGGTGGGATTTTCACTCATAAACACCCTTGTGCTAAACAACACAACAAACTTCACTAAAAAACTGAAGTGTGCAGAAAGTCATAAAAGACCATGACATAAACAATAATCATAATTACTTCTATGGTTTCCACCCCTTCCTTATATTCTTGGTGAGATTCCTTACCCCTGGCCCCACTCATTAAAGATGCTACTCTCATGCATACATTCCTCCATCTTAAATACGTTGTCCTTCAATAGCTCTCCACTACTTCCATGATAACACTGTTGATTTTGTCAACCTTGACACTATCCACATGCTTTAGGCCCTATTCACACCCAAAAGTTCTTTATTCAGCTGACACAATGATCCACATTCACATTTGAAGTGGTTTTATTCATACTAAAGAGATTTATGGGTCTCCTTACCCTCTTATTCATCTATTTTATTAACAAAAGCAAAAATTAATATTCCAACTAGTTGAAAGATAATTAGGAATATTACAGTCCTGCCCTCCCAAATGTTGCTTGTCCTTAAGAAACTACAAGGATAGATACTACAAACCTCCTCTCCTTCCCCTGTGGCATCCTCATCTGATAAAATCCTCCACTGAACCAGATGCTCTCCAATCAATATGTCCCTTAGTGGCCCCTCCCAAGTGTCCAAGTTAGCCTTTGGTGATAAAACCAAATGGCTCACATCATAAAGAAGTGGGAGATCCATGGAGGAAACTACATGTTGTCTAATGGCCTTTTTAAGGCATGAGATATGAAAAGTGTTGGGGATCGTAATCCCAATGAGAAGCTCCAACATATATGCCACTCTCCCAACAAGATGGATCACCATGTGCGGCCCATAGAAAATCTCCTCAGTCCCCTGCTCCCACAATGTAGATGGGTTGTATGGATGAAAATGATAGAACAAATTGTCCACCCCACGTTGTCTCTCTCCCCATCTATGATCTATGTGGAATTATTGTTGATCTTGGGCTAAAACAATATTTTCCTTAAGATGCCTGGATATACCCTGACTCTCTAGGATCCAATATTTGGTTCTACGAACCTTTCTTGCCCGACTCATTCCATCAATAGTGAATAGAACATCATCACCACATGGAACTAAGAAGAGAGAGACACTGAGTGCCATATGAAATTTTGGATGGTGACAATAGTTCCTCAAGTGAGACCAACACAGTTTGGCTCCTTGTTGCCCCTGAACATAATGTGGCAAGTAAATTTCCAACCACTTGCTTGTTGTGTCTCTCTACTCATCTACTTGGAAGTAGTAAATGGCATTGGGTGTTAACTGAGTACACCCAAAATATAACAATACTTTCCCTAAGCCATCCAGGAAGTGGCTACCTCTATCATTTATTTTGGTATTAAGAGGACCATGAAGTCCAAGGAGAGGCTTGCCCTCTTGTGGAGAAATACACTATAAATAAATGGCAAAGGAATGAAAATTCTTTGTTAGTTGATAAATGACTATAAAGATGCAATCCTTACCATGTACTGTTGCCAATATGGTGATGAGGTTCGTAGATGAGCTCTCCCATCTCTCTCCTAGAAAAGTGAGTGATTGTAGCAACCTTACAGGATGGTTGTTTTCCTCCTCAATATTCAAGAAAACTGCACATTTCCTGATATGCTAGAGCACATCCTCCTTGAGACCCTCCCATGATAATATCTCCCAAATGGCCTGATATGTCCTAATGAAATCCTGGTGACCGAAAAGGAGTGAATCATGTGTTGCATGTAGAACCTTCTCCTTGAGCTTAGAATCTCTAGTCAAGAAGATCTGATCCTGGTAATAGATGACTCCATACATCAATCTATATCTCTCATCAGTCACATGTCCATCAAGCACTTCACATGTGAATTGGTTATTGGAATACTGCACCAATAGCTGGGATTCCCAGTCTGGGTCCCTCCTCATCAATGACAGGACTGTTGAACCCTGTGATAAGGCACCTGTCACCTCCTTGATTCCCTCTTTGACATGCTCCATGCCATAGCCACATACCAGGATTCCACTATCCCACTTTTGTTGCCTCCCTTGTAGCTGTTTCTGCTCAAGGAAATATTGAAGTTGATGGTGGTCAATCTTCACTTGGAAGCTATTTCCCATCCAAAACCTCTTGAGATTTTTCAATGCATGTATGAAGATTCACAACACTCTACCATATATGCAAGACTTCTTTCGATGTGGAAGTATCTTCTGACTCTCAAAGGCTATGAGATAGCCCTCTTGCACCATACTTGTGCCATCATCCACTCCTGAAGCATTGCCTTTCAATGAAAGATTCTATGGTAAAGTTGGTAATACCAATGCCAAAAAAATACTCTTCTCCTCCTTGAGCCAATCAAAGGACCTCTGCGTTGTGCTGGTCCCATACAAGGCTCTCCTCTTAGCCAGAGCTAGGAGTGGTGTCACTTGTTGTGAGACTCTTTAACCATCTTCCAATCCAGGGGTCTCCCTGGTGGAATGCCTCCAAATATTAAAACATTAGGGTCTAAAGTAAACTGCATATCTACATGGACTGAGTTGTCCTATCTTTCCTTGTGCAAATCAGTCTCCATCTTATGTGTTGAGGATTCCTGAGGTGGATAGGTGTGACTGCTCCTCATATTTTGATGATTACTGCTCTTCTTATCTATCTATGCCATCTCTAAGGTCTCCCAATATGTAGTGACCTTCCCTAGTGTAATCAGCCACTGCACACCTAATATCATATTGGTGTCGAGGGTCTTGACCACAAGGCAGTGATCTATCAAGGTTTATGTCCCCAAAGTTATAGTCAATGTTGGAACACACTTCCCCCACTGCTTAGTCCCGTGGACCACAATTAAGAATCCTTTAGATCACTCGTAGGTTTGTCTCCCTTCTCCACTAGTTGGGAATCAATAAAATTGTGGGTATTCCCACTATCTATCAATACCGGCACATGTTGCTCCTAGATTTTGCCTCAGTCTCCCAATGTTGTATTATTCGGAACTCCGCACAAGGATGCAAGGGCTCTTCTAGTTGGAGAAATTTCTCCATTTCCACCTCCAGATGGTGGTGGATCTCCTCCTGGTGCTACAATGATGGAATCTCTTTCCATATCTCCTTCTTCCTCCTCATAATTTTTGGAGAATACCTCATCATCACTAATAGATCCTTTTTCTTGGTCCTCTCTTGAGGGAGGAATATTCATAGCTTCCTCTTTTGACTGAGAAGAGAACTCTTGCTAAAGGGGGCTCTTTCCCTTCGTAAAATATTTTTCAAGTCTCTAACCCTCTCAAGAGAATCTTGGAGCGTAGTTGGTATAGTGGATTCTACCAACTCATGCAAAGGATCTACTAGCCCATCAATAAACATACACACTCTTTTAGTTGCAGATAGATTTGAAACCATGACTGCAAGTTTGAGGAATTCAAATATATAAGTCTCTAGATCTCTTGACTGCTTGAGCCTAGCTAGCTCAACAAAATGATCTTCTGGATCTCTTTGGTCAAATATTTCCAACAACTTCTGTGTGAATTCTGCATAAATAGTTATACTGGAATGCCCCAATGTAGATAGGCCATGAAACCACCACTCATGTGCTTCACCTTAAAGTTGTAGTGTTGCTATCTTAATGGCCTCCTTATCTGAAACTCGGTTCAACTAGAAATAGAAGTCTAATTTCTCTACCCAAGCCTTGGCTGTGAACTTGGGTGACCCATCAAAAGCAGGCAGAATGAATCTACCCAAAGTATGCTACAGATCATTGCTCTGCATGTACCCTCTACCTCTATTATGATTACTGGGTCTTCTATTATCCTTGATTTGATAGAACCCTTAGAAGTTTATATTCTCTTTGAACCTATAAGATTAACATTCATATTCTAGGATATAATCACCAAGAGTCTCCTCCTTTTGTGTTCCTCCTACCTCATTTCTGATGGCTAGGAATGTAGGCATGGTGGAGTGTTGTGGAACATGTTGTAATGTTGATTGCTCACACCAATAATGTGAGGAGCCAGAAATCTCTCCATGTTGAGACCTTCTTGGGGTCTCTTTATGTATTTCCTTCCTCATCTCCTTGATTTCTCTGGAAATATTATGCATAGTTTGGAGAATAATTTTTGGAAATTTTCTTCCATCCATTGCTCCAAATTTATAGATGTAGTGCCCTACAGGCTAAGCCAAGATTATGCTCTGATACCACTGTAATATTCCAAATTAGGAAAAACAGGAATATAGAACATAAATTAGAAAATGGAGTAAAAATATCAACACATCAATAGGAGCAGATCATAGAGTCATATTATTTCATATTATAGCGGATAAATGAGTAAAATATCTTGAGGAAAAAGAGACTCAAGCTAGGCAAGAAAAGCCTCAACTGATTCAATACATAAAATATGAAATTCTACTATTACATACAATGCCAGAGGGCATATGAATGCGCATTCTTATGAAGAATAACCATAGGGAAAAACTAAAAATACAAATAGCTTCTAATATAATGCTTAGAAAATTCTGGGATCAAAGATCCAGGCTCTCTAGCACCAAACCAAGACAACCCAGAAGGGGTTTCTAGAAATACACCATATGAAATGTTGTAGCCTTAGGAATAAAAAACACACTGGAATTGGGTAACTAATAGGAGGTGGCTGATATGATATATAAATGGCTGATACTCCTCCAATAGGTCTCCTGGATGAAGGGTGCTATGCTCACTGGAAATCTAGCTCACAAACTTGGGCACTAAGCCCTCCACTACAATTGCCCTGCAAAATAATGCAGTTTCTGAAGGAGACTGCACTGTAGATAATGACATAAAATTGGATTGATTTTGGATGGTGAAATAATGCTCAAGGAACCTCTTTACTAGCCTCCCAAATGAAGGGCTTCTCCCCTCACTGTAAAGCAAGCTCATAAACTGGGTTTATCAACCCTCCATTGCTACTGCCCTGCAAAAACAACACAATCCTGAAAGAGACTTCGCTGTGGATAATGGATGAATCTTGGTTTGATGACAGATGGTGGAAATGAAGCTCAATGAACCTCTCCTGAGTGGGCACTCAAATTCCCCCAAGGATGAGGGTGGGATTTCCGCTCGAAAACACCCTTGTGCAAAACAACACATCAGACTCCGCTAAACAGCTGAAGCATGGAAAAAGTCATAAAATACGAGGACATAAACAATAATTAGAATGCTTTCTATGGTTGCCATCCCCTTATTTATATGCTTGGTGAGTTTCCTCACCCTTGGTCCCACTCATTAAAGATTCTACTCTCATGCATACACTCCTCCATCTTAACTGCATTGTCCTTCAATAACTCTCCACTACCTCCATGACAACGTTGTTGACTTGGTCAACCTTGACCCTAGCCACATGCTTTAGCCCCTATTCACACCCAAAAGTGCTTTATTCAACTGATATAATGATCCACATTCACATTAGAAGTGGATTTATTCCTACTAAAGAGATTTATGGGTCTCTTTACCCTCTTATTCATCTATTTTATTAACAAAAGAAAAAATTAATATTCCAACTAGTTGAAAGCTAATTAGTAATGTTACAAAAACAAAGGAAAAAGAAGGAAAAGGGAATCAAAGATAAATCAAGGAAGAGAAGGATCAAGAAGATACAAAGGGATTACTTGTAGGTATCATTTTCATGTGTGATTTACTTGCTATATTTAGCATGCATGGTACATGCATGTATTTTTTTGGTTCTCTTGCTATGATTAGCATGGGTTTCTCCAAGTGTGACAATGTTCTTTAGCCTTTCCTTTCCATTTCCATATAACCATATGTGATGGGTTATATTTTATTTGGTTAAGTTGGATTGTAGGATGGTTTCAAAAATGAGTGGGGTGGTCTCTGAATAAGGACAGAAGTCGCAGAAATCCTCGGACTGGTAAAAGCGGGGTTGCAGTAAAGCCATATTTTGTGTACCTCATTGGGCCTAGGAACCCTTGAATACCGAGATATATGGTAAAGCGTAGATGTGTGTGCCCTCGATAAGACCTAGGAATAATCAACCGGTGAATGGATATATATATGGTAAATCTAGGATAGTGGAGTCTCAATTAGGCCTACGAATCCTCAACGGGTGAATGGAGGGATATACGATAAATCCTAGAGACTAGGAGACATGAAAATTCCTCATGCTGTATGTGGAGAGATCAGGAGGAATCCATGCTTGTTTAGGGCCTAATGATCCGGTGGGGATTGTGGTAAATCTTAAGGAAACCTACATTGGGTTTTTTGTGAGTCCCACATTCATTCTTGGAATATGACACGAGGGTGTCTGGTTGAAAGAAATATTTGGTTAAAACCAATTTATGGTCAAGTGGTTCATCGAAGTCCCTGACCTGGTTGGCTTATGCATTCATTAATAATAACTCCTTCTCCTTGGTATTTCATGTGTAAGTGTATTGGTTCATATGTGATTCTTATGGATGTTATATCCTTGTTATTTATGTTGGTTATATGTTGGCTATGAGTATGTTTTATGACAAATTTGATTTATGGTTCTCGTTATGTTTTGATTAAAAAACGAATGAAAAATGAATATATGACCTAATGGATGATAATGCAACTATTTTGATAAGGCATCAATGCATATTTACAAATCCCAGATAATTATGAGACCCCTATGCCCATATTTGTTGTTATGTCCTATAGATTACATATTTGTGACATGTTTGATGAAATTCCTTTCATGTTTAGTAGGCATCAGATAAAGTATTTGTACCCATGATTGCATTGGTAGCTTTGTTCTATTTTTATTTATCATTTATGAAGGTTTCATGAAGTTTTGTGTAGTGGCGTAAGACTTGGCCCTCAAAAAGTGGCTTCGAATCTAGGGTCGTTGGCTAAGAACTTCCTGTAAACGTCCACAGTCATTGTCATGCCTTGCTGTGGGATTTATAGGAAGGCTTCATTCATATGCATGGATTTTAATGTGAGCATCTGAGGGTCCAGATCAACAAAATGATAATTTGTCTCAGGGGTTAAGCAAATGGAAGGGTTTGTTTCCTCTTGAAGGGTCTATAGCTCTTGAGTAAGGTTAGATTGGTTTTTTTTGTCAGTTCCACTTCCTTAACTATAAATGGGGAGTTGAATCACCTCATAGTAGCCTCTTGCCACATTTTTACCCCAGTGGACCAGTTATTTTGGGAAAATTTTGGAGGAGGGTGTTACACTACTTTCCTCAGTTGAGGTGTTATCTCCTCCTCCTCTTGCTCCTGCAAGTCTTGAGTGGGTGGGTCTTGGGGTGAAATAGTCTCCATACCTAGATTTTCCTTCATGTTTTTAATATACCAGTTCTTTATCCTCTCATCTTATGTTGTGGAAATTAATGAGTACCCTGTATTGTGACCAATCCTTTGACAATGTCCCACGATCATATCCATGAAAGTATTTAGTGGAAAAGTGTAGGCATTCCAACTCTTGTATCTATTCTGTTATCACTTTGTGGCTCTTTAACTCATATAAATTGATCCTTAATGGAAATATGGGCCAAGATTTCTTCCTCCTATGAAGAATTCCTCACAATCCCAGCTCTAGCTTATTTTCTACTTCTTTCATGACAATATTGTTGGTCACATATCGTGACACGAAATGAGGAGATATATAAAAACCAAAGAATTTGATGTATGTAGCCTCAGGAACTAAAAAATAGTTCGAAATATCTCAGAGTGACTCCGTTACCTAATCAGTCATGTAAGGAGGATCAATATCAAACATCATGTGAAATATTACTGCAAATCATTTCTCAGCCAATTTGTCATATATTCTCTTGAAGCTTGATTCTAATAACACTCTGCAATGGAAGTAATCTGGGACCTTCTCCTCAGGGGTCTAGTTCCAGTTCATTCCTGGGAATGCATACTGTGCACATATTCGTCTAAGAGGCATGTATACAAATAAAATTCTAGTGGCTAGGTTGCCCTTAAAGATGCTTTAGCCTACCCCACCTGACGCTTTAAATCTTATGATAATATATCTTCCCAATTGAAAGTTTTTCCACGTGTCACCACCATATTGAACGTATATATCCAATTCTCCTCGAACACCTTAGTTTTCATGTACCCATACAACTAAAAATACATGGCTATCAGATAATAATATACATCTATGATAATATTTATCAGATAGACTACCGATAGGAGATGGAGAAACTTGGCAAGCTATCGACACCATGCTTTGATAAAATCCCTTGTGTTGATTATATCGTTCACCCTTTAATGTCTTGGGAAATATTATAAGGGAAGATTACCCAACAACAGTAAATATTGGCTTACGTTCTAAAGGGCATGAAGTGGATATAAGATTTAAGTGAGCCATATATAATAAAAAGGGGCAAGCGCGTTTTGTGATAAGGTGGGAGTATGACAAAAGCCTCGATCTAAATAACGAAGGTTTAAAAAGTGCGAAGGAAATAAATATAAGGCGGGGTCTGCTTATACTCGACACATGCATAGACGAAGGATTGAAAGCACAATTCTGGGGGGGTCACAAACGATAGGGGTAAGGCAGAGCCTTCCCCCCCCTCGGAATCCTGATGACGTGTCAAGGAGCACGACACGAGGTGAGCACCTTATGGAGAAAAGGTCATGGGCTTGAAAGTTGTTATGAAGATCGCCTTTCGTCTTTGAAGGGCCGGGTCCCACAGTACAACTGTTACCACGATCCAATGGTAAGGTAAGTCCTAGGACAGCTGGTACCGAGACCAGTACCGGCATTTAAACCGACACGCGGTATTCACCTAACAAGAATCTAACATCCAATCCCTTTATGCCGCGTGTCTCACAGACAGCGTCCTTATGACGTCAACCCTACTAGTTTTACCCCACCATCCTTTCCTGAGCTGCCTCGGGCCTGTATAACTGTGTTCCGTGAGTTACTGTGGTAAAATACTCTTGGCCTACGATTACTGTATAAGCGAAAGAAAGCGCCCAGTACAAGGTCTACCCAGCCGTTGTCAGTACCCCTGCGTCGCTTTCCCGAGCATTTTTCTACTTCGCAGGTATTCCATCCCTTTCATTCCATCTGGTTTCCTTTTGTTTTTAATTCTATGATGGTCATGGGTAAAGTCACAGCCAAGAAATCAGAGCCTGAAACTCCCCAAGCCCGTGAGTCCATGGCTGTCCCTAGACCCGAACCTTTTATAGATTTACAAGCCGACATCCAAGATCCACAATACACATTTCTCATTAGCAGCGTCAAGCCTGAAATGTTTAGGAAGCATGTGGAAAATAGAGATAGGTTTCGAGTCATTTTGTCTGGTCTGTATCATCAAATTACTCCCCCTGTTAACCCAGTGGTCGAATTAATTTGTTGGCTCCAGGATGCTTACGATGAATGACGGGGCATGTTCCTATCCTCTCAGGGGAACAAAATATTTACCATCTCCCCTGAAATCATCAAAAGAGCCCTTTGTTATCCTACCAGTTCGAACTATGCCAGTTTTAGTGAAATAACATTGTCCCATCAGTTTTCGAAACTTCCATGGAGGCAACAGAGAAATTTCATCACTGCCATTACCGACTCCAATTTTACAACTCTACCCACTGTAGATTCAGTGCCCCTAAGCTTATTCAAGGAAGACCTTCAGCCTATCCTCGCTCTTATTGCAGGTCTCTTAGGGGTGGAGGGGTTTGTGCAGGTTTCAAAAGAATGCATAGCCTTTTTGTGGTTAATGTCTCAACCCGGTGTTGTATTATATATTCCTGGTTTTCTGGCCTCCACCATTCGAAATCAGTTCTAGGAGCTCTCAGACACGAGCCGTTTTCATTTTTGTTCCATGGTATTTTATCTTTTCCTCTTCCAACATGCTGATAAATTTGAGGGTTTGGGTTTAGATAAGGTTTATAAAACAAACTCTCAGCTAAGACCAATCTTTGATTGGAGTCCCGCAATGCATCAGTTGGCAAATGGGGTGGGTTACTCAAGTTTCCTGAATGATTTCATGCCCATAGCTTATACTATCATCCATGATTCTCCTCCACCTAGGATTTTTCCTGAACTGAGGAAATGGTTGCAGTACAGTGAAGCTCAAAGCACTGGAGACTGGTATCTTTCTGATCATTACATTGAAATCAGGGTTTATGGAGCTGAAGTCTCTCCCCACCAATTTCCAGTTTTTCCTGCCCAGCGGATTTACGCTCTGGAGTACCTCCAGTAGACCTTAAAGGCTGACCAACTTCACTTCCTCCCTGCAAAAAAGGGGTTTATTCTCAAGCTTCCCACAAACATTGGCCCTTTCATTGTTAATTCAAGGCACACCCTTCCCGTGGTGGAAAAGCTGCTTCAAGGCATGGATTTGAGGCAAGGGAAAGCTTGGCCCTATGATCTGAAAGGCATCATTTCTAACAAAAGGAAGAAGAATAAATCAACCCCTTACAATCATGAAACAAGGCCTTTCATCAAATGGCGAGCTAATCTTGAAACCTGGCCTTTGCTTTCACAGATGGAGACTGCTTCATCTATGATGGGGGAAAAGGCAGATACTGCTTCAACCAAAGAAGCATATAAGAAACAGGTGGAGGAGGTTGGTGCATCGGGAGAAGGTTCTCCCCCTTTCAAAAGATAGAGAACAGGGACCAGCGAAGTGCAAGGTATGGGAGACGAACAGTTGCTTCAAGATGAAATACCTTACAGGAAATCAGACAGGAGAAAAGTAGATATCATGGTGATACGAGATATCACGGCCTCTTAGGACTTCTCAGAAGTCTCACAATCCATCACAGCTAGCAGTTATCAAAGAGCAAGCGAGGGTGGGATAAGGAAAAGAGAAATCAGAGATAAACATCGGTCCAAGCTAGAAAGATATGTCGAAAAATACCATACCAGGTTTTCATCGGCGATAGATTTGGATAAAGAGCGAATGGTAATGGCTATGACTGAAGCTGTCTTGAACCGAGAGGCTGGTACCACCTGCTATAGAGCCTTGGAGATAGAAATAGATATGTCGCAGGTTCTGCCAATTGAAAAATGTAATTTTTTCCAGTGTTTTGGCGACATGCTAAAAGATGAGGTAATACAACTCTCCCTTACTCTGAGAAAACTACAAAGTAAGCATAATCAAGTACTGGAAAATTTCAGAAGGGATAAGATCAACTCCCGTGCACTCACAAATGACCTGCACAGTCTCCAGGAAGTGATAAAAGGGAAATAAAAAGGCACAACAGACCCCCAAAGTCATCTTATCGCTGAGTTGCAAAAGCAGGTCGCAGCCTTGAAACACAAAGTAAATATACCAAGCTCTCATCATGTGCAAACTGCTGAGTTAGTTAAGGCTGAGAAAGATAAGGCAAGCTTGGCCGATTCTCTTGCAAAGGAGAGGGAGGAGAAGACTAAGATTTCGAAGGAGATGGCTGCCCTACAAGGAAGGATGAATGAATTGCAGATAACTTGGGACACTCATGTGTGCGCTCCACCAACCCCAGAAGGAGCTAGCTCGCTCTCTGAGCAGTTGAGTACTGCACTGGCCACAATTGACGTAGCGGAAAAATAGGCCCCAATGGCACGCCAAAGGATCAGCAAGCTCAAAGCTCTCCTCATAGAGAATTCCAAGAAGGTTACCACCATGCAAAAAGAGATAGAGGAGAGGAAACAAGAAAAGGCGCAGCAAGAGAAAACCATACGCGAGCTCAATAACCAAATGAAAGGAAATATCACCCTCCTAGAAGCCAGGCATTTGATATGGGCCGAAATTATTCCAGAGGTAAAGAAGCGCTGGGATTTCTTGAACATCATCAAGGAAATGAGGGTAGCCGTGCGTGTTTTTAGAATAATGGTGCATGAAGGAAGAACTGCTGCCTCCAACAAGGTTCAAAGCGCAAGGAAATATATTTATTTCTTAAAGGAGCTAATTCCAGAGGATGTAGTCAAGTGGGGTATCAAGAGCAGATTCAAGGAGGATGCGGAGTGTCAAAAGGTGATAGATAAAGAGGCCGCACAAAGTATGGCTTTGAACGTCTTGGAAAAGGTGACAAGTTTGGAACGGTTCGAGGCCGATTGGGCGGAGATAACACTTGTAGGACTCCCATCATGCTGGGAGCCCTCCAACGCAGTCCTACATCCGTTACCAGCATACGAGTGCCGACTAAAGGAAGTAATGAACCAGACCAATATACCTTCTGAAAAATCTACTCGACTCAAACCTGAAACCATAGTTTTAGTCCTCGGTAAGGAGTTTTCACTCCTGCATCAAGTGAAATATAAAATTCCTACCGATGAAAACTATGATGAAATTATCGAGGCTTACATCAAGGCAGAAGGATTCACCGCAATTCCCGAGCCAGCAGTTGACACCTGGCAGAGGTGTACCAGTTATACTAGTCTGTTAGCCAGCTCTTCTGCAACCGTTGCACCGCCAGCTTCAGCCACTGCTTCGAAACTTTCCCGCCATTGAAGATTGTTAACTCATGATTCGGCCCTAGTGGCCTTTAGTTTCAATTTTTACTTTTACTTTCAAGTTCTGAGTGAGATTCACATTTCACTCTTGCAATTTACTTTCTGTTAGAACAGTTGTGATATTTTTTTTTAATAGCCATGAGCCCGAACTGTAAATGATGGGGAATGTTTTATTCTCATCATGAATTTTGATATTTTGATGAAGACTTGTAACTGCCCACCAGCATGCGGAAAA
Source organism: Pinus albicaulis (assembly GCA_034641835.2). Lineage (NCBI taxonomy): Eukaryota > Viridiplantae > Streptophyta > Pinopsida > Pinales > Pinaceae > Pinus > Pinus albicaulis. The sequence goes on from CM076570.1 coordinate 1,521,342,705, forward strand.
TATATTTTCCCAAAATATCTTTCCGCATATGTGAATTGAAAACTCTATAAAAGCAATTAACAGGGACTGAGATAGGGTTCCAGATTTCCAAAAGAACTAACTAAGAAAGAACTTTGTATGCATTTTTGTTGAGATTTTGATATTAATGTTGAAGAGCCCATTGGGATTCGGTAATAAGGAGTTTCATCTCTATTGGGGATTCTGATCTGAATGATTCATATTCTGTAACTCTCTCTTGTGTTTCGTAGCGTAAATTTTCATCTTGTTCATTTCCACATTTCCTATATATGTGTTCTGGAATGCGAGTGCTCGCATGTTTAGGTGTGAATTTATCATTGTTGATACTCATACTTAACTCGTGCCTAGTGCTTTAAATATGGCTCAGGCAAGATATGTTGTTTCATCTTTCACTTCTACCATAGTTCTTCCGATATTAGCTGCAATGGAATTTTATCTTTAAAGTTATTCTCATGTATGGATTCTTACCACTACATAAGCCCATTACATGTTAATACTCATTTCTAGATCTCTTTTATGCTACTGTTAGTATCCATTTCATTTTCTTACACAATTATCGCCATCTTATTATTTACCTCTGTGAACCACTTTAGAATCCAGCCCCCTTTACAACGTGCTGTCTTAAAATTATCGAATACATTTTTATATCAAAGTTCACACTCTGCTGTTACAATATTACTTTTTTGTGCTGAAGTTTTGAGAATATTGGTTCCACTTTAACCAAACCTCTCTGTTTAATATATGATAGCATGAGATCCCCTTTCTTGACAACCTTTACAAGTTGAACTATATGCTCCTTGCTAATTAAGATGTCCTAGGCACTGGTCTTTGTACAACTCAAGGCTGTCTCTAGGAGTGACAACATCTTTCTGGTGTTGTTGCCGAGGATACGAATTTGAGAAAAGATAAATCCCTGGGCCTCGACAAAATATTTATTCACTCTTTAGAACAGGTGAGAAAGAAGAGTTGAGAGTTGTAGATTCCTCACCTTGGCGACTCCACTGTCAGTTATAAGATAAATCTATTTGTAGTCCTGGCTTTCCAAAATCCACATCTGAGGTCAGATACATCTCAGTCGAAGACACCTTCAGTGTCTGACCCAGAAAAAATTTTACATAAGAGGGGTTGGAGAGAAATACATGCAGTCCATATAGATATCCCTAGATTCTCTTTGGAATACTCACCATCCTCATCCTCCCAAATAGCCCAAGATCAAGGTCCTGATTCCACTGTGAAAAACCTTGGTTACTTTTCAGATAATCCTTCTCTGGGAAACATTCAAGTTAAATATGAAGCTGAATCCATAGAGACCACCAGCTTCTTTCTTCATCCCACTCCTGAGGTTGAAGAAGTCAAAGAAGTCATAGAAGTGTCTGCTGTTAACAGCCCAAATTTCCCATCAACGCCTCAAGCCTCTGTTCAATACATACCAATTATCATACACACTTCGATTCCACCACCTCCTCTCACTCATCAGATTCTCCCACCACCTCCATGACCTCCAATGGTTGTGCTGGGCTTTCTGCTAAATAAATATGCCCCTCTGGAATTACCTCAAGTCTTAAATGACATTCCATAGGACTATCTGAAAATCCTGCCTCGTTTCAACGGGGAGAATGATATTGAAGCTCAAAAACACCTTGAAGTTTTTTGTGCCTTTGTAGAAAACTTCAATGTTGAACATCTGGATGTAGTGCTGAGACTGTTCATCCAATCTTTGGACGGAGAAGCAAGAAAAGGTTCAAAACTTTGGGAGATCGTTCCATCACTACTTGGGAGGAGATGGAAAATTATTTTATCCGAAAATGGGGGGAAAAGAAAGACCATGGATACTTCTTCACAGAGTTTAATGCACTCAAGAAAAGACACAATGGGGGAGTACCAGATTTCATTAAAAGGTTTAAGAAGATGTACTCAAGCCTTCCAGTGGAAATGAAACCCCATTAGACTGCTACTAAAGTGGTGTTTGTAGCAACATTCGATTCATAATTCGGGTTTTCCCTAAGAGAAAGGAAGTATGCCACCCTAGATGATGCCCAAACCGATGCATTGGAAGTGGAGGCTAACTTTGCCTCTACAGGAAAATCAAAGGGGAGATCAGATCAAGATGTTAGGTGAAGGGGAAAAGAAGAGGTATCCACCTCTGGTCAAGACATAGAGGTTGCTGAAAATAGAATTGAAGAGATGAATAAAATGATTAAAAATATTTCAAGAAAACTGGTGAAGCTTGAACTTGAAGCCGAGAATTCAGCCTCTAAGACATTCCAGAATGCTCCAAATAGGGGTTACAATCAGCAATATAGAAATCCACCCCTGCAAATACTGCAGAGAGAACGTAAGGAGCAGCAAGACCAGGTACCACATCCACTGTACCTGGAAGGTCAAATGGATGGTCCTACTGAAGACACTTCATATGAGCAAGATGATCCATATCTTGCTTATTCGAATAGTGATGAAGTCGAGTGTCCTTTGCAAGAAGGTGATGGAAAGGGGATTCCATTACAAGAAGATGAAGAAAAGGTCAGAGTCACTGAAGACCCAGAGATCGACGAATACTACAAACAGTTCGTTGACTTCATGCAAGCGCAGTTCCATAGAAAATATGACCTCAGGTCTTCTAGGAAATGGACCTGGTACAGGATCAAGAGGAAGAGGTGCCTCAAAAAGAAGTAGCTGTGCAGAAGGCCGCAGATAAAGGTAAGAGGCCTCTAAACGAGCCTTTACATTCTAATGACCAAATTCCTTCCTCTTCAAAGTTGGCCACTGCTCCAAATCCCAATATTGTGTTGAAAGAAGTGAAACCTGTAGTTTAAAATAAAGAGTCAAAAGAAAATATAATAGAAAAGTCCTCTTCAGTCTTTAGTCTACAAAAAGAGCTTGAGAAATTCAAGATCCCAGTCCCACTGACTGAACTATTGAAGCAGCCAGCCTATCATTCTCAGGTCTCCTCTTTTATGCTTCCCTCAGAAGCAGCCCCATCCTAGATAGTCTGAACCTCCAGGAAGAAAGGCCCATGGTCGTGTTTGGTCCCCATGTTGAAGAACTAGATGCTTCAACCCCTCCTTTCTATGTGTCATTAGTAATCCATGATTTGTTATTGCATAATTGTATGTTGGATTCTGGGGCGTCTCATAATCTCTTGCCCCTGTCTGTGATGGATAAATTGGGTCTGCAAATCACTCGTCCATATAAAGACCTTTACTCGTTTGATTCCAAAAGGGTCAAGTGCCTGGGGATGATCAAGGACTTGGTAGTCAATTTGGCCCAAATCCCAGCCAAGAGTGTAGTGATGGATATAGTGGTGGCTGATATCCTAGCTCGTTTTGGGATGCTGTTGTCAAGGTCTTAGAGAACCAAGATTGGAGGGTCAATAAAACTGGATTTGACATACGCTACTATCCCTGTCTTTGGAGGGCAAGAAATGAGGTTTTATAGGGAGACGAGGTTTGTAAATATGGTTACTAAGGCTGATAACTCTGTCAATTCACCAGTGTATAGTAAAGAAGGGGAGTTCTCATGTCTAATGTTGGAGGAAGACCAAGACTATGCGCACGAGCCATTATTCTATCAGATTAAGACAAAAAAATCCTCAGAAAATCAAGAAGCCGGAGTTTGGATGCTACACTTTGATGGAGCCAATTCTAGAGAAGGGAATGGAGCTGGGGTGCTACTGATTTCTCCCACAGGCCAATGGGTTCCATTATCTTTTAAATTAGAGTATGAAGCTATGAACAACGTATTTGAATATGAAGCACTGCTCTTGGGGTTGAAAACAGCTAGAAGCATGAACATTCAGAGCCTAAAAGTTCTGGGAGATTCAGAACTAGTAGTGAGGCAAGTTAGAAATCAGTGCCAAGCTAAACACCTGCGGCTAAGGGCTTATAGGAACGAGGTATGGGACCTGGTGGAAAACTTTTTCCTGGCATTTAACATTCAATTTATGTCGAGAGAAAAAAATATAATGGCAGATTCTCTTGCTGTGGCTGCCAGTACTTTTCGGCCTCCTCAGAATCCTCTCTTAAGATACAAAATTGAAGTTCGTTATCAACCTTCGATTCCCGACAATGTCAAACACTGGAAAGTGTTTGAGGATGAAGATAAAGTAAGGAGATTCATGGAAACTGTTGGAGAATTCTCAAATATGGAGATAGATGCTTCTGAAGAAGAAACTGAAGACCTTTCCAAAAACAAATGGGAGGAAAAGGTGGCTGGTCATAAAGTGTTGCAACTAAAGGGAAATGTTATACCTAGAGGTCTAGTACCTCTAGAAAGGTTGTTCGACAAAAATGATGTCCCATTACAACCAAGAAAAGTGGTAGAAGAAAATCAGGTAGAAGACCTGAATCTTGGCACCGAAGCTGATCTAAAAATTGTGAAGTTGTCTAAGAAAGTTCCAAAAGAATATAAAGAGCACTACCACAAACTATTCCAGACAGAAAAGGATGTTTTTGCATGGTCTTATCAAGACCTGAAGACTTTTGATATTAGCATCATGCAACATAATATTCCTCTAAAAGGAGATGTGAAGCCGCATAAACAGAAGCTCAAACAGATTAACCCCCTGCTATTTCCTTCCATAGAGAAGGAGATAAAGAAGCTATTAAAGGCCAAGATCATCGTGCCGTTGAGATACTCTGAGTGGGTGGCCAATTTGGTCCCAGTTCGGAAAAAGAATGGAGAGATAAGGTTGTGTGTTGATTTCCAGAATTTAAACTGAGCATCCTTAAAGGATAATTACCCATTGCCCAAGATGGATCATATTTTGCAGAAGGTAGTGGGAGCTTCACGAATTTCCATGATGGACAGTTTTTCTGGATACAATCAGGTGGCTATGCTTCCAGAGGATCAAAAGAAAATTGCCTTCACCACACCTTGGGGTACATTTATGTATGCACAGATGCCTTTCGGGCTAATCAATGCAGGGGAAACTTTCCAAAGGGCCATGGATATTGCCTTTGTTGGGGAGCAAGATAAGTTTGTAGTGGTATACCTCGATGATATCACTGTATTCTTGAAGGATGACACATAGCATATTGAACATTTGCGCAGGACTTTTGAGAAGTGTCGAAGGTATGGTCTCTCCCTAAACCCTCAGACATTATTTTTTGCATTAGAGGAGGGTAAGCTGTTGGGACACATTATGACAAAGGATGGGGTGAAAATTGACTCTAAAAGAGTAGAGGTTATAAACGACATATCGTTCCCCAGAAATAAAAAAGAGGTTCAAGTTTTCCTTGGGCGCATTAATTTTCTGAGAAGGCTCATTCCAAATCATGCTGAGATAGTTCGGCATATAACTGACATGCTCAAAAATAATAATGAATTAAAGTGGTCTCCTGAGTCACAAGAGGCCTTTAACAGGATTAAAAACGCTTTTTCAGAAGCTCCAGTGTTGGCTGGACCAATTAGGACAAGCCTTTCATGATTTTTTCATTCGCATTGCCTCACATTGTTGCAGGAGTGTTATTAAAAAAGAATGAAGAGGGGTACGAGAAACCTATTTATTTATTCAGTCAGGTGCTTCGTGATGCTAAGTTGAAATACAACATCCTAGAAAAGCAAGCTTATGCCTTGGTAAAGTCCCTCAAGGTGTTTCGGATGTATGTTCTGCAATCTTCCATCACTACATTTGTGCCCACAGCAGCAGTAAAGGATATCTTGATCCAAGGAGATAGTGAGGGAAAAAGGGGAAAATGGATTGCGAAGATACAAGAATATGAGCTAGAAATACGCCCCACCAAGTTAATTAAAGGACAGGGATTAGCTAAAATCCTGTTAGAATTGAATTTCTAGGCTCTGGGCATAAATATTTCTATGATAGAAAACGAAGAGTCTGAAAATATAGATGAATGGTGTGGGATAGAGATGAATACTCAGAAGACTCATATGAAGTATCTCCTCAGTCCGTGGTATAAGTAAATCGTTGAATATCTTCTGACTCTCAGATGCCCCCCTAGCTGTGACAAAGCAAAATACAGAACATTGAGGCTGAAGTCGTAGAAATTCGTCATTGCCAATGGTCGTCTATATTGGAGAGACCCCTCTGGCATCCTGCTCCTGTGTCCTACAGAGAATGAAGTGGAGGAAATAATGACGGAGTTTCATGAAGGCATCTGTGGAGGTCACTACAACTGGAGAGCCACTGCCCATAAAATTTTGAAAGCTGGTTTCTTCTGGCCTAAGCTCTTTGGAGATGTTTTTTCTTGGGTCAGAGCCTTTGAAAAGTGCCAAAATTTCACAGAAAGGCAGAAGTTTGCACCCTTTCCCATGATCCCTATTCACATAGACGAACCATTCCAGCAATGGGGGATTGATTTTATTGGCGAAATTCATCTTGCATTGAGTGGGCAGCATAAATGGATATTAACAGCTACAGACTATTTCACTAAATGGGTGGAATCAGTACCAGCAAGGAATGCAACAGACTTGATAGTAAAAAAAATTTTGGAAGAGAAAATCATCTCAAGGTTTGGTTGCCCTGCCAAGATTGTCACTGACAATGCCCAAGCCTTTAAGTCTGCTAAGTTCGTCAGATTCTACCAGTAATATAACATTGTGTTGGGAAATTCCACCACCTATTACCCACAGGGAAATGGTTTAACAGAGTCTTCAAATAAAACTCTAGTGAGAGCACTGAAGAAAGCCATTAATGAAAATCAGAAAAATCGGGATTCTTAGCTAAAGTTCGCTTTATGGGCAAACAAGATCACCATTAAGAGATCAACGGGGAAATCTCCATATGAGTTGGTATACGGGAGGGCAACAGTTTTTCCCATACATTTGGCGTTACCAGTGGCTAGATTCATGCAGGGGTGCCAGGAGGAGCCGAATGACATTACCAGGAGGATAAACCAGTTAGTAGAATTGGAGGAGACCCGAAATCAGGTGAATCAGAGGTTGACCGAATATCAAGAAAAAATGAAGGACTTTTTTGATCGACACGCCAAAGACAAAAAGATGCAGGTCAGGGATTAGTACTCAGATGGGATATACGAAGAGCAGAGAAGGGGAAGCATGGAAAATTTGATCCATTATGGTTTGGTCCCTTCAAAATTGTTAAACAGGGGGGAAACAACACATTCAAGCTAGAAAATTTGCAGGGTGACTTGCCTGACGCCCCTGTAAATGGTCAGTTCCTAAAACCCTTCTTCCAGTTTTGATTCAGGCTGAGAGGGCCTAATGTATTATATTGTACATTATTCAGCCGCTTTTATTTTTATTTTTAATGATGTTTGTTGTGAAGAATCATGAAGAAAAAGGAAAGGTGTTGAGGAGTCGTGTCTACACAAAAAGGGTTAACAGGTGGTCTGGGAAGTTCTCGACACGTTTGAGGACAAACGTGCCATCCCCAGGTGGAGCCAATGTTGATTATATCGTTCACCCTTTAATGTCTTGGGAAAGATTATAAGGGAAGATTACCCAACAACAATAAATATTGGCTTATGTTATAAAGGACGTGAAATGGATATAAGATTTAAGTGAGCCATATATAATAAAAAGGGGCAAGCGTGTTTTGTGATAAGGTGGGAGTATGACAAAAGCCTTGATCTAAATAACGAAGGTTTAAAAAGTGCGAAGGAAATAAATATAAGGCGAGGCCTGCTTATACTCGACACATGCATAGATGAAGGATTGCAAGCACAATTCCGGGGGGGTCACAGACGATAGGGTTAAGGCGGAGCCTTCCCCCCCCCCGGAATCCTTATGACATGTCAAGGAGCATGACACGATGTGAGCACTTTATGGAGAAGAGGTCATGGGCTTGAAAGCTGTTACGAAGATCGTCTTTCGTCCTTGAAGGGCTGGGTCCCACGGTACAGTTGTTACCACGATCCAACGGTAAGGTAAGTCCTAGGACAACCGGTAACGAGACCAGTACCGACATTTAACCTGACATGCGGTATTCACCTAAAAAGAATCTAACATCCAATCCCTTTATGCCACATGTCTCACAGTTAGCATCCTTATGACGTCAACCCTACTCGTTTTACCTCGCCATATTTTCCTGAGCTATCTCGGGCCTGTATAACTGTGTTCCGTGAGTTACTGTGGTAAAATAATCTTGGCCTACGATTACTATATAAGCGAAAGAAAGCGCCTAGTACCAGGTCTACCCAGTCGTTGTCAGTACCCCTGCATCGCTTTCCCAAGCATTTTTCTACTTCGCAGGTATTCCATCCCTTTCATTCCATCTAGTTTCCTTTTGTTTTTAATTCTACGATGGTCATGGGTAAAGTCACAACCAAGAAATCAGAGCTTGAAAATCCCCAAGCCCATGAGTCCAGGGTTGTCCCTAGACCTAAAACTTTTACATATTTACAAGCCGACATCCAAGATCCGCAATACCCATTTCTCATTAGCAGCGTCAAGCCTAAACTGTTCAGGAAGCATGTGGAAAAGAGAGATAGGTTTCGAGTCGTTTTGTCTGGTATGTATCATCGAATTACTCCCCCTGTCTACCTAGTGGTTGAATTATTTTGTTGGCTCCGGGATGCTTACGATGAATGACGGGGCATGTTCCTATCCTCTCAGGGGAACAAAATATTTACCATCTCCCCCAAAATCATCACAAAATCCCTTTGTTATCCTACCAGTTCAAACTATGCCAGTTTTAGTGAAATAACACTGTCCCATCAGTTTTCGAAACTGCCATGGAGGCAATAGAGCGATTTCATCGCTGCCATTACCGACTCCAATTTTACAACTCTACCCACTGCAGATTCAGTGCCCCTGAGCTTATTAAAGGAATACCTTCAGCCTATCCTCGCTCTTATTGCAGGTCTCTTAGGGGTGGAGGGGTTTGGGCAGGTTTCAAAAGAATGCATAGCCTTTCTGTGGTTAATGTCTCAACCCAGTGTCATCTTAGATATTCCTGGATTTCTGGCCTCCACCATTTGAACTCAGTTCCAGGAGCTCTCAGACACAGGCCGTTTTCGTTTTTTTTCCATGGTATTTTATCTTTTCCTCTTCCAACATGCTGATAAATTTGAGGGTTTGGGTTTAGATAAGGTTTATAAGACAAACTCTCAGCCAATACCAGTATTTGACTGGAGTCCCGCAACGCATCAGTTGGAAAATGGGGTGGGTTACTCAAGTTTCTTAAATGATTTCATGCCCGTAGCTTATACTATCATCCATGATTCTCCTCCGCCTAGGATTTTTCCTCAACTGAGGAAATGGTTGCAGTACAGTGAAGCTCAAAGCACTGGAGACTGGTATATTTTTTATCATTACACTGAAATCAGGGTTTATGGAGCCGAAGTCTCTCCCTACCAATTGCCAATTTTTCCTGCCCGACAGATTTACGCTCTGGAGTACCTCTGGCAGACCTTAAAGGCTGACCAACTTCACTTCCTCCCTGCAAAAAAATGGGTTTATTCGCAAGCTTCCCACAACCATTGGCCCTTTCATTGTTAATTCAAGGCATGCCCTTACCATGGTGGAAAAGCTTCTTCAAGGCATGGATTTGAGGCAAGGGAAAGATTGGCCCTATGATCCGAAAGGCATCATTTCTAATAGAAGGAAGAAGAATAAATCAACCCCTTACAATCATGAAACAAGGCCTTTCATCGAATGGTGAGCTAATCTTGAAACTTGGCCTTTACTTTCGCAGATGGAGACTGATTCATCAACGATGGGGGAAAAGGCAGATACTGCTTCAACCAGAGAAGCAGATAAGAAATAGCTGGAGGAGGTTGTTGCATCGGGAGAAGGTTCTCCCTCTTTCAAAAGACAGAGAACAGGGACCAGGGAAGCACAAGGTATGGGAGACGAACAATTGCTTCAAGATGAAATACCTTATGGGCAATCAGACAGGAGCAAAGCAAGTATCATGGTGATATGAGATAGCACGGCCTCTTCGGACTTCTCAGAAGTCTCACAAGCCATCACAGCTAGCAGTTCTCAAGGAGAAAGTGAGGGTGGGATAAGGAACAGAGCAATCAGAGATAAACACCGGTCCGAGCTAGAAAGATATGTCGAGAAATACCATACCAGGTTTTCATCGGTGATAGACTTAGATAAAGAGCGACTGGTAATGGCTATGACTGAAGTTGTCTTGAACCTAGAGGCTGGTACCACCAGATACAAAGCTTTGGAGATAGAAATAGATATGTCGCAGGTTCCGCCAATTGACAAATGCAATTTTTTCCAGTGTTTTGGTGACATGCTAAAAGACGAGGTAATACGGCTCTCCCTTACTGTGAGAAAACTGCAAAGTAAGCATAATCAAGTACTGGAAAATTTCAGAAGGGAGAAGATCAACTCTCGCGCACTCACAAACGACCTACACAGTCTCCAGGAAGTGATAAAAGGGAAAGAAAAAGGCACAACAGACCCCTAGAGTCATCTTATCGCTGAGTTGAAAAATCAAGTCGCACCCTTGAAACACAAAGTAAATATACCAGGCTCTCATCATGTGCAAACTGCTGAGTTAGTTCAGGTTGCGAAAGATAAGGCAAGCTTGGTCGATTCTCTTGCAAAGGAGAGGGAGGAGAAGAATAAGATTTCGGAGGATATGGCTACCCTACAGGGAAGGATGAATGAACTACAGATAGCCTGGGATACTCATGTGTGCGCTCCACCAGCCCCAGAAGGAGCAAGCTCGCTCTCTGAGTAGTTGACTACTGCACTGGCCACAATTGAAGCAGCGGAAAAATAGGCCTCAACAGCATGCCAAAGGATTAGCAAGCTCGAAGCTCTCCTCATAGAGAATTCCAAGAAGGTTACCACCATGCAGAAAGAGATAGAGGAGAGGAAACAGGAAAAGGCACAGCAAGAGAAAACCATACGCGAGCTCAATAAATGAATGAAAGGAAATATCAACCTCCTAGAAGCCAGGCATTTGATATGGGCCGAAATTATTACAGAGGTAAAGAAGTGCTGGGCTTTCTTGAACATCATCAAGGAAATGAGGGTAGCCGTGCGTGTTTTTCAGAAGAATGGTGCATGAAGGAAGCACTGACGCCTCCAACAAGGTTCAAAGCGCAAAGAAATATATTTCTTTCTTAAAGGAGCTAAGTCCAAAGGATGTAGTCAAGCGGGGTATCAAGAGAAGATTCAAGGAGGCTGCGGAGTGTCAGAAGGTGATAGATAAAGAGGCCGCACGTAGTATGGCTTTAAAAGTCTTGGAAAAGGTGACGACAAGTTTGGAACGGTTCGAGGCTGATTGGGTGGAGATAACACTTGCAGGACTCCCATCATGCTGGGAGCCTTCCAACACAGTCCTACAGCCGTTACCAGCGTATAAGTGCTGACTAAAGGAAGTAATGAACCAGACCAATATACCTTCTGAAAAATCTACTTGACTCAAACCTAAAACCATAGTTTCAGTCCTCAGTAAGGATTTTTCGCTCCTGCATCAAGTGAAATATAAAATTCCTACCGATGCAAACTATGATGAACTTACCGAGGCTTACATCAAGGCAGAAGGTTTCACTGCAATGCCCAAGCCTGCAGTTGACACCTGGCAGAGGTGTACCAGTTATACTAGTCTGTTAGCTAGCTCTCCTGCAACCGTTGCACCGCTAGCTTCAGTCACTGCTTTGACGCTTTCCCGCCATTGAATATTGCTAACGCATGATTCAGCCCTAGTGGCCTTTAGTTTCAATTTTTACTTTTACTTTCAAGTTCTGAGTGAGATTCACATTTCACTCTTGCAATTTACTTTTTGTTAGAACAGTTGTGATATTTTTTTTTAATGGCCATGAGCCCGAACTGTAAATGATGGGGAATGTTTTATTCTCATCATGAATTTTGATATTTTGATGAAGACTTGTAATTGCCCACTAGCATGTGGAAAATATATTTTCCCAAAATATCTTTCCGCATATGTGAATTGAAAACTCTATAAAAGCAGTTAACAGGGACTGAGATAGGGTTCCATATTTCCAAAAGAACTGACTAAGAAAGAACTCCGTATGCATTTTTGTTGAGATTTTGATACTAATGTTGAAAAGCCCATTGGGATTCAGTAATGAGTTTCGTCTCTATTAGGGATTTTGATCTGAATGCTTCACAGTCTGTAACTCTCTCTTGTGTTTCGTAGCGTAAATGTTCATCTCGTTCATTTCCACATTTCCTATATCTGTGTTCTGGAATGCGAGTGATTGCATGTTTAGGTGTGAATTTATAATTGTTGATACTCATAATTAACTCGTGCCTAGTGCTTTAAATATGGCTCAGGCAAGATATGCTATTTCATCTTTCACTTTTACCATAGTTCTTCCGATATTAGCTGCGATGGATTTTTATCTTTAAAGTTATTCTCATGTATGGATTCTTACCACTACATAAGCCCATTACATGTTAATACTCATTTCTAGATCTCTTTTCTGCTACTGTTAGTATACAATTCATTTTCTTACACAGTTATTTCCATCTTATTATTTACCTCTGTGGACCACTTTAGAATCAAGCCCCCTTTACAACATGTTGTCTTAAAATTGTCAGATATGTTTTTATATCAAAGTTCACACTCTGCTATTACAGTATTACTTTTGCTGTGCTGAAGTTTTGATAATATTGGTTCCACTTTAACCAAATCTTTTTGTTTAATATATGATAGCATGAGAGCCTCTTTCTTAACAACCTTTACAAGTTGAACTATATGCTCCTTGCTAATTAAGATGTCCTAGGCACTAGTCTTTGTATAACTCAAGGCTGTCTCTAGGAGTGACAACACCTTGTGTCAAGGTTATCCCATCTCATGTAGAATTTGTCATTTTCATATTCAACTAGCTTAAGAATCTTATAATATGTCTGCATATATTCACTATAATAGGTGGCAATTTGTTTGCTAATCTCACTGCGAAGAACAAGGTGAGAGTCATCCATATGTGTAATGATCCATTCAATCACCTCCACACATGGCATTACCAAGAATGTGCATGTGATCCTATGTATCCTGACTTTTTGATGTCGATGTACACATGCACATCTTCTATGTCCTCAACAAAAAATTCTTACATGAATGTATTGTATATCTTACTCCATGTGACCTCTTTAGTCTTATCAATAAAGCACTGGGTGTCTACATATATGGAAATGTTTGGCTTTGTAACTTAAATAGGTTCGTTAATGCTTGCTTCTGAGAGTTATTTGAAGGCTACTTTGCGAGGTGACATGGCTCCAATAGATGACGATAGGGTGTCAATATCTATGGTGTGAACACCTATTTGGCACAACACACTCATAATGATTATATTATCTTAAAGCAAGCTAATTATGCAATAATACTTGTAAATCATGTAGAAAGAGCCATCACATATGGTAGAACATAAAAAATATGAACTACAACATAAAATAACTTGCATACATGAGAAAATACGAAAAAAAAACTAGGAGGGTGCACTTTTAAATCACGAAGGGATGTACAGGGTCATTCGGGGCTATGCAGTGTGCTCATGCGCTCAAGCAAGTGGATAGAATGATTAAGGTCACATTGGTATAATTCAAAGGGACGAAGGGATGAATTATTGGGTCTGCAGGCCTTCACCATGGCCTCATGCACTCAAGGAGTCGGGGATGTTGCACTGTCACACTCCGAAGGGTTAAAGTTATAAATCATTGGGTCTTAGAGCCTTCACCATGGACTTATGCACTCAAGGATACATGCAAGGTGCACTGACGCACTCTAAAGGGATGAAGGAATGGGTTGAAAAGTGTTCGCTCCTTCACAATGTGCTCATGCGCTCGAAGGAAAAGAGGATGCATTGTCATATGCTGAAGTGTTGAAGGAAGATGCTTCGTGTCCTCGTGATGTGATCATGCACTCAATAGAGGGCGCAGTTTGTCGTGGTGAAGAAGTGCACTCATGAGGAAAACTTGGTCTCTCAGGGTGTAGTTTTCAAGTCCGATTGGGCTTCAAGCTCAAGAAGTGTGCTCTACCTATTGGAAGCTTACAAACAATTTTAAAGAAAGGATTTGATCATAAGATGATGGAAATAAAGATCTGCAAGGTTATATAGATGTTGTCACATTCATGGTGGAATATGAAAGGTTGAATAAGGTGAATATTTATTGCATTCAACAACAGATTAACACTTGCAGCATGAATATTAAGCATAAAAGTCATCAAAAAAACTGAAACGTGAATAATCAATAACAAGAAAAGTAATAACGACAATGAAACAATGAAAGGAAATGAAGAGATTCGACATGAAAAACTTACTTGCAACACTGGTTCATGAAGAGTCTCTTGATTCCTAGCTATGCACCCAACTCAGATGGAATGATTGTGAAACATAATGATAAAATGAGGTCATTTAAAGAATATTACATGCAAAATTGATTCATGCATTAGTGCCACAAGTCATCGCATGACATGAAAAGAAGTTAAGGGGAATCCTATTTTCGAGGAGTATGCCCACATGGAACAAGATATCTCATGCATGCATCCAGGAAGGGTGCATGTATTTGAAACAAAGAAGTGTGCTCAAGGGAGGAACACTTTCTCAGCATGAAGGAGTGCACTCGAGGAGGGTGCACTTCTTTAGCTCAAAGGAGTGCACTCGAGTTGAGTGCATGCCTTCACCAACTTGGAGTACGGTTTTTCTTTTTTGAGTGATTTTCTCGCTTTTTTTTTCTTTTAATATGCTTTTGAGTATTTTTTGACAGTGTGCATGGAGAGAAGGAAAGTTTATAAGTCAATAAGATCATGAGTTCACCTAACCATGGACTAACTAACTCAAGTGCTTCTAGTGGTTAAGTGATGATTCTTATGAAACATTGACTTAGGAGGCTGCGACACTAGGTGAAAACACATGAATAACAAATAAAAAACATGAAGACTCAAGGTTTCTTGAAACGAAAATTATTGTAGGGTCCAAAATTTGCATAGGCGAAATTTTTGGAGGGTTGTTTTTGTAGCGACACCAATTTCAAAGTACTAATCACTTCTTTGATCATATGCAAAAAAATGAAAAAATTAAAACCTTTGCATTCAAAGTTTTCTGTAAGGAAAAAAAAAGAAACCTGAATATATGTGGCATGAGAAGTTGGGGGATTAATATACAATATAAATTTCTGAACAATATTTTTGAGCTAAGGCTACAGATTTTACAAAATAAATTAGGTCATAGTGGGTGCGCAAGCCTGGATGAAATTCTTACATAAATTCCCTATCAACTCAAAGTTTGGTGTGTAGGCTTGAGAGGTAATTTCAAAGCAAGGTTGTACATTTTTTAGGTAGACACTATTTCCTTAAAAAAGTAACATTGACCGTTGATATGAGTATTTTATAAATGGGTGATCAATAATATATTCAAACTGTACAATCATGTTGACGGTGTTGGATAATCCACCAACACTATGGGGGTCTCCTTGGTATGAATTCCAAATTATACCTCACATCCTTTGGGATAGGATCCCCATCTCCATATGGGCGCGATGACCACTATATGTGTGTTTTTCTCTTAGATATCAAATGCGAAGATAAATATAAGACCAAGTGTACTATGCTAGTGTTATCACAAAATTGGACCCGATAGGCTACTAATCAAATCAATCTCATGTAACTATTTCAAACCAATCTTTTGATTGAGGCTTAGCCTCCTCAACCTGAGAGGGCTCTCTCAAAAGGTTAATGATTTTTGATAAAAATATAGATGGCTGACTCTATGTGGGGGTAATAATTAGATAAATGATAAATGTAGGTTTAAAATCACATCAACAAGTACACATTGGGCTTATGGAGTCAAAATAGTTTCAGTAAACCAATAAATCTACTTGACATGGAAGTTGAGGCATATCAGAGTTTTATTCAAGAGATACACATGTGAAACTGTAAAAAAACACAGTTAGTTTATCTATATAGGAAGTCAGAGCATCAAAGATGAATTATGAGTAACATAGACAAACACTACTGCAATAGGATAATAAAATATGTAATTAGAACAAGAACACACTAGAACTCCTTCTGAATCCCAAGTTGGCTAAGTAGAAATCTCTGTATTAGCTGAAAACCAGTCAATTACAATAAGCACAGTCTTTTGCTAAAAATGTCCAACCTCTAGCATATTCGACTTCTTGATCTTTTATAGATCATTTACAACAAATATAACCTTATCTGATGCTAGATACATCGAACTCTTGACTCTTGACACCTTGCCTAACCATATGACATGGTATTTATTACAAAAGGACAGCTAATCTACTAAATAGTCCTATTACAAATAGGATTCAAACTCTTAATCACCTTTCTATAACAACCTTATCTTAATTAAATTACATCCTTTGCCAAATGTATTAACAGCTGGTTGAATCTAGATGATTGGCTTTAAATCGTGATGACCATAATGCTGACCTGCATCAAAACAGGAAACAGTCCCCTGTTTTCTAGGCATAGGGTCCTTTGCAGTTTTGAAATGTTCTGACCATCATGAGTTCATCATTTCAAGGTCCTTTGCTGTTAGGAACTAAAGTAACACCTGCCAAAAATCATCCCTAAGCTCCAACTTTCCAAAACCATCTTTACACTGTTCAAATGAGCTGTAATAGACTGTGCTACGAAAACAACATAGTTTCGTAGCGCTTTTCGTAGCGCTTTTCTTTTACCCTTTCTTCTTCAAAATATTGACCTCTTTCCTCCAAAACTGACTTAATTATCTTTAAATACATCCTCCTCAGCATTTTCATTTCTTAATTCATGTTTTTTACCACCCAAAATTTGATAAAAAGGGAAAAAAAGCTACTACAACAGTTTCATAGCGCTTTTCACCCTTTTTACACTGTCTGGGCTACGAAACTGCTGAGTGAGCATTTTTGTCCAAAATTTTCCAAAATTAAAATTGTAGATGTGCCAAAACTCAAAATAAAACTGATTCCACTGTATGAAAAAGCCATATGAACTGAAAACACAATCATTTCAGCCTTCATGAGGTCCTTTCTTCATTTTTCACTTAATTTAGCTTTCTTTAATGATTGTCATTTTAACACCTTTGTTCTTTAACTCATCCTGAGTCAATTTCAACTGCTGCTCCAATTCCTCCACTCGATCTTTAAGCCTCCTGTTATTATCTCTTAAGTGAGTATTTATTACTCTAACAAATTTAGCTTCCTTGATGGCTGGAACTGTCCATGTGAAAAAATGCTCTGCACTGCTTGGAGTTTCAGAAATAGCACCAGTTTTACCTTCCCACAGTGCCTTCATTATTTTGAACTCTACTTTCTCAATACTGTGCTTTCTAGCCCTCTTTATCATCATAGAAATTTCTTGATTTTCCAACCTCAATTTCTCCTCAAGATGTTTAAACCCTATCATTTCTTCTTTTGCCTTCTTTTCTATGCTATTTGTATGCTTCACTGCAGGTGTGTATCAATGAACAACTTCTTTAGGGGCTTTAGCTGTCTCAATAGGCTCTTGAACTTCCTTGGTGATTTCACTAAGTTTCTTAGCATGTCTAGTTGTAGGTTTCCTTGCTTGAAAGATGAAGGCTGCATTTTTAAGCTTAAACTCAAGCTTCTTTGCAGACTTAGCTTTTTTCTGTTTAGGCTCATCCACACCAATGAACTCAACTTGAAAAATGGGCGTCTCCTCTATGTCAATTTCATGTAAGATGTCATCTAAGTTTCCCTTTATCACTGGGCTATCCTCTGTATCTGTAGCAATTATTTTTCCCTTTAATGCCACTGCTTGGCTTCTTATTACTCTTTTGATTTCCTGCCTGCTAAGATCTTGTTTCTGTTTTTCCTCTTTGACAATCTTTGACCTCTGTCTTGCAGGTGATGGATTTGGAGTATCAATCACTTGTGTCTGCTCTGTCCTTTACTCAACTTGTTTCCTTGGCTTCAGTTTTACAAATTCCTTTGGTTTTGCAACTACTGGTTGGCTAGACTCTGCTGTTGGTGGTGATGGAGTTCCTTTGGTTTTAGGGTTTCTAGCAGGAGTTAATGTTTCCAACTCAAAACCATTTATAAATAAAAAGGATGACCAATCCCTACCTATCTTTTGAAGCTCATTCAAAATCAACAAATTCATCAAACCATGATGAAACAAAGATGTTTCACAACCTTCAGATTTGGCTTGTACTTTATCAACCATTTTAGAAAGACTCCTATGCAGATAAAAGGGAAAATCAAGTGAAATCTTACCTGTGAAATGCAGAAGCAGCTTGAAATGATATGTGTAAACCTTATGATATCTGCCTTCACATGTAAAATACCTCTGAATATTGAACAACAGCTTTGGATAAGTGTCCTTGATGATGCTTCTATGGATTGCATTATTTAGGTCCATATATGCATACTCAGGTTTCATGAATTCTTTGCATGGCTCCATATCAAATTTGAAACCTTTAAACCAAGTTTCTTGACCCCTTGGTATCTTTGTCACAGTAGAAATAGTCTCTGGTGAAATTGAAACATTTAGCATCCAAACCTTGGTAGTTGTTCCATTGAAGTTGAAGGAAAATTCTTTGGAAACCTGTGTGTGGCACCCCTGCAACTTTTCACAAAATCGAAGACAACCTACTCTTTTGAATGCCTCCATCACTGCTTGATCTTCAATTATGGCCTTCATATCTTCAGGCTCATGTCTCAAGCAGTGTCCCCCTCTGTGGAATTTATTTTCCTCTGCCATGCTTCACAGAAAACCGATAAGCCTCGTTTGATAAATTGAATCAGCCTCGCTTGAATATGTGAAACAACAGCCTCGTTTGATTAGTTTATATCAGCCTCGCTTGATTAAGATGTAGAAAAATTTTATGGAACAACCACAGGTTTGTATTGACACTTTAGAACTTAGACACTTGAATGGAGGCAAAGGAAACGAGAATGACCAATTAAATTTGAAATGTCATCTCATAACTGAATTATGCCTCATTCATACCCTATCATGACAATGATGACTACAACATGGGTAAGTACATTGAATCTCATCACTAACTGACTCATCATACCACTAAGCTATCATTTCCCAATGGATTCTGACATATTTAAGCTCAAATGACAAGATAGTTAAGAAACCGTGCTTTCGTAGCGCCAACAGTGTATTTTTCCCTGTTTGCGCTACGAAACTATTAGCGCTTTCGTAGCGCAAATCAACTTTTTTGAACTAGTGTGACAGCAACAAACTTAATTCAGACCCCTAAGGAGAGATGGTTGCTACACTCACTCTGTCAGCATTTCCCTTGGTTTACCCCCACGTGGTTCTTTATTTTCTTGGCAATTTTATTTATCAATTTTGGAGAAAATTGATAAATAAATACATTCAGCAGCTTTTGAATGTTAAATTGTATCTCCTGGCTTATATATTTATCTCCAAATTTATAATCAATGTTTAATAATTCGCGCATTATATAAATCTCGCACTCTTTACAAAAGGGCACCTTAACATACTCCGGTCCCACATTCAATTGTGGGAATTCCATTATCCATGTAAGCCATACCTTATAACCAATGTTAACCTTCAAGATTTTATATTAATACTGACACTCTATTTCTTAAACAAATGATTGTATAATAAACCCTCGCACTGGGCCCCACCTCTACGATCGATGGCCCAATCAAACGCACGTCGTACCTTAGTTATCGTCTGTGAACCTTCATCAACCGACCACCGTCCGATGACATCCCCCCAGATCGACGGTCTCCGAGGATATCGCTCAATCTCCTTGGTCGAACGTTAACTCGTGATGGCGTGCATTGGAAGGCGGTTTTGGACTTCCGTCCCGTGCCACGTGTTGAAGGCTCTATGGAATCGCTCCAATTCTGGGAATACCACTCAACCCGCAAAAGCGGTGCGATATGGGCAATCCGCTTCCGCAAATCCGCTCGTGGTTTCGGATAGGGTTAACTACGGTTCAAGTCGGGTTACGCCACCCTTTGAACTCACTAACTCAATTCTTACCTCGGGTCAGGATTCCAATTGACCGTAAATCAAATTTATCACTTATTTAAACGATATTTCTACTATCCTTAATCAGAGTTCAAAGATGATGGATTTTCTACACGAAACCCCATCTACGTATGGGAATTAGTTCACAGAGTTTATCCAAACAATTCACGGGAAACCAAAGACAGAGAAATACAGAGATTACACAGGGACCATATTCAACAAATTCTGCACACAATGTCAATTCAACTTAAATTGAGAATCCATGAGCACTGAATTCTATTCAACAGAAACAATTGCTCAACATCCGGATTTTATTGCAGAAAACTCTCCTTTCCTCCTCCTTTTTTTTTATACATCCGAGGGATTACATTTATATACATAAACATTTGTTTGTTCGGTTCCTCTACGAGGATCGTTTAGGAAAACTAAAAGCCTAATTACAATTATTCAATTAACTGAAACAAGACAGATAGATCGAATCCAAACCTATTCGACTTCTATGGACTCTAACTAGTCTAAATGAAACAGTCAGCTGAGGTATTGACACCTAGCTATTACAATTCGATGAATTCGAACTCTCCTAGCCACAACATGTGGAAAAAACCTCCTACATTGCTGTCTAGTGTCTAATGCCCCTGCATCAGACTCCCAAGGGCAATTTCTTCATGGGCTCCTGTCCATGAACTCTTCCACTGATCTGCCTATCTTCTGCAACATTCCTTCAGTCATCCAAGTGGCATCTTCCTCTAGCTTGTCCTTCCATTTGATCAAGTACTGAAAGTACTCTTGTCCTCTGGTCTTCCTGGATACTCTTTTGTCCAATATCTTCTCTGGTTGCAATGGCTGTGATGGGGGTAGCTGCTCTTTCCACTCAATATGTTCCTTGTCTGCTGACCTTTCTTCTGGTCCATCATCCTCATACTTGTACAAATCTGCAACATTAAAAATGGGAGATATTCCAACATCAGGAGGTAATTCAATCTCATAAGCATTTGCAGAAAACTTTCTAAGTATCTTGCATGGCCCAATTATTTTGAACTTCAGTTTGTTATACTGCTTCTTTGGGAATCTCTCTTTTCTCAAGTGTGCCAAAACCAGATCTCCAACTTGAAAATGAACTTCCTTTCTGCTCAAGTCTACTCTGCCTTTGTATTTGATGTTGCTGCCTTGTAGTTGCTGCTTCACTTGTTCATGTATGGCCTGGATCTCTGAAGCAAATTCCTCACCATCTGCACTCCTTAACTCTGCCTTTCCCAGATTTCTTAACTCTGTATTCCTCTAGGGTGCATTCCATAAACAATATGAAATGGACTCTGCCCTGTGCTCCTGTTTGGTGAGTCATTATATGCATATTCTGCCTGGGGAAAAATATGATCCCACTGCTTGGGATGCTCTCCCGCAAGACTTCTCAACAATTTTCCCAGACTCCTATTCACTACCTCAGTTTTTCCATTAGTTTGGGGATGATAAGCTGAGCTAAAACTCAGTTTGGCACCAAGTTTCTTCCATAATTTCCTCCAAAAGTGACCCACAAATCTGGTGTCTCTGTCTGAAACAATACTCTTGGGAAACCCATGCAATCTAACAACTTCTTTGAAAAACAATTTAGCAACATGGGTGGCATCACTAGTTTTATAGCATGGAATAAAATGTGCCATTTTGGAGAATCTGTCCACCACAACAAAGAATACATCATTCCCTCTCTGAGTCTTGGGAAATCCTAGAACAAAATCCATACTCACCATGTCCCAAGGCCTGTCGGGAATAGGCAAGGGAGTGTACAATCCTGCATTCTGGCTCCTTCCTTTAGCATATTGACAGATCTTGCAATTCTTCACAAACTTATCCACTTTTGTCCTCATCTTGGGCCAATAATAAAAGTGACTCAGCTGCTCATAAGTTTTATCAGTACCAAAGTGTCCCGCAAGTCCACCACTATGCTTCTCTTTGATCAAATTTTCCCTCATGGAACATCTTGGTACACACAGTTGGCTTCTTCTGAATAGCAAGTCCTCTTGCAAGAAATAATCCAGCCACTGGTTTCTATCTGTCAAAACAGGGTTACAACATGCCTCAAATTATTCCTTAAAATCTGAATCTGTTTTGTACAATTCTTTGAGAAAATCAAACCCTACAACTTCAAAATTAGTTTCTTGAACAAGCATGTGCCTCCTACTCAAAGCATCAGCTACTTTATTTTCTTGGCCACTTATGTGTTTCAAAACAAAATTGAAACCTTGGAGATACTCAACCCATTTGGCATGCTTATGCTTCAACTTGGGCTGCTGTACAATATACTGCAAAGCATGATTGTCAGAATATAATACAAATTCCCTGGACATCAAATAATGTCTCCACTTCTTCAGTGCCTGAACAATTGCATAGAATTCCTTCTCATAAGAGGGATACTTTCTTCTGGTGTCATTCAGATTTTCACTGTAATAGGCTACATGCCTATCATCCTGACTCAACACAGCTCCAATGGCCTCTCCACTGGCATCACACTTTACTTGAAATGGTTTAGTAAAATCAGGCAGAATCAAAACAGGCTTCTCCGTTATCTTTTGCTTCAAAACTTTAAAGTTTATTTATGCTTCAGCAGTCCACTTAAATAGTTGTTTGCTCTTCTTTATTATCTCAATGATAGGTGCATTAATCTTACTAAATTTTCTTATAAAATTCCTGTAAAAACTGGAAATTCCATGGAAACTTCTTACCTCAAAAACATTCCCGGGTGAAGGCCACTCCACAATTGCCTTAACCTTTTCTAGGTCCATCTTCAATCCTTCTGCAGAAACAAAAAAACCCAAATACACCAATTCTTCCTTCATGAATGAGAATTTTTTTAAATTTATCAGCAGTTTCTCTTGGTGCAGCTTTTTCAAGACATAATTAAGATGTCGTAAATGTTCTTCTTTGGTTTTTATGAAAACTAATATATCATCCAAATACACTATCACAAATTTACCAATGAACTCTTTCAATACTTCATTCATAAGTCTCATGAAGGTGCTAGGTGCATTTGACAACCCAAAAGGCATTACCATCCATTCATATAATCCTTCATTTGTCTTAAAGGCAGTCTTCCACTCATCACCCTCTCTTATTCTGATCTGATGGTATCCACTTTTTAAATCTATCTTTGAAAAATATTTAGCACCACTCAAACAATCCATGAAATCCTCAATTCTAGGAAAAGGGAATCTGTACCTGATTGTGATCTTATTGATTTCTCTGGAATCAGTACACATCCTCCAGCCCCCATCTTTCTTTGGGCTCAATACTGCTGGTACTGCACATGGACTCAAACTTTCTCTGATCAACCCCTTGTCCACCAATTCTTGTACTTGTCTCCTGATTTCCTCATTTTCCTTGGGAGTCATTCTGTAGGTCGCCTTATTTGGCAGATTTGAACTGTGGATAAAATCTATCCGATGGTCAGACCTTTCACAAAAAATATCGTGTAACTATCCACAACAATGTCACAATAACTGTCTAACATCTCTTGGATTTATATTGGAAAATCAAAAATATTTGTAGAAGTAAGAACTACCTTAGGTTTGTAAACTAAAGCAAAGCTTACCTCTTTCTCTTATCCTGGCTGCAGATATTCCTTCCCGCTCAGCAACAAGGTCTTTGGATCAATCACTCTGTTGGATGGCTCTCCTTCTTCCATGGGTATCAATGTATGATGTACCCCATCTTTGAAGAACTTGTAAGTGTTCTTATTGCCATCATGCACTGCTGCTCTATCAAACTGCCAAGGTCTACCCAGCAGTATATGGCACACATCCATGGGCATTACATCACATAGGACCTTATCTTTGTATTTTCCCATTTGTAGCTCTATCTCACACTGTTCTTTTACAACCAGCTGGTGCCCTTTATGCAGCCAGGACACCCTGTAAGGAGTTGGATTCTCCCTTGTCTTAAAATTCAACTTTTCTATCACCTCAGTGGAAACCAGATTGTCTGTGCTGCCACTATCAATGACTAGCTGGTAGCATTTCCCTTGGACTTTGCATATGCTCCTAAACAAAGTCTTCCTTTGTGCAGGCTCAATGACCTCTTTGGCTTGCTTCAACAGGACCTTATTTACCACCAAGGACTCTCCCCTCTCTGGAATACCTCTATTCAATTTATGCTCTCTCTTCCAAATACTGTTACCACCGTAATTTTTGACCAATACTCACATTCTCTGACACTATAGTGCTTATGTCCCACTTGCTGACATCTATAGCACGTCAATTCTCTACCTCTGCCTCTGTCTTTGTCTCCTCTTCCTCTTCCTCTATAAGAACTCCTTCTGCCCCTTGCATCATCCTCTGTAGATGCATTCTAAGGTGAGATATTATTAGCTCCATCCCCGGGTGTAGTAGGCTTTCCTCTACCACCCTGACTTCCCTTTCCACGGAAAGTACCTCTCTGCGACTATTTCCTCAGAGTTTCTCTTCGCTCAGTTACTCCAGTAGGCTCTTTCCAATCGTCGTAGGAGCATTTAAGACCAATCTCATCTTGGATCTCCAGCTCTGAGACCATTCATATCCGGCGCTCTTTCTAGTGTGTCCCTGGAATAGCCCAAATTTCCACGTTTTTGGCCAAGAGAATCTCCTCTGCATTTCTCATCACAAGAACCTTTGTCTCAGGTTCTGCATTTGCCTATACAATGTCAGCTGATAATCACTAGGCAAGAATTTACCTTTTAATTTAGCCATCATTCTGGTCCAGCTTTTGATAGGTTGCTTACCAACTCTCCTCCTTTCTGCCTGCACTCCATCCCACCAAAGTGCAACATGTCCTTTCAGCTTTGTCACCGCAAACATGACCTTTTTATCTTCACTTATTTCTTCATAATCGAAGCACTTATTCATTTCATTTATCCAGTCTACTAGTTCTTCCAGATTCAATCCCCCTGCATAACTCGACACTTCAATTATGGGCTTAACTGCAGACCCTAGAAAAGTTCTAAGGAGCCTCATGTCAGGAGGAATTTCAACATTTTCTTCAGCTTCTTATGTTTCAAGTTCATTGATGTCTTCAGGATCTCTGGGCTGTCTTCGCTCAATGGCATCCATTCTGGCCTCGACCCTCTGCAACATCCCCAACACCTCTGCGTTGGAAACAGGTCTCCTTCTACCAGCACCTCTACCAACTCGGATTGCCATGTCAGTTCTCTGCAAAAACAACTAAAAAACAATGGCTCTGATACCACAAATGATAGCAACAAATTGAATTTAGACCCCTAAGGAGAGCTGGTTGCTACACTCGCTCTATCAACATTTCCCTTGGTTTACCCCCACGTGGTTCTTTATTTTATTGGCAATTTTATTTATCAATTTTAGAGAAAATTGATAAATAAATACATTCAACAGCTTTTGAATGTTAAATTGTATCTCCCGGCTTATATATTTATCTCCAAGTTTATAATCAAGGTTTAATCCTTCGCGCGTTATATAAATCCCACACTCTTTACAAAAGGGCACCTTAACATACTCCGGTCCCACATTCAATCGCGGGAATTCCATTATCCATGTAAGCCATACCTTATAACCAATGTTAAACCTTCGAGATTTTATATTAATACCGATGCTCTATTTCTTAAACAAATGACTGTATAATAAACCCTCGCACCGAGCCCCACCTCTACGATCGATGCCCAATCAAATGCACGTCGTACCTTAGCTATCGTCCGTGAACCTTCATCAACCGACCACTGTCCAATGACATCCCCCTGAAGAGTGATGCAGGTTGTCCTTGATGGCAACCCACTGAATGAAGATGAAGACGTGCGACTGTTGACATGTATTGTCCTTGATGGCACTCCACCTGATGAAGTTATGCTTGACTTGATGGACTTGTTAAATGATGTAAATCTGAAGTGATATAATGATTGTTGATGATATGATGTTGAGTGTTGTACTTGAAAGGAAACCCACTTGATGAAGATGATGACAACTTACTTGATGAAGTTGTGTTTGATAGAATATGTCCTTGATGAAGGAAATCTGATGTATCTACAGTATTTACAGTAGGCAATGAAGAAAGGATTTCAGAATGTACTCAGAGAATGATGAAAAGAGCATGTCTCTTGGTATACGCGGATTGGCCTAGGGGAAGTCGCGTATGCACGCGGAAAGGAACGTTACAAGTCGCGTATGGGCTAAAGCGCTCAAAAAGTGCAAATCCAAGGGTAACCACCATGGTATTGACCCATAGTATTGGGTAATGATCCGCCTAATTGACCCCGTCTAGGTAGTTTTTGGGCTTATGGTATTGCTTTGGCCCATGGTATTGAAAAAGGATAATCATATAAAAGGAGAAGAAATTCATTGTGCACAACATGAGTGTGTGTGCAAGATGTCTGAGCTTGAATGAATACTTCTCTCTGAAGTATATCTGAATGGAAAGGGTTACACTTGAATGATAAATCTGAATGTATGATGCACTAATGATGAAGAAGGGGATCTAGATCTGAATTGCTCTTGTATTTGCTAGATCTGATTATGGAAGGCTTAGATCTGTGATGAGGCGAGCATCTAGGCGAACATCTGTCTGAAGCAAAAGGGTAGATCTGAACTGAATATCTGATCTGATGAAGTATGCTGCTCTGTTATGATTGAAGATCTATATGCTACTTCGCCGCGGAGGAAGCGCGTATATACGCAGCTTCAGCGAAGAGAAAGCGCGTATGCGCAATAAAGTATACACTGAGGTATACGCTGGTTTGTGTGGACGGAAGCGCGTATATACGCGACATCAGTAAAGTAAAAGTGCGTATGCAAACTAGGGTTTGCTGAAGCAAGGGGTATGAAATATATGATCTGTTCTGTTGTGTTTCTGCTATCTGATCTGTGTTGATATGTATCTGTTGATGATGTATGGTTGTGCTTAAAAGTATGGAAAGGGTTCAGTCTGGAAATATGATGAATTGTGGCCTGCAAGTTGTGTTCTATTGATGTGGTTGGATCCAGTGTGAAAATTGATGAAACGTGGTCCAAGGTGGTGCTGAGGGTTGTAGCCTTCAGTCAGGGGGTTGTAGCTCCCTTCCAGGAGAGGCTGGTAAACGAGATCAGGGGGTCGTAGCTCCCTTCCAGGAGAGGCCGGTAAACGAGTCAGGGGGTTGGAGCTCCCTTCCAGGAGAGGCTGGTAAACGAGCGCAGGTGGGTGCCTGCGTGCTGGTCAAGTCTGCGCCAGCACATATGTTGTAAGATGTTTTCTCTATAATAAAATATTGAAGGCTGAGCAACTGCAGCGGTGGTTTTCTCCCGATTTGGGTTTCCACCTAAAAATCCTGGTGTTCATGTGTGATGCCTTATGTGATGGTTTATTCTGTTCTTACTGCACATGTTTACTGTTTATTAAACATCTGATGAATGAATTACTGAATGATCTAAGGAAGAGTTAATTACATATCAATCCTCGTGTAAGGCCAATGGTTTATCAGCTATATCCGCCAGACATACGACTTAATTACTCAAGGAAAGTAGCTTATGGGTTTTAAGGAAATGAAAAAGTAAAAGCCTGAATATGCCTGTAAATACTCGACTACTCGATTCACTCCCCCCCCCCTCTTAGTATTTTTTTCCCCAACACCCCCCATATCGACGGTCTTCTCGGCGATATCTCTCTCACCCCCGGGTCGAAGGTTAATGAAGGCTGACATGCCGCATTGGAAGGCGGTTTTGGAATTCCGTCCTGTGCCATGTGTTGAAGGCTCTATGGAATCGCTCCAATTCTGGGAATACCACTCAACCCGCAAAAGCGGTGCGATATGGGCAATCCTCTTCCGAAAATCCGCTCGCGGTTTCAGATAGGGTTAACTACGGTTCAAGTCGGGTTACGCCGCCCTTTGAACTCACTAACTCAATTCTGACCTCGGGTTAGGATTCCAATTGACCGTAAATGAAATTTATCACTTATTTAAACGGGATTTCTACTATCCGTAATCAGAGTTCAAAGACGATGGATTTTCTACACGGAACCCCATCTACGTATGGGAATTAGTTCACAGAGTTTATCCAAACAATTCACGGGAAACCAAAGACAGAGAAATACAGAGATTACATAGGGACCATATTCAAAAAATTATGCACACAATGTCAATTCAACTTAAATTGAGAATCCATGAGCACTAAATTCTATTCAACAGAAACAATTGCTCAACATCCGGATTTTATTGCAGAAAACTCTCCTTTCCTCCTCCTTTTTTTTTTTATACATCCGAGGGATTACATTTATATACATAAACATTTTTTTGTTCGGTTCCTCTGCGAGGACCATTTAGGAAAACCAAAATCCTAATTACAATTATTCAATTAACTGAAACAAGACAGATAGATCGAATCCAAACCTATTCGACTTCTATGGACTCTAACTAGTCTAAATGAAACAATCAGCTGAGGTATTGACACCTAGTTGTTACAATTCGAGGAATTCGAACTCTCCTAGCCACAACATGTGGACAAAACCTCCTACATTTCTGGCTAGTGTCTAATGCCCCTGCATCATAGTGGCACTACAAAAACGTGGATTCTTGGCTAATTACAGAGTTTTGACCTGAAACTTTATGGAATGACTTCCAAATGGAAATTATGGATATTTGACAATGAATGAACCTTTGAAAGACTTTATTTGAACTTAATTATGACCTTTGAACTTATAAAAATCTAAACTACCCTTAACCAAATCCTAAATTGACTTCTAAACCGAATTTAGAACCATGACCAAAAAAAAACTTGACACTATGATGTTTTGAAATTTTTTGGGTGATAACAGTGGCTCCACTTGGGATAATGTGCCCCTATGGTACACTAAATAACCAGTAGTTCCAGTGCCACCCATCTTCTTGGAAATAAAAACTGAAATTTTTCCAAATATTCTTCAAACTCTTATGGCCTTCACCTCGGGCTCACGCTTGATGATCACTATAGAAGAAACAAATATGTACCTACTGAAAGGATGCTCAGTCAACTTCGAGCTTATTCACACACTCCTACCTACACTATTAGCTGCAATCTCCATTTTTAACTCAAGCAACAAGAAACTTCCAATGAAGCGAGTCATTGATCTGATCTGATACTTGAATTTCTTGACAACACTTGAACCAAAAACAAACAAGATACTGGAATGACCAAGGCAACATAAGATTCATCTCATATTCATAATGAAAATATAACTGGAAATTTGGATTGTAGAACCTTTCCATGTAGTCAGCTATAGGATCAAAGAACACATGATCTGTTTTATTATTCTCATGACATTCTGCAGCTTTGGACAACTCATCCATGCTTTGATCAACCACATAATACTTCATTTGTATGCTCTCAAACTGCTTTTCAAACTGATTTTCAAAAACAATGTATTCTTCCTCAAACTCAAAGGAGAAATGTGGCAGCACCCTCTCTTTGTTTTCTGGCATAAAAATCATTTGAAAAGACTGATCTTGATCATGAATATTATGAGATTGAATTTTATCTTCTAAAACTTCAATATATTTTTCATGGTTCTTAGTAACTTCATCCACAAATTGAATCTTAACTTTTGACTTTCACTCAAATGATTTTAGATTAGAAGACAAGGATAAAGAAAAAATTTCACCTACTTCTTCATTAATGTAATCATCTTTTGATGTAGGTTGATGCAAGAAATGACATGAAGAATCAACATTTTCTTGTACCTGAGGGTTGTAGCAAGCATTTTCCAATATTTCCTCTTGTTTTTTGAAATGATTCTCATACTCCTGATGATCAAAGGATTGACAAGTCTGCTGCAAATTTTCCTCAAACTCAGAGGATGTAACATGATTTTCATACTCCTGATGATCAAAGTATTGACAAGTCTACTGCAAATTTTCCTCAAACTCAGAGGATGTAACATGATTTTCATAAATAAGCTCCTGCTGGGTTTCATTTCCATCCAAGGGAGAGGTTATCCTTTCTTCGTGGTGATGAAATGGGTTGTTATGAAGGGCCTCTAAACTTTCCTCATCCATGAACTCATCATCTTCATAACTGTAGAGTTAACATAGCGGAAATTTAAATCAAATAAGACACACACAGCATTCAACCATGAAAAAACACAGATTTTAACGTGGTTCACCCAACCAATCTGGGCTACGTCCACCTAACAGGGCATCAACAATCTCATTCAATAACTGGAGAAATACAATAGCAGAGTTTCTCATCTGCTCATCTCTTCCACTCACCTCCCATTCCTCATCATGCTCACTTGCCTCTACGGGCTTACATTTTATAGTGGTGAATGGAAACAGACTCATAAATTCTCTCACAACAAATATAGGATGCATTAACTCCTCATCAGAAATTGATGGAGTCAATGTAGCAAAAAATCCTATTGTTGTCACCTACATGATATTTTCTCCAAAAATAATAAAAAAGAAATCTCAACAATAACAATTCTCCAAATATTCAGTAAAACTCATACAGTGTTTACAACAGTCTTTAACCAAGAATAAGGAGGGATGATACTCTTCATACATCTCATAAAATGCAACATGGAAATCAGTAAGAGAATAAGATGAACCATTTGGCAAGCTTTCATACCAAGACCATGCTTTTCCTTCTAAAGTGGCCATAAACATCTTCATGAGACAATCCTCAGGGAACTGAACCTTAAGTCCGTGTACATGCATATGGAATCTAACCAAATGAAGAGCAGCATTGTCTTCCTTTTCATATTTAAATATAGGAAGATGAGTTATCCATTCAACCTTTGGCATAGGATTTGGAAAACTAGGGATATGAGACCGATTCATAGGGGCATACCTAGCATTTATTCTTGCAATGAAACTCATCTTGAAACTTCATCAAGCTACTGATCTTCAAGCAGTGGAGTCACCTTCCAATTCATTATTTGATGTGTGGATTCGCCAGAGCAGAAATACAACCAATATGTGCCTATGTGTCTATTTCTCTCAGACCTTAGAACTGAAACTTTGTTGTTCTTCCCAGGGAAAATTTACACCTTCGCTCCCTGGCAACGAAACCAAAATGATATCACAAAATTGGACCTGATAGGATGCTAATCAAATCAATCTCATGTAACTATTTCAAATAAATATTTTGATTGAGGCTTAGTCTCCTCAACCTTAGAGGGCTCTCTCAAAAGGTTAATGATTTTTGATAAAAATATAGATGGCTAGCTTTATGTGGGGGTAATAATCAAATAAATGATAAATGTCGGTTGAAAATCACAACAACAAGTACACATTGGGCTTATGGAGTCAAAATAGTTTCAGTAAACCTATAAATCTACTTAACATGGAAGTTGAGGCATATCAGAGTTTTAGTCAAGAGATACACATGTGAAACTGTAAAAAAACACAGTCAGTTTATCTATATAGGAAGTCAGAGCATCAAAGATGAATTATGAGTAACATAGAAAAACACCACTACAATAGGATAATAAAAGATGTAATTAGAACAAGAACACACTAGAAATCCTTCTGAATCTCAAGTTGGCTAAGTAGAAATCTATGTATTAGTTGAAAACCAGTTAATTACAATAAGCATAGTCTTTTGCTAAAAATTTCCAACCTCTAGAATATTCGACTTCTTGATCTTTTATAGATCATTTAAAACATAAGATAACCTTATCTAATGCTAGATACATCGAACTCTTGACTCTTGACACCTTGCCTAACCATATGACATTGTATTTATTACAAAAGGACAGCTAATATACTAAACAGTCCTATTACAAATAGGATTCAAACTCTTAATCACCTTTCTATAACAAACTTATCTTAATTAAATTACATCCTTTGCCAAATTTATTAACACATGGTCGAATCTAGATGATTGGATTTAAATCTTAATGACCATAATGCTGACCTCCATCAAAACAGGAAACAATCCCATGTTTTCTAGGCATAGGGTCCTTTGCAGTTTTGAAATGTTCTGATCATCATGAGTTCATAATTTCGAGGTCCTTTGATGTTAGGAACATAGGTAACACCTAAAAAATCCTCCCTAAGCTACAGCTGTCCCAAACCATCTTTGCACTGTTCAAATGAGTTGTAATAGACCGTGCTACGACAACAACATAGTTTCCTAGCTCTTTTCGTAGCGCAACTCTTTTACCCTTTCTTCTTCAAAATCTCGACCTCTTTCCTCCAAAAATGACTTAATTATCTTTAAATACATCCTCCTCAGCATTTTAATTTCTTAATTCATGTTTTTTACCACCAAAAATTTGATAAAAGAGGGACAAAAACTGCTACAACAGTTTCATAGCGCTTTTCACCCCTTTTACACAGTCTGTGCTATGAAACTACTAAGTGGGAAGTTTTATCCAAAATTTTCCAAAATGAAAATTGTAGATGTGCCAAAAATCAAAATAAAACTGATTCCACTGTATCAAAAAACCATATTAACTGAAAACACAATCATTTCAGCCTTCATGAGGCCGTTTCTTCATTTTTCACTTAATTTAGCTTTTGAATCTTTAATGATTGTCATTTTAACACATTTGTTCTTTAACTCATCCTGAGTCAATTTCAACTGCTGCTCCAAGTCCTCCACTTGATCTTTAAGCCTCCTGTTATTAGCTCTTAAGTGAGTATTTATTACTCTAACAAATTTAGCTTCCTTGATGGCTGGAACTGTCCATGTAAAAAATTTCTTTGCACTGCTTGGAGTTTCAAAAATAGCACCAGTTTTACCTTCCCACAGTGCCTTCATTCTTTTGAACTCTGCTTTCTGAATACTGTGCTTTCTAGCCCTCTTTCTCATCATAGTAATTTCTTTGTTTTCCAACCTAAATTTCTCCTCAATATGTTTAAACCCTGCCATTTCTTCTTTTCCCTTCTTTTCTCTGTTGGTTGTATGCTTCACTGCAGGTGTTGATAAATCAACAAATTCTTTAGGGGATTTAGCTGTCTCAATAGGCTCTTGAGCTTCCTTGCTGCTTTCACTAAGTTTCTTAGCATTTCTAGTTGTAGGTTTCCTTGCTTGAAAGATGAAGGCTGCATTTTCACCCTCAAACTCAAGCTTCTTTGCAGACTTATCTTTTTTCTGTTTAGGCTCATCCACTCCAATGAACTCATCTTGAACAATCGATGTCTCCTCTATGTCAATTGCATGCAAGATTTCATCTAAGTTTCCCTTTATCACTGTGCTATCCTCTGTATCTGTAGCAACTATTTTTCCCTTTAATGCCACTGCTTGGCTTCTTGTTACTCTTTTGATTTCCTGCCTGCAAACATCTTGTTTCTATTTTACCTCTTTGAGAATATTTGACCTCTGTCTTGCAGGTGATGGAGTTGGAGTGTCAAGCACTTGTGTCTGCTCTGTCCTTTTTCTCAACTTTTTCCCTTGGCTTCAGTTTTACAAATTCCTTTTTTTTTGCAACTACTGGTTGGCTAGACTCTGCTACTAGTGGTGATAGAGTTCCTTTAGTTTTAGGGTTTCTAGTAGGAGTTAATGTTTCCAACTCAAAACCATTTATAAACAAAAAGGATGACCAATCCCTACCTATCCATTGAAGCTCATTTAAAATCAATAAATTCATCAAACCATGATGAAACAAAGATGTTTCAAAACCTTCAGATTTGGCTTGTACTTTATCAGTCATTTTAGCAAGACTCCTATGCAGATAAAAAGGCAAATCAAGTGAAATCTTACCGGTGAAATGTAGAAGCAGCTTGAACTGATATGTGTAAACCTTATGATATCTACCTTCACATGTAAAATACCTCTAAATATTGAATAGAAGCTTTGCGTAAGTGTCCTTGATGCAGCTTCTAGGGATTGCATTATTTAGGTCCATATGTGCATACTCAGGTTTCATGGTTTCTTTGCATGGCTCCATATCAAATTTGAAACCTTTAAACCAAGTTTCTTGACCCCTTGGTATCTCTGTCACAGTAGCAATAGCCTCTGGTGAAATTGAAACATTTAGCATCCCAACCTTGGTAGTTGTTGCATTGAAGTTCAAGGAAAATTATTTGGAAACCTGTGTGTGGCACCCCTGCAACTTTTCACAAAACTGAAGATAACCTACTCTTCTGAATGCCTCCATCACTACTTGATCTTCAATTATGGCCTTCATATCTTCAGGCTCATGTATCAAGTAGTGTCCCCCTCTGTGGACTTTCTTTTCCTTTTTCATGCTTCACAGAAAACCTATCAGCCTCATTTGATAAATTGAATCAGCCTCGCTTGAATATGTGAAACAACAACCTCGCTTGATTAAGATGTAGAAAAACTGTATGGAACAACTACAGGTTTGACTTGACACTTCAGAACTTAGACACTCGAATGGAGGCAAACGAAACGAGAATGACCAATTAAGCAAGATTTTGAATTTGAAATGTCATCTCATAACTGAATTATGCCTCATTCATACCCTATCATGACAATGATGACTGCAACATGGGTAAGTACATTTAATCTCGTCACTAACTGACTCATCATACCACTAACCTATCATTTCCCAATGGATTCTGACATATTTTAGCTCAAATGACAAGACAGTTAAGAAATCACGCTTTCGTAGAGCTGAAAATGTATTTTTCCCTATTTGTGCTACGAAACTATTAGCGTTTTCATAGCGCAAATCAACTTTTTTGAACTAGTGGTGCTACGAAAACGTGGATTCTTGGCTAATTGCAGAGTTTTGACCTGAAACTTTATGGAATGACTCCCAAATGGAAATTATGGATATTTGACAATGAATGAACCTTTAAAAGACTTTATTTCAACTTATAAAAATCTAACCTACCCTTAACCAGATCATAAATTGACTTCTAAACCAAATTTAGAACCATGACCAAAAACAAACTTGACACAATGATTTTTTGGATTTTTTTGGGTGATAATAGCTAGAAGGATGAGGACAACATCAACCCTCAATTGATTTTTGGAACATGATATAATAACATAACAACACAATTATGAGCTAAATCATGCATTAAGGAAGAATAAAGTAGTGGATTCTAACCAATACATACATAATAAGGTAGTGCTAGATACCAAAATCAAATTATTTCACAATTAATCACTAACATTAACATTGAATAAGAGGAAAAGATTCAAAGACAACACACTAGTTGTATGAAATGAAAGAGTTCCTAAACATGAAACCAGTGTGAAAAGTCACATACATAAAAAAAAAAAGCATGAACAATTATTACAAGTGTAATTAACATGTATGTGACTCGATGCATAAATGGAAAAATTCTCAATAATATTGTCATTTGTCCAAATACAGGTACACAAAATCATCAAAACCCAGTAGTGTGAGGAGATTTGTTTACATCATCTTCATAAAATAGCCCTAGCCTCACTTTTCCTCCACTTACAAGCTACCAAGAGTAAATGATTTTAGATATTCAAGCACAAAATAAAAATCATATTACTAGCCTACCTTAAGTGCCAAAAGACTTGTTTCTTTGTAATGTTCCCACTTAGCCTTAGCTAAGAGGAACATTCAATTTTGTTTTAATTTTTGTTTCATGAATAAATGAATAAAGGAGGAAATGTAAAACTCCTAAAAGTCTGAATAAATCAATTCCCATGTGAACAAAGACAAATAAGGTCCATGTAAATAATCACTTGCAGGTGTGAAAGAGGTTTGAGCTAAAAAATGGGTCAACCTTGACCAAATCAACAACGCTGTCTAGGTTCATTGCATCTCCAAAATGGATAGCGCAGTTCTAGAAGGAATCCTATCATGTGACTAACTCATCAAGATGGTTTAGGGTTTGCAAAATATTTCTCATCTTATAAAAGGAAAAGGAGGGCAGCAAGAGAAGGTTGTTTATTGATCATATTTCTGAGTATTTGTCTGCTTAGACAAATACCATTCTCTGCTGTTTAGTGGAGGATTGTATCTGGAATTCCTATGCAGGGATTTCACCTCTTCCTTTGAGTAATCTCGGAGGAAATTTTGCTGAATTGAACCACTATCACGCTTGAGGCCAAGCTCCACCTTACACTACAATGCTGCTCAAGTTGAGAGTTGAGCTGTCTTGTGAGCTGCAGCAAGTGGGAGTCTAGATCTACAGAGACCTAGTGTATTTTTGGGAGCCTCTTCTCATGGAGTGTGTTATTTAACCTCCTGAAAGAGTGTCTCTAATTCTTGTACTTCAGATCTGCAATTTTACAGTAGTTTTCTGTGTCATTTGAGCTACAGCGCTGTTCCCATGAGTAGACTGCGTTATTTATGTATGAGGGTTTTCATGGTGTCTTGCTCATAGTTTATATCAGAGATCTCAAGTGCTGGGCTTTGCCTTCCACTTGGTGATCCATGGATTAGCTTGCTGATCTATGTTTTTTATAGATCTGATCCATTATAATGAAATGTTATATTCAGAAATTTACTGCAGCAATTTCCAGATCTGCAACTTGTTTCTCAGATCTACTCTTATTTATGCATGCTTTTGTCAAAATTCCAAGTGGATCTTGAAGAGAAGACAATATAGCTTCCATATTTGAAATAGATCTGATGTTTTGTCCACAAATCTTGCCTAGATCTAAGTTTTAACTTCCAGCTACTGAAGCTCCATAAAAATAACGTTGTTGAGCCATTTCTGCAAATGTACATGTGTTCTAGCTCTCTTTTATGAAGATTTATTGTTGTATTGACTCATAAATTCTACTGTATTACTGAAATATGATTCCTCTTGCTGATCGCCACTAAATATTTGCTGAAACTGCGCAATTCTTGAAGCAGTGCTTGCATTTTCCTGCAGCCTTCCTCTTCGGGTGCTTTTCAGCTAGTCTAGTTTTTGGGAGATTTGTTTAATGTATCTAAACTGATTTTTCTTAGATTAAATTCCATATATAAGTCACATACAGCATAAATAAGAGGAACCATGTCCTGATCTGCGTTATTTTTGCACAATTTTACTTATACAACGTTTTTCTTGAGCTCATTTTTGATAATCCTGAAAAAGGATCATTACAGTGGTATCAGAGCTCCACTCTTGGCACAAATTTTGCTTTCCTTGGAGTACCAGTCATGCTGAATTCTGAAGAAGAGGATCCTCTCACTGAGAAAGAGAGGAGGTACAAAAATAGAAGTCATAAAAAGTATGACGACACCAATGATGACCCTGACAAGGGTCAAGACAAGGGGAAAGCCCCTGAATCTGTGAATGATAAGGATAAGGAAGCAGAGGATTTTGAAAAAACTCTCTTGGAGACTGTGAAAGATCTTGCCAAGGAGATAAAAGAGATGAGGGTGGATAGAATGAGGGAGTCCCTTGGGAGATTCCATCAAGGAGAAAGTTCTAAAATGTCTCATTATGGGACTGGTCAACCTGTGAGCTTGCCAAAAGCCCCACAGGCCTCCCAATGCTCTACTATGCCTACCTTCTTGGCTATAGAGAATGAGGGACCGCAAGAGCCAACCTCTCTGGAAGGTTACTTTGTGGAATATGACTCACAAAGTCAGAGGTTCAAGGATAACTTGAGCTTTCAAGACTTTTTCCATCTCAAGGACTGGAGGAGACCATGGCAGTAGTACAGAGATGGAAGTTTCTTTCATGGGAGACACCACACTATGGGAAAGTTATTTTTTCCCAAGTTCGATGGATCATCCTCTTGTTCTGCCAAAGCATGGGTGGAAAAGTTGGACATCTATTTCCATTTGAATAAATTCCCCGAAGTAGAAGCCATCAAGATTGTTGCGCTACACTTTGAGGGTGAAGCCCACAACTGGTGGTTCCATGTACTATCTATATTGGGACATAGCAATGTGTCTACATATGTTGAGTTCACTAGAAGACTAGCGGAGAGATTTGATCAGAAAGATTCCGAGGCACCTTTTATAAGCCTGGAAAAGCTGAAGCAGACAGGAGATGCAGAGGCCTATATCTCTGAATTCCTGAGATTTTCAGTAATGGTCCCTAATCTATCTGTAGAAAGGAGAGTCTACATGTTCATTGATGGCCTGGAGGAACCTTTGCATGGGTTGGTTAAGTCTACCAAGCCCATCACTTTGCATGATGCCATTGAGAGAGCTAGAGATCTCCAAGATGCCTTGCAAAGAGCAAAGGCAACTTTCCAAAGCAAAGCCCCTCACTCTTTTAAGGGGAAAGAAGGGAAAGATGCTCCACCCAAGGAGAGCTCACTGAAGAAACCTCTTAACCTTGATCTTCGGAGGGAGCTGAGGAAAAAGAGATTGTGTTTCACTTTCCAAGAGCCATGGGTACCTGGACATAGATGTGCTGCTGGAAGGGCATGCTATATAGAATTCTTCTCAGATTTTGAGGAGGAAGATGGGAATGATGGACCTAGGAGGGGTCACAGTGCTGGTGATGATGAGGAGGAAGATCAATATCCATCCAGAGGTGAAGAGGAAGCCTTTGCTCCAACAAGTGGGACTCTTAACTCTTTGAGAGGAGTGCCTAAGTACTTGACCCTGAGAGTACAAGGCTCAGTCATGAACCAGAGAGTGTCTATTCTGATTGACAGTTGGGCTACCCACAAATTTATTGATGCTCACCTTGTGCAGAGGAGAGGAATCTCCACTAACACTTTTGATGGGTTTTCTGTTTTGGTCCTAGGAGATAGAACCATGCAATTCATGAGATATGTTCCATCACTTTCTATCACTATGGGATCCTACACCTTGGTGGACCATTTCTTTGTAGTTGACATACCAGACACCAATATCATCTTGGGTGTCTAGTGGTTGATTACCTTGGGGAAGGTTACCACTGATTCGAAGGCCTTGCAAATGGAGTGGGTGGACTTCAAGAGTGGGAAACCACA
Source organism: Pinus albicaulis (assembly GCA_034641835.2). Taxonomy (NCBI): domain Eukaryota; kingdom Viridiplantae; phylum Streptophyta; class Pinopsida; order Pinales; family Pinaceae; genus Pinus; species Pinus albicaulis. Next base: position 1,521,381,297 of record CM076570.1, read on the forward strand.
AATAATTCAAGGCATGCACACTTATCCTGCACCAGATGTTTCCACAAAAAGAACAGAGATGGATTTGCACAGTGGAAGCAAGGATCTCATAGTTCCTTCTCTTATGTTAATGAGAATGCTGCAAGGAGCATTTCTACCTCATGGAAAGCCACTTGGAATGCCATTAGATTCTAATCATTTGGAGGAAGCCTCACAAAGTGCTACTCCGAACATAGATCAAGCAAGGATTGGAGCAATGAAAGAGAAAGCCACAACACTGTGGGAGAAAGGAAAGGGAGGATCAGCCTCCCAGCAAACAAATTTGGCATATTTAATGTCAAATAAGCAATCAGCAACAAGGAAAGCACCACCATAGATGTATCATCAGCGCTATCATTGTTGAACTGTGTGGATCCATATTGGAGATCTCAACTCCTTGTGGAGTACTCCAAATATCTTCACACCGGGATGATATTAGATGGCATGAAGCAAGGAGGAGGCTATGTGGTCCATGAAGGGGTCATCTATCATCTTGGAAAAGTATTCTTGTCTCAAGCCTCCAAGCTTAAGCAAGAGATACTAAAAAGAGCACACAAAGAGTTCCTTTCCAGCTATATGCAGTCAGCAAAGATCTACACCCTAATCATGAGGAGTTTTGATTAGGAGGGTATGGAAGAGGAACTACATCAGCACTATGATTGGGAGGAAATACATCAACACTTATAAGAGTGCAATAGTTATGAGGAGATGGGTCAGCCAAAGGAATCTATGCAAGAGTTATTTCAGCCATCTCTTCCTTCTCTTAAAAGAGAAGAAATGCCCATGCCCAACTCCACGTGTGTGGGAGACTTGAATGGTAAAGAATCTGATCTTATGGAGCATGCTTATTTTTCTGATTTGAAATATTCTCTTACAATATGTATGCAGGCCATGGCTCCTACAAGGGGTGATATTACATGCAGATCTCATGGCATTGGTGAGGCCAATAAAAATTCTAAATCTGGTCACTCCCTTGAGGTGCAAAGGGAGATTCTCTATCATGGTGGGTGCTTCCCAAAGGCACCTAACTTGGGTATCACTTTCAGCCATGTCAAAGTGACCCATGCAGCAAAGGTTTGGTGGGAGTACCACTTACCACACTTAGATATACTCAAGACAAGGAGAAAATTGCGTTGGTCTATATGTGGGATTGTGACCCACCTCCTCAAGTGCAAATTTCAGTTTGCATATATGTGATTTTGTTTCCATACATAGATGATATATTGGTATTGTTTATGGGTTTGTATGGGAAAAGAGTGGGCAGTGTATATGTACCACATGGGATGGAACTTCATCTTGTACTTCATGATACATTTTTTAGATGTGACATTGCTTCACCCATGTTTATTTCTGTTGAGTTTTACACTCCTGGAGGGATGGACTATGCCCCTATCATGTTAGCCTTGGAGGAGTAATTTCTGATGTATTGGCTTAATGAGCACTTGGCCCATGATGAAAGCTTGATCCTTGATGGTGCCATCAATGGAGAAGGAGAATAACTATAGCTCTTACCCTATCAGTTGCTTGAGGACAAGAAACATTTTGGAGGGGAGGACTGTAATGTTCCCACTTAGCCTTGGCTAAGAGGAACATTCAATTTTGTTTTAATTTCTATTTCATGAATAAATGAATAAAGGAGGACATGTAAAACTCCTAAAAGTATGAATAAATCAATGCCCATGTGAAAAAAGACAAATAAGGGCCATGTAAATAATCACTTGCAAGTGTGAAAGAGGTTTGAGCTAAATACTGGGTCAACCTTGACCAAATCAACAGCGTTGTCTAGGTTCATTGCATCTCCAAAAGGGACAACGCAGTTCTAGAAGGAAGCCTCTCATGTGAAAAGGGCTAACTCATCAAGATGGTTTAGGTTTTTCAAAATCTTTCTCATCTTATAAAAGGAAAAGGAGGGCAGCAAGAGAAGGTTGTTGATTGATCATATTTCTGAGTATTTGTCTGCTTAGACAAATACCATTCTCTGCTGTTTAGTGGAGGATTGTATCTGGAATTCCTATGCAGGGATTTCACCTCTTCCTTTGAGGAATCTCGAAGGAAATTTTGCTGAATTGAACCACTATCAGGCTTGAGGCCAAGCTCCACCTTACACTACAATGCTGCTCAAGTTGAGAGTTGAGCTGTCTTGTGAGCTGCAGCAAGTGGGAGTCTAGATCTACAGAGACCTAGTGTATTTTTGGGAGCCTCTTCTCATGGAGTGTGTTATTTAACCTCCTGAAAGAGTGTCTCTAATTCTTGTACTTCAGATCTGCAATTTTACAGTAGTTTTCTGTGTCATTTGAGCTACAGCGCTGTTCCCATGAGTAGACTTTGTTATTTATGTATGAGGGTTTTCATGGTGTCTTGCTCACAGTTTAGATCAGAGATCTCTAGTGTTGGGCTTTTCCTTCTACTTGGTGATCCATGGATTAGCTTGCTGATCTATGTTTTGTTTAGATCTGATCCATTGTAATGAAATGTTATATTCAGAAATTTACTGCAACAATTTCCAGATCTGCAACTTGTTTCTCAGATCTACTCTTATTTATGCATGCTTTTGTCAAAATTCCAAGTGGATCTTGAAGAGAAGACAATGTAGCTTCCAGATCTGAAATAGATCTGATTTTTTGTCCACAGATATGTCCTAGATCTGAGTTGTAACTTCCAGCTACTGAAGCTCCATAAAAATAACGTTGTTGAGCCATTTCTGCAAATGTGCATGTGTTCTAGCTCTCTTTTTTGAAGATTTATTGCTGTATTGACTCATACATTCTATTGTATAATGAAAGGGCTTAATAATAATGTTTATTTTCTTTTGTATTACTGAAATATGAGTCCTCTTTCTAATATCCACTGAACATCTGCTAAAACTGCGCAATTCCTGAAGCAGTGCTTGCATTTGGCTGCAGCCTTCCTCTTCGGGTGCTTTTTAGCTAGTCTAGTTTTTGGGAGATCTATTTAATGTATCTAAACTGATTGTTTATAGATGAAATTCCATATATAAGTCACATACATCATAAATAAGAGGAACCAAGTCCTAATCTGCGTTATTTTTGCACATTTTTACTTATACAATGTTTTTCTTGAGCTCATTGTTGATAATCCTGAAAAATGATCATTACATTCTTGAGGCATGAGGTTACAGTTATAGAGATGAGGAGGGTCACTTTTCACCTTATCCTATGAATTTTGGACTCCCTCATATCCTCTTGGCTTCCAAAATAACTCTTTATCTCCCCAAGGACCTTTAGAGTTCCACCATGACTTTAGGGCCTCTACGTGAATTTTGATATTCCCCCTTTTTTCCTTTTCTCTAATTTCAATATTTTTCGTTTATCACAGATAATTACATTTACAATATAATTATTGGAAATTAAATTTAATTTTAATGCAGTGTCTTGTAGGAAACATTGGGCTTTATCAAATTTGTAGTTTACACCGTATCTCCATAGGGTTTCCCCGGTGTTATTTGGTTCATCTAAAAATTATTATAGAGGAGTCCAACCATCCCTGCGACAAGAGACTTGGAATATTCGGAAAACTTAGACCTGGAGTACTTACAATTAATAATCCCGTCAGTAGATTACAATACTAAAAATAACAAGATAAAACTAGTAATAATTATCTTTCATTACCATGAATGAAACTATTCAACACAATTAGTCTTGAGAAAATTGAGAGAGACTACGTCCCTAAAAGTAGAATTCACTCCTATGTTTTCAATCCTCTCTTTCAATGTATCAAAATTTCTAGTTTTTCATACAACATTTATAAAAAAATTATAGGATTTACTAAATACTTGGTATGTCATCATTATATATTATCTCTTAATCCCTTGTCAGTTTCCATACTTTTGTGCTACAACATTTGAATATGGCCTTTATTGCCACGTTTTCAAACTTCTTGCATCAATTAAATCCCTTGAATATTTGCTAACATAACTCTTGCCTCGTAACACTTTCACACATTGATTACTCCCTGGCACATATGTATTTTCATGTTAAATTTATTTTGTGATGGAATTTTTTAATACAATATAAAATATAATCCTTATATTCAATTTCATATGGAATCTTCATAATGTTCCTTTCAACATGTTGTTTGTAACCTGGATTTAATGCATGGAATTGTGCAATGTATTTCCTTTTAACATTCGATGAATTTTTTTCATTGTATGCACTTGTAATTTTCAAGCTCATAAGAAACTCTAATCATCCTAAGTACTACGGAATCTCAATGCACCATCACTGGGAAAGGGTCTATAGGTTGGGCGCATGGCACAATTTCCAAATCTAGGGATGACATGCTTACCCATTGGAAGTGCACTATACACTCACCAAGGAAATTTTTCCAAGCTTAGTGCAGGGCATAGGTGTAAGAAGAAAGGAGTTAGGGGCTTGTGCATTGGAGATGTGTTATGCACTCATGAGAAAATATAGACTTGTGATGGATGCTGGTTACAAACTCAAGAGAAAAGAGTTGTGAGGACAGCCCCCTAGAAGTGCGATATGCACTCTAGAGGCGATATTTCCTTGTGATGACTGAAATTCACATATCTAAGGAGAAAGGGCCTACGAGATATTCTCTAGCTTTCAAATATCCAACCAACAATTGCAACTTCAACAACGATCAACATGTAATTGAGAGAAACATTATTTCACCATAAGTCATAGGGTAAAATATTACTTTAATATATTTAATGCATAAGCCATGACATGTTGATTTTAGTCACAACTTTATAATGCCAGTCATGTTTTTTTCTTTTTTCAATCCATGTTTTGTATCACTGGAAGGCCCCTGTAAAGTCACTCTATGCAACATATTTAATAGGTTTTTAGATTTGGTGTTAATGTTGTGATGATGGTTAGAATTAATGTTAGCCAGGTAGTCGTGGTGTGTTGATGTTTGGAACTAATGTAAACCAAGTAGCATGAGATGTAGATATTTGATTGGTGTAGGTGTTTGATGATTGGTCACAGAAAGTATTTTTGTTATGGAAAATATTTTTGTTGCAGGTGGAGCTTGGCTTGTGACAGATGAGTTTGGTTGGCTTATGTTAGATGCTATGGTGTTATTTGTTTGGTTTTTTATATGCAAATGATTGTGTAGATGGTTACGTTGGAAATTTTACAGGTTCCCTTGGTATTAGCATTACCATGGTATTGGTATGTGTATGGAGGAGGTTGGCACTTGGTATTGGTATTACCATGGCACAATTGCAGGTGTTATTACATGCATGCTATTGTTATGTGTGTGGAGCAGGTTGGGAATTGGTATTGGTATTACCATGGTACATGTTCCCTTGATATTGGTATTATCATGGTACATGTGCCCTTGGTATTGGTATTACCATGGTACCAGTGACCTTGGTATTGATATTACCATGGTATCTTCCTATGGTTTTGGATTTGATATCGCTGAGAATAATTTTATATATACTTGTTGTATTGGTGGGGTGATATTGTTAGAGTGTGCTACAATGTTTTATCTAACAAGTTTTATATTTATAGTTTTTATGAGTAGGGTGTTTATCATCTTGCATATTCAAATCAGTGAGGCTATTGGGTTGCTCATGTTGAGCATATTTGAGAGCCTAGTTTGACAATGCATGAAACATCGTTCGCATGGAGGTGTTCAAGGTGTTGAGGCTTCATAGTAGGTAGTGTGTAGAGAAGGTGGGGGCCTTCTAACTAAAAAATCATAATAGGAAGAAGGTTTCTCTAGAGTCCAATGGTATTGGGCGAGGCTCGTTGACCATGGTGGTTTCCAGTGAATTGGAGTTCATAGAGTCGTGAGAGAAGAGAATTTCTATCTTCAGTTGCTAGTAGACTTTCATAGTAGTAGACTCTTCCATCTAGTGGGTGCTAGCTCTTCCATGTAAACATTTGTTCAATACTTAATAGTATATTTGAGTAGAAACAACAATGGGTGGTTTTTTCCCTTGGAGAGTGTTTTCCACCAAAAATATTTGTGTTCTCTTATGTGCATGCGTTGATATTTTTTGTGGGTTTTTATGTTGATTCTACATGCTCTTATTTCTTAATGCCAATCTGGTATCAATTGTTTTGCTGATGGGTTACTAAATCTTGTGATTTGGTAAAAATTGGCAAAAATTATATTATTATAGTCACTATTGATTCACTCCCCCCCCATCAGTAGTGAGGCCATTTCGAATAATTGGTATCAAAGTCAATTCTCTCAGTGGAGCTTGATCACTCAAGGGAAGATAATGGGATTATTGCAAAGAAGAAAAGGAAACAACCTCAGAAGAAAAAGAGTTAAAAATAATTCAAGATATTGAAAAATATGAAGAACCTCTCCTTTTGGTAAAAGATACGATAGAAAATATTTCTAGTCATGGACAATTTTTTTGTCAGTCTAGTGATGATGATTTTGGAGTCATTGAAGAAGATGATAATCAATTTTTTAAATTTAATTCCTCAAGAGGTAAGGAAGGTGTTTTTCTAGTGCAGGAATATGAAGATGAAGAGATTAAAAAAATAGTAACTCTTGAGGTAGAAAGAAAATCTCAAGAAAGGATGATTGAAAAGTGAACTTTAGAGAATAGAGATCTGCATAATTCTTTTTAGATTATTGAGGAGAAGAATATGTTTCCAAGAAGGAAATTTCTGATTTGAAAAGTTAGTTTGAGAAGATGAGGAAGACAGATGATGAGATAAAAATATTCTTAAGGATCTGATCTGCCAATGTAGAAAGCTAGAAGCAGAATTAGAAGAGAGTAGATAGAACCTAAAAAGAGAAAATGAGGCAAATATTGAAGAGCCTAAAGAGGAATTTTGGAGCAACACTTGTTATGCAACCAACTCACAAAATAGAAGAAAATATATATCAATGACTTGGGAAATATCATCTTCGAGGGGGAAACTTCCTTTAGATCACATAGATGAACAACTATTGGATGATACAAATGACAAGACCTCCTTTGTATATATAAGAGTCTAAGGGGTCACAATATAGTCAAAGAATACATAACAATAATACTGTAAGGGAACAAAAATAACAATAGTGGGCTTTTATGGTGCACAACCATAACAATATAGGGGATACATGGGCGCAACAATAACAATAAGGGTGCTACTCTAATAATAATAATAAGGGAGCTACACTAGTATTATAGGGACCTAACATTCTCCTCTCCTTCAAAAAAATATTGTCCTCAATGCTTGAGTTGTTCTTGATGCTTCTGTATACAATTATCATCCTCCAATGTGGAAATTTCAATGGTTAAGTTCTTCCACTTAATGATATACTCTCAAACTAATCGATTTTGTAGTTGCCAGGTTCTTGTTTATGTTACTTCTTCAGGATACAATATGATTTTTTGGTCCTCTTCATATTCTGGTAATATTGTTTGCACTAGGAGCTTGTCATCAATAACTTTCTTTAAATATGAAACATGGAAAATTGGGTGTACTTGGGACGACGATGAAAGATTGAATTTATATGCCATAGTACCAACCTTTCGCAACACCTTGTAAGGACCATGGTACTTGGGTGATAATTTATTGTCCTTCTTAGCTTGCTTGAGCGACATTTACTTGTATGGTTGTAGCCGTAAAAATACCCAGTTTACTACATTGAAACTTCTTTCACTACGATGTTGATCTACCTGTTGTTTCGTTTGATTATGAGCTGAATAAAGGTCATATTTTAAGATTTGGAGAACTTTTTGTTGATGCTTGATGTGACATTCCACTGCTTGAACCTTAGAATTTTCTCTTAAAGATGATATGGTGTGTTATCACTGTAAAATAAATAAATAAATTCAAACATGGCATGTCAACTCTGTTTTGATCATGATCTAAATAGCTTTGAAAGTTATTTTAGCATGGTTAAGGGTATGTCATAGTTCTAGAGGTTTAGTGTTCACCATAAAAATTTAAAAAAGGTCTTTTTAGGTCCATTCCATAGTTAAAAAGTTCACATTTTTCATTTAAGGGTCATCTAAGTAATTTTTGGGTCGATTTTCTGCAATTAGCCACAAATGCACAGTTTCATAGCACCATTAGTTCAAAAAGTGAGTTTTGCGCTACGAAAGCGCTGCTACTTTCGTAGCACAAAGTGCGAAAATTACACTGTGAGCGCTACGAAAGCGCGATTTCTTAGCTTTCGTGTCAAATAAGCCAAGATTTGTCAGTTTCTATTGGGGAATGACGTGATAGGGGTATGGTGAGTCAGTTAGTTACCAGATTCGATGTAATTACTTGTCCTTCAGTCATCATAATCATGATAGGATATCAATTAAACATCATTTGGTCATGAGGTGACATCTCTAATTCGAGTTTTTTTTTCCTAATTGAGTCATCTCTATTTCATTTACCTTCACATATGTTCTACAAGATCTGAAGCAGTAAGGATAAGCTTATGGTTGTTCTTTCAAAAACAACTCACATCATTATCAAGCGAGGTTTCTCACCATTATCAAGAGAGGTTGTTCATCAAATCAAGAGAGGATGTTTTACAGGGTTCAAAGAAGCTAACAAGTTTTCTTTATAATAAACATGGCAGAGGAGAAGAAGGTCCACAGAGGGGGACATTGTCTAAGATACGAGCCTGAGAATGTAAATGCTGTTATGGAGGATCAAATGGTAATGGAGGCCTTTAGCAAAGCTGGCTGTCTCAAATTTTGTGAAAATCTACAGGGTTGCCACACTTAGGTGTCCAAAGAGTTTTCTCTACATTTCAGTGGAACCACTACCAAATTTGGAATGATAAATATTCCAGTGACACCTGAGATCATAGCTACTGTGACAGAGATACCCAGGCAACAACAATCTTGGTTTAAAGGTTTTAGGTTTGACATGGAGCCATGCAAGGAGTTTATGAAACCTGAATTTGTATACATGGACTTGAACAATGCAATACCCAGGAGCTGTATCAAGGATAACTGTGAAAAGATGCTATTCAACATCCAAAGATATTTCACATGTGAAGGCAGGTAGAATAAAGTCTACACTTATCATTTTAAACTGCTATTTCATTTCACAGGAATGATATCATTAGATTTACCATTTTACTTGCATAGAAGCCTTGCCAAAATGGCTGACAACGTCCACGCTAAATATGATGGCTGTGAAACATCTTTGTTTCAACATAGTTTGATTAAGTTACTAGTTTTAAATGAGCTTCAGAAAATAAATAGAGATTAGTATTCCTTTTTATTTATGAGTGGATTTGAAATGGAAGCCCTAACCCCGGCTAGAAACCCTAAGATCAAGCGAAATCCTTCACCACCAGTAGAAGAATTTAGTCAGCCAGTGGTTACCAAAGCTAAGATTTTTGTGAAGTTGAAACCAAGGAAACAGGTTGAAGATAGAACTGAGAAAGCATCAGTGCTTTTTGCAAAAACCCCATCACCTGCAAAACAGAAAGTAGAAAGGGTCAAAGAAACAAAACAAAAATAGGTGGCCAGTAAGCAGGAGAGCTAGAGAAAGACAAGAAGTCAAGTATCAACATCAAAGGGGAAAGCAGGAGTTTTAGTCATAGAGGACAACCCAATGATGAAAGAAAACTTGGATTATATACTACATGTAATTGATATAGGATAATCACCCATTGTGCAGGCAGATTTCATTGAAGCTAATGAACCCAAGCAGAGAAAATGAAATCAGCAAAGAAATTGGAATTTGAAGGTGAGAATGCAACTTTTGTTTTTCATGCTAGGAAACCTTTAACCAGGCATGAAAAGAGACTCCAAGAAGCCAGTAAAGATATCCAAGTAACCATTGAAGCATCCAAAGTCCCTGAAGAGGTGGTTGATCTCTCATCACCTATAGTGGAGCATGCAACCAGCAAGATTGAGAAGGGAAAGGAACACATGTCAGAATGTCAAATGCTGGAAGAAAGGTTGAAACTAGCAAATCAAGAGAGGAAATGATGAGAAAGAGGGCAAGAAAACACAACATTGAAAAGACAGAATTCAATAGGAGGAAGGTTGTTTGGGAAGGTCAAACAGTTGCCAAGTCAGAGATCCCAAGCAATGCACAACAGTTCTTTACATGGACAGTTCCTGCCATTAAAGAAGAAAAATTTGTTAGAGTGATCAACACCCATTTGAGAGCCAGTATAATAAATCTAAGAGGCCAAGTGGAATATTTGGAGCTACAATTAAAACAGTGTCAAGATGAACTAAAACGCAGAGGTACAAAATGACAAATTCAAAGCAAAATCAAAATGGAAAAATGAGGATTGAATTTTGTAAAGGTTATGTTTTTAGTTCATATAGCAGATGGTTTTGATGAGGCAAGTGTTTTTCTAAAGTTATAGCATCTTTTTGTTTCAATTTTTGAAGAAAAACTGGGAAAAACTACTTACACAATAGTTTCGTAGCGCCTGTAGTGCAAAAAGGGTGAAATGCGCTACGAAACTGTTGTAGCAGCTTTTTCACCCTTTTCCTTATCAAATTTTGGAGGTAAAATCATGAATTTCGACTTGAAAATTCTAAGGAAGCTATGTCAAGTGATTATAAAAGCAAATCTGAAGGAAAGGAAGATAAATTTTGAAGGAAAATGGGTAAAAATACTGTGCTACAAAATTGTGTTGCTTTTGTAACGCAAGTCTGTTTTCACTATTTTGAGAAGTTCGAAGTGGTTTTACACAGTTGGAATGAAGAGATGACTTGGGAAATATGTTAATCATGTTCCTGACATCAATTAGCTTCGAAGTTATGGGTTAAAGGTGGTTATAACATCTCAAGAAACTAAAAGAATCGTAAGCCTAAAAACGGGGGAGCAGTTTCCTAAATTGCAGGAGATCAACATCATCAGCATCATGGTCATAACAGGTTGGAGCTCATAATTAGGATTTGACTTAATGGAAAGATAGGTGGAAAATGATGTAATTAAGTTTAGATAAAGCTGTTTTGAGTGGAATCAAAAGAGTTCTAATTCTATTTGTAATAGGACTCTATATAAGTTTTAAAACTGTGTTTGTAATAAATACCATGTTTCATGGTTAGTATAGGTGTCAAAGCATAGGAATTCGATGTATCTAGTTGTAGATAAGTTTATCTTATGATGTAAATGGTTTATAAAAGATCAAGGAGTCAAAATAGAAATGGTTAGACATTTGTTAGCAAAAAGAATCTGTTTTATGTAAGTGTCTGTTTTCAGCCTAATACAGAATTTCTACTTAGACAATTCAAGATTCATAAGGAGTTCTTGTATGTTCTTGTTCTGATGGCATCTTTTCAATATTCTATTGCAGTGGTGTTTGCTTATGTTACTCAGAATTCATCAATGATACTTGGACTTCCTTCATAGACAAACTGATTATGTGCTTCACTGTTCTACAAGTTTATTCCTTGACTTGAACTCTGATATGCCTTGACTTCCATGCTAGGTAGATTATCTTGGTTTTGCTGAAGCTATCATGACTCCATAAGCCCAATGTACACTTGATAATGTGATTTACAACCAGTTTACATCATTTATCTGTTTTTATCTTATATAGAGTTATCCATCTACATATTTATCAAAAAATCATAAACCCTTGAGAGAGCCCTCTCAGGTTGAGGAGGCTAAGCCTCAACCAAAAGATTGGTTTGAAATAGTTGCACAAGATTGGTTTGATGAGCAGCCTATCAGGTCTGATTTTGTAATAACATGGTGGATTATGGATGATATGCATAAAATTCCATAAATGGGGTCATTTTTACTGTAGTATGGAAGGAGTTGTTATACTACCATTCATCGAGAGGTAGCCACTTGACCCATTGTGTTTGTTTATCAGATACAAAGCAATGACGATATCCTTCCAAAAATTTGTTCACTATATTAGTTTTCCTGTCAAATTGAGGATGATAAGATGGGATGTGAGATAATTGAGTACCAATACAAGAAAATATTTTCATTGAAAAATTTCCCATGAAAATGGGATCTCTGTCACTTACAATAATCTTTGGGTTTCCATGTCTCTTTTGAATTGTTTCCATAAATGCAATAGGAATTGTACTGTCTTTAAAATGAAGGGATTATTCACAAAAGTGTGCATACTTGGAATTCTATCAATTACCACCATGATGACACTCTTTCCTTCAGACTTCAGTAAAATTGTGATAAAATACATTAAGACCTCCTCTTAACTCTAAATTGGAATGGCTAAATGTTGTAACAGATCGAGGGTCTTAATTGTTTCAACTTTATTTTTTTGGAAAAGCAATGCCACAAACTTTTGAATATCATATCTAAGGACATCCAAAAATAATTCTGTCTTGACCTCATGGTATGCTTTTAAAAATCCCTAGTGACCTCCTAAAGGAGAGGTGTGCAATTCCAAAATAATATTTTATTTGTTATTACATATATATAAGTGATATTTGTACCCTAATGAGTTATTTTTCCAGATAAATGTATCTAATTTATTGGGATCTTGTTGCAAATTTTGAATGAGTGTTCACACCTCTTCATCGTTCTTTCATTCCTGCCTTGCTTAATTTATCAAGTCAGGTTGGATAATTGAAATGGTGTAGAGCAATGTTTCCACATGCACATCCCTTCTTGAGAGTACATCTGCAACAAAATTTTTCTTCTCTTTTTTGTAGATGATTTTAAAGTCATAACCGAACATCTTAGTGACCCATTTTTTTTTCTCTTTTGAAGATAAAATTTGTTCCAAAAATTATTTAAGACTATCATCATATTTTTTTACCTTGAAGTGTCTTTCCATTGCTTCAGGAGATATTCTACTACCAACATTTACATCTCATAAATAGTTTTGTGTAAATAATCTCCCTCGATTAGACGACTTTCAAAAGAAATGAGTCTTCCTTCTTGCATTAAAACTGTTACACCATTTTTTGGTCATCTAACCTGTTACTATTAGCTGGACTTAAGTACACCATGTAAGACCAATTTTACCCTAAGTAAAATTGCTTTCACTATGAAAAATAACTTAGTAAAACACATTTATTAAGTTGTTTATGGTCTAAATAGGAAACCCCATGAGGAAATATTAAATAAACCCACATTTGTTTGATTTTCCTCAAGGAATAATTAGTTAAACAACAGTTTAATTAATATTCCTAGTCATATTTAACCCAAAACAAGAAAATTAATTAGAGAAATTATTATTTATCTTATTATTTTCTAGGAATAATTATTTAAACCTTATTTAAATAATATTCCTTGTTAAATTTGACTAAATCACTCATAAATAGTTAAATAAATCATTATTTATTTAATTATTACTCAACCACATCCTTAAAATGATAAATAAATAATTTTATTTATTATTTACAAATAAAGGGATTTGACCCAAGTCAAATTCCTTTTCCCTCCAACAAAAATAATAAAATATTCCATAAAAGTTGGATCTTGATTTGGTTAATAATATTTTAATTATGTACCAATATCTAGACTAACTCAATATTTTCTTATAAATAGAAGGGTTTTTCCATTCATTCACCACCTTTTGTTGCCTAAGATCACTCTGGATCTATACTTTTGGTCTGAATTTGATCCACCATCATTGTCATATTTTTCTATCCTTTTTCTTGTGAGCTCCCTTTGAGTTCCATTTTTGTCTAGGGTTTCTACACCATCAAGAGAGAGGAATTTTAGATCTAAAGTGATGAGGACTTACAAGAACCCATCCCATTGAGGAGAACCGGTAACATCCTTCTATGTTTTCCTCCCAAGTGCCCTTAATATAAAATTCATTCAACATATTCTTGTCTTAGGAATTTGGCTTCTGTGATCCATAGATTTTGTGTAATAATTTTCGGTGAAAATCACATAACATAAATTTCTGTCGACGCGTTTCGAACCAACCAGTGTGGTTCTTTTCTTGATGATGAACCACACTGGTTGGTTCGAAACGCGTCGACAGAAATTTATGTTATGTGATTTTCACCGAAAATTATTACACAATATTCTTGTCTTGTCTATTGGATGCATGGAGTAAATCTCATTTTATTTACTGCTTAATGTATTTTGATGCATAGATCTAGATTTTTGCAGCATTTATCTTGATAAACTAATTGCAGATCTGAAGATATTGGCAACCATATTTTGTTGTTAAGGTTATTTTTTATGCACAGCTAAAGTGGTCTTTTTCGTACACTTGCAATTAAGATTCATATTAACAATTGGCGACTCCACACGGGTTTACGATTATGACCGCTGTCGTTTTTTTTATCCTTGCATATCCAGCTGCTTCAAACCCTAGGATTTCTCTTCAGCCTCTTGTTTTGATTTTCTTGATGTTTTTTTAACCTATAAAACCATAAAACGGTAAAAATTCTAACTTCTATGTGTTTTTGGACCTATTGCGCAGGTGACAGACATCAGCCACAGCTGAGACGATATATTTTGCTAAAATCTGCCGCTGAGATTGCCGGAAGTGTAGGTCACATTTTTTGGCCCTAAACCTGTGACCTGGAGCTTCAGGACGCACTTTTCAACCCAAAAACTGCGACCTCTGTAGAAAACAGTTCAGAAACTGCGACCTAGACTTTTTGCGGGAGTTTTTCTGAAAGTTTTCTGGGTTTGTCTAGGCCTCTGTTCAGGGTTGTCTGACCTCCGTCTCCGCCTGTTTTGGACCTGTACTTGTTCTGTTTTACTCAACTAAGTGGGAACCTAGCCCCCTAGGGCTTCAGTACCCTCCACACTTTGTGGAAGAGTTTTAGCTACTGCAGGTTGTATGAAATTTTCAGAGTGTTCAGCCATTTTTCAGATCTGATACTTCACCTTCAGATCCACTTCAGATTGGCTGTTTATCCATCCAAATCACCTCATTTAGTTTTTTTTGGGTTTTTGTCTAGGGTTCACTCCGTTTCCCTCTAGGAGATAGCCTTTTTCCACCTCATTTACAGCAATCTTTCCTCTGATTTGTTGCTGTTTTTTGTTCCACTTTCCATCATATTTAGACCTTTAGATCCCTGTCCTTTCTGACCTTAGATCTATTGGCTATTTTGGTGTGTTTTGACTAGATTTTTTCCCACCTACAGACTACTTGTTGAGAGGCCCGACTTCTTGGGTTTATATTATTGCATTATTAGCTGTTTATTTACTATTATTTCAGTTTCATATACTGTTATCTGCAGGTTTATTTACAGTTACACAACACACTTTTTCTTTTTCTCTACAAACGTCTGGGTTTAAAAATTAAAATTTACACACTTTACACACACCCTAAGCAAAAAAGAGCTTGGTTAACACCGCCAAGAAAAGACTCGAAATCAATTGATCCTGCACCTCTTCGCCCCTATTTCGACATTGTAATCAGTTGATCCTGTGCCTCCTTTCCCTTGTCGGTATCTTTTTCCTTTGTGCCGTGTTTGTGTCGTCATCTTTGCGGCACCAAGGCGTTCATCCTGGAGACTTCTTGGCCTTCATCCTTAGTTTCTGGTAGGAAGACTTACTCCGCCGTGTAGGATTAAAGTTAGTCCTCCACCGAGTCCACACTCTGACTCTTCTTCTGGTTCATTGGGTTCTCCTTCACCCCCGGTTCTCCTCTTGTCACCTTCACCATGTTTGGTTCAGGACCTAACGCTGGTGGTAGCTCCGACCCTGATGTTGGGAATACTACTGGTGGGACCGCAACAGGAACTATCCCGGCTGCTCCCTTGCTCCCCTATATGGCAGGCCTCAATCTTCCTGATTTTGACCAGTTGATAAATGACCCTATACACCATGACGCTAGTTGGCCTACTATGCCGACCAAGCTCCCTTCCGATATCCCCAATTTTTAAAGCCTTTCTGGAGAAGATCCTACAAATCATGTTCGATCTTTCCACATATGGTGTTCGTCTAACTCCATTACTGATGACTCTGTCTGTCTTCGGTTGTTCCAATGTACGCTCATAGGCGAAGCTTCTAAGTGGTATGTTGATCAAGCCTCATCCTCTCATACCACCTTTGCAACTCTTGCTCGGGATTTCTTGTCTTATTTAAAGCTTCCTCTTTGTTATGACACTGGTACCAAAATTTTGACTTATTTCCATCAATCGTATGCGACCCGCCTATCCGATCATGTCCAGGAATGGAGAAGAAGAAAGATCCTATGTTGAGCCGCTACCTTCGAAGACCGTGTCTACATGGACTGGTTCCTTAGATCTCTCTTGCCCCCTATCAACAAAGATGTCGCATCGCATTTCCCTCAAACCGAAGAAGCCACTCTCCAAATTGCATTAAAATATGACCTGATCTACGCCCAGTCGGGTTATGTTTATACTGTTCTACCTAATTTTCCTAGACCCGGTGGTGCCAACGCACCGGGGGCATCTCATGTTGCCGACGATATCTTTGGAGCTCTCTCTCATCCATATGCTCAGCCTCCCATGGGCTATGGTTTTCCTCACGAGGGGGGGGGGGGGGGCAGCACCTCCTGCACTTTTCCGCCTCCTAGTAGCATGTATCCAGGATACAACATGCCTGCTCCTTTTGCCCAACCTCCTGTTTAGCACACTATTACCCAACCTCCTTATTATCCTTATCCACAACCTGGTGCTCTAGCTCCTCCAGCATTAGCACCTCCTCCTCCCTTGCCTTCTCAACCCCCGCAACAGCAGCCACCACCCCCTCAGGGGTAGGTGTATGCATAGTAGGGCGTGACTAATCCTCCTCCCTCCAAAAAGAAGGGGAAAGGCACTCAAAATCAATCTGCTCCCGGTAATCCTGGACCTGATCCATAGAATAATTCTCCTAACACTACTAACCAGCAACAAGGTAATCAGCCCAAGTAGGATAGGCTTGTTCACACGAACAAGCCTTGTTATTGTTGTGGTGTTTATGTTCATTACACACATGATTGCCCTCTTTTACCATAGATGAAGCAGATGTGGGAGTATCAAGAAAAATTGCGAGGACAGGAAGCCTCCCCTTCTGTCACTCCCAGTGCTGCACCTAGTCAGCCGACTGCGTTTACTAATCCTTTCCCTCAGCAAGGATTTGTGGTTACCCAGCCACCTAAAGGTCAGGTGGCCACACAACCTCTTCCATCTAGTGCCTACAATTACCAGATTCTCATTGATGAACTCTGATCAACCTCTAACCGTAGACATCAATCTTCAGACTCGGTCCCATCAGTACAACAAGACTCCTGCTACGTCTGTCCCTGAGCCACCTCCTTTGGTCTCTACAGAGCCTCTTTCAACACCTAATGGTCCCTTGCAGATCCCTTAGCCTAAGGCGGAGGTTCATACCAAGATCCCTAAGGGACCACTACGCCGAAATGTTGCTTCTGGAAAGGCTACCCATTCATATAGCATAGTAGATGATTTTGTGCAATCTCCTGTTGCCATTTCAACGCTGGAACTCCTCCAGTCATTCCCTTCACAACGAAAATATCTACTATATTCCATGGGCACTGTAGATCCTTTCGACGATCGATTGATTATCTTTGATGTTGACCGATCAGAACATCCTCCTCTCCCTGCTTTCGTCGCCTTCCAAATCCCAATTAAGATCTAGAACGCCAATGTTTCCCGGTGCATCATTGATGAGGGGGCATCCACCTGTGTGATATCCGCTTCGTTTTGGAAGCAACTAGGATCACCTGAGTTGGATCCTTCCACGATCACTCTCCGAGCGTGGGATGGCCACGCTTCCTAGCCCATCGGCCTATTCCGCAATTGTCCTATTACTCTTGCGGGCAAGACTATTTGTGTTGACGTAGAAGTCATAGATGCCCCCTCAGATTACAAAATTCTATTGGGTCGTAGCTACACCTATGTGATGTCTGTTGTCCCATCTACGGTTCACTGCAAGATGTCCTTCCCTCATAATGAAAAGATAGTCACCATTGACCAGTTGACATATTACGAACCAAAGTCTCAGACCTCCCCTGAGTCCATCATCTCTTTGGTGGCCAATAAGCAAACCATCAAACCTTTGACCAGTGTCTCACCCGGAGTCTAAAAAGATTCCTCATTGCTTGGTACATTCCCTGGTCTTCCTCCACCCATCTCTAATCTCAGCTCATCGAATGTTTGCATGATGTAATCATCTCGGGTTTCCCTCAAGCGGCCCACTTCGGCTAGTCAGCAACCTCCTTGCCCTCCGCAGCCTACTCCTAGCTCTTCGATGCAGCCTTCTGGATCTCCTCCTCCTGGTCCTTCACCTACAACTGGTATACATGAGCCTCTTTACCCTCCTGGAACGGTTCCTTTAGGCCTTAACCATTTAGGAGCCGTCCCGCCTAACCATTACCCCTCTGGTCAGATACCGTTCCTAGCTCCCCCCCAAGGAGTGTACACGGTACCTGTGATGGCTACCCTCTCTCTCCCTAGCTTGAACCTTCGAATTCCCGTATGGTACCTTGATCCTCCAGCCGCTACCCCGCTTGGTCAATCAAAATCTTATCTTGCTTTGAACCTGGTCCAACCAGTCCCCATGACTTCTCCCGCTGTTATAGTGCCTTAGCCACCTCAATAGGAACCATCTCCTGTTGCGACCACTTCAAGTAAGAATGGCAAAGCTTGCAAGAGGGCATCAAAAGACAAGGCTGCCCCGACTGACCCTGCGCCTTCTCCGCCTCCAAAGCCTTGTGCTTTGTGTGATACCTTCGGCTATGCCACCCATAACTATCTTGAATTTCCCCGTATCAAGCCCATGTTTAAAGTTGCGTTCCCTGAGTCTACGGTCCCTGAAGCCTCTATTTCTTCCTCGATTGCAGCCAAGAACCCTAAAAATATTCACACCAATCAACCCTGTGCTTTGTGTGATCTCCATGGCCATTATTCCCACCATTACCCTCACCTTATGAATTACCGCACCTCTTTGTAGGTAGTTCGGGAGTACAAGGTTGAATAGAACCAATCTGCCTCTCCCGTACTTGCACAGTATGCTGCGGGCCAGCTTGAGGATTTACCTGCTCCCATTGACATTCCCCCTCCTGATGTTGAGATGACAGAGCCTGCGGCCACAATCCTCTACCTATCATAATCCATGAGACCCTCGGTGGAAGTTCCCTCTGCATCTTCCCCTATTGTTTCGCTTGACCTCCCTTCAGCTATCACCCTGGGCTCAACATCGGTAGATCCCTTATCTGCTTGTTCTTCCATCATCCCCCGTGACAATTCACATGTGAACCTTTCTTCTTATGATGATGAGTCAGGTATATTTTCCGTGTCATGTGGTCTCCCTTCCTCCAGTCACTCCATATTCTATTGTGATGATGACATCATGGAAGCCTTGTCCACCCATGACTTCATCTTTCCCGCCCATAAACGGGATGGCACCATCCATGTCTATGGTGAATTTGGCAGCTTGAGCCCAAGCTACACCTCTGGTAGCTCCCACACTCCACCTCATCGTCGGCATGTGAGTAGTAGAAATCCTACCCAGATCACTCCCTTTTGCGGAGTGCATTTGATTTCTACTTTGCGCTCAGGTTGCCAACATTGTTCGTCATTCTCCCATTTGTTGTCTTGTGGCACCTTTGAGATAGACCTCCCGTCCACACCTTATATAATTTTTGTTGATGGTGCAAGTTGCTACTCCTGGAATCTAGCCTTGGCAGATTAGGCCATTTTTACCCCCTTGCATTCGCTTGTTCTCTCGAACGGTGTATGCATTGGTACTGCTACCATTAATCAGGCCGAATGTGATGCAGTGCGAGGTTTATTAGCCGATGCCATTTCACATCACATCCTCCACCTTCATGTTCATTTAGATTCCCTACTTCTTGTCATGCAATTGAATGGTGTCTATCTTGTGCACAATCCTATCCTTTTTAGAAGATATTTACGAGTGAAGATTTTGATGCGTGAATTTGAAATCATTACATTTAGTCATGTACCTAGAGCACAAAATCACTATTTAGATAGCATTGCAAACCATATTCTATATTGGAATTTAGCACACGCATTTAACACAAGACAATAACATAAAACTACCAAAACGATGCATATCCATAATATGTGTCATATAAAAAATTTTAGAGTCTATCAACTCTGATACATATGACATGCCCATAGCATGTTAGAAAACCTCAAAACTGGGGGCACCACCTGCCCCTACACACTAATCACTATCTAGAGGATCCCAAGCCAATGGCTCTGCTCCCACAGCTCGTAGATCACGCATCCCCTGTCCGGCCATCGCCATGAGCCGCATGACCCCTCGCCACTCCGAGGGTAGACCAATACATGGCTCTATGTACTGGTCCTATATGTCTCTCCAACTGTGCTCTAAAACACTGGTCAAGAGCCTCTCACATCTACGATGGATGTCCTCCAAGAGGGCTATTGCATCCTCATTTTGTGGTGCCCTCGATCCACTAGGTCCTGCAGCTCCTGATACTACAGGTTGTCCCATATACCCGAACGGTTTTACCGGTGCTTTATCTTCATACCAAAAGTGGAAGAATTAGTACCATATACAATATTCTGAAACTTTACAATGCACATAAAAGTATTAGCAATTTTTCACTTACCATCGGGCCCCCATACTCAACCAGGAGGCAGTGGAAAATCCGGGTCCCCAAAATAACTCATCCCACTATAGGGATAGTCATCTATGTACAATGGCATCTGATCCCAATGCGCAAAGAACTCGGGTTAGAACACCCGTCTGACTACCCCACCTCCTCCTCTACACAGTAGTTTCCCCCACCGCCGCATCCTCGACTCTCTCGAGCCCCCATCCTAGAGCTGTATACGAGGTCGAAGGGTCAGGATCTTCTAAAAGAAGAGCGAGAAAAAAAAAGTACCATATGCACAGTCATGGTTCAATTGCCGCTTGCATAGCGAAAACTATCATTTCAATGACGACAACATCATCTGGGCCCACCCATAGTAGGTCCCACTCAACACACTCTCCACAAGCATCATCTGTCCTCCAGTGATGTGGTGGAGTTCCTGGTTGCCTAGGATTCAAAACACCACTGCAGCCACAACATGGGTCTCTAACCTCTCTAGATCCCCGATGGGTATCCAAGTCCCCTTGACTTGGAGACCTGGTCGAAAATGGCGCTCTACAAACTCCATGATGTTCCGCCCTCGCGGTAACACTGGCTGCGTATTCCCAACCATCCCAAGTGGTGGAAGACCAGTAAGGAAATATATATCCTGGACCGTCAACTCGATCCAGTGCCCCTGCACTATAAAGACATCATGGTCCGGATCCCAATAGCTGACAATTTGGGCCAATAAGGGCTCTCCAGCTCTCATCAGAGGGTTCTCCACAAACTTCAGAACCCCAAAACTGGCCAATTCACTGCGGACACCTTGATCCTCTTGAATATCCGACTGTAATGTGCCCAGGTCTCTCTCTCTCCATTTGATCCGTAATTCTGCCATATTTGCAAAAAACCATCATACTTTTCAGTGTACAGATAGGAAAGACTGTATCCAAACACAAAAACCCAGTTCTCAGCCAAAAAACAACATAGAAAAACCCCTCCCTGTCAGGTCGCACTTTTCAGGCCCAATCCTGGGACAGGTCACAGTTTTCTGCCCAAAACCTGCTACCCAGGTCACAGTTTTTGCCCCAAAAAGTGCGACCCCACTGTGAAGAGGACCATGAGTATGTTTCTGAGCTCAAGGGACCTAAACTGAACTTTCAATCCACTGAAATGAAAGAGTAGGGTTAGGCCTCTTACCTGAAACTCACGGATCTCGATTCCAACGGTTGGTTTGTCTGCTATGATCGCCACAAGATTTAGGGCCTTCTCTCCTCTCTACATTCACCACATCTCGACATGCAAATGAGTGAATTTGGAGGGAAAATTCCTTATTAAAAGAGAAACCCTTGATTTTTCTTTCGCCTGCTGCGGCCAAACCGTAGCTCAGTTTGACAAACCATCTACACTGTTGGAAAGCTCTCACCGAGCCCTCAAATGAGCATCTGTTAGTTTTTTGTGATTTGATACTTCACGAGGACACATTTTTTCCATGAAGTATCACTTCACTTCTCCCCAAAATCTAATTTCTTCACTTGCAACACTTGTACTTGGGGGCACCACTTGGCCTTCATACTTGTCCATGCTCGTGTCGATTTTCGTCATGAGTAACCATCATGTACTCATGTTTTTATGGTCCCCATTGGACCTTTTCTCTGTGGCAGCACCATCGAGTCACCCGTGTTTAGAGCATCCGAGTTGAGTCATCATTTCATTCATGGAGTCTATCCCGAGTCCCTTTGTATCCCGCTATAGTCCTCCATCCTTCATTGCTTGGTTCCTCTCTCGTGTCGCACATTATGGCCTTCAGTTCCACTGTCCCCTATCCCCCATGATGTTGTGTCAGTCGCTGCCAGGTCATCCATGCCCTTTATTCTCTAACAAGGGAAGTTGTCCACCCACTACTCAGTACCCCCCATCTCATCATCATCCTTGATGTCAGTATGTCAGTTGCTCTACTATTTTCTCTCGTGCCTTAGTTGAGGATCGCTTATTGCCTCACCTATGGCAGACCTCCTTCTGTCGACATCAGATCATTCATTCCAGAAGACAGGTCTAGAGGGTGTTGTATCTTGGTTCCAGCTTCCACTCTTGTTCGGTGCGTTGAATCAGGAAAAGGGACTCCCTATTTCCGTTTGAATTGATTGTTTCTCAGTTCCAGCTCCTTTCAGCATGATCGAGATCCATATACTTGATGGTTCAGTGATGCAGCAGATGATACCGGCGATTCCCAGGTGTGTGTGATATGTTTTCAGCCCTCATGAGGGGGTGGCCCTACAGGTAGCCCCCACATGCCCGGATGACCTCTTCATTACAGCCTTTGATGCAACTCCATATATTTGATGATTTTAGCCTCAGCCGCTTGCAGCGCCTTTTTGTTTGCATGTATCAGTCAGATTTTCAGAGCCCTTTCCTGTTTACAGGGGCATTTGGGTTGTATTTGTCTCTCATGTACTCAGATATTATTGTATAAGTCCTGGCTGTTATCCCAGGCACAGTATGTATGTGGGATTCATTATCATCTTTTTACCTAGCTCATGTTTATGCCAGCATGTACTATATTGTTCATCCCCTTGTTTACTAGATGCATTATTCTTTGTACTTTGTCTCAATGGGCATAGGTATGCCTCCCTCGCCGCCTATAGCACAGGTACTCACTCATAAAAGAGACTTGTCGCACCTATAAGTCTCGCCTCCTCAGGGTCTAGTCCCTTAGCGCTTTGGTCTACCCTACATTTCTCTCTCTTTGACTTCCCCTTCGGTGTCTAGTGATTGAGTTCTTACAACGTACTTCAATCATATGATTAGCTCCTAACGCTCGCACGCTGGGGGGCAATATGTTACACCATTTTTTGGTCATCTAACCTGTTACTATTAGATGGACCTAAGTACACCATGTAAGACCAATTTTACACTAAGTAAAATTGCTTTCACTATGAAAAATAACTTAGTAAAACACCTTTATTAAGTTGTTCATCGTCTAAACAGGAAACCCCATGAGGAAATATTAAATAAATCCACATTTGTTTGATTTTCCTCAAGGAATAATTAGTTAAACAACAGTTTAATTAATATTCCTGGTCGTATTTAACCCAAAATAGGAAAATTAATTAGATAAATTATTATTTATCTTATTATTTTCTAGGAATAACTATTTAAACCTTATTTAAATAATATTCCTTGTTAAATTTGACTAAATCACTCATAAATAGTTAAATAAATCATTATTTATTTAATTATTACTCAACCACATCCTTAAAATGATAAATAAATCATTTATTTATTTATTATTTACAAATAAAGGGATTTTACCCAAGTCAAATTCCTTTTCCCTCCAACAAAAATAATAAAATATTCCATAAAAGTTGGATCTTGATTTGGTTAATAATATTTTAACTATGCACCAATATCTAGACTAACTCAATATTTTGTTATAAATAGAAGGGTTTTTCCATTCATTCACCACCTTTTGTTGCCTAAGATCACTTTGGATCTATACTTTTGGTCTGACTTTGATCCACCATCATTGTCATATTTTTCTATCCTTTTTCTTGTGAGCTCCCTTTGAGTTCCATTTTTGTCTGGGTTTTCTACACCATCAAGAGAGAGGAATTTTAGATCTAAAGTGATGAGGACTTACAAGAACCCATCCCATTGAGGAGAAATGGTAACATCCTTCTATGTTTTCCTCCCAAGTTCCCTTAATATAAAATTCATTCAACATATTCTTGTCTTGTCTCTTGGATGCATGGAGTAAAGCATAGATCTAGATTTTTGCAGCATTTATCTTGATCAACTAATTGCAGATCTAAATATATTTGCAGCCATATTTTGCTGTGAGGGTTGTTTGTTATGCACAACTAAAGTGGTCTTTTTTCGTACACTTGCAATTAAGATTCATACTAAAAAAAACAACACCAATTCCATTTCTCGAGACATCACATTCAACCATAAAGGTTTTTGTCAATTCTGGAGTAGCTAAAATCAGAGATTGGCACATTGCCTCTTTAAGATGTTCAAAGCACTTACTTGCTTCTAGTGATCTGTATATGAAGTTTCTTGAGGATTATGTAAATTTTTGCAAGTGTTTCAACTAGGGTTTTAAGCCTCTTTTGTGAAATTATTAAACACATAAACATGAATAAAAAGTACATTTTTTGTAGTAAACAAGAGAAAAAATCACCATAACAGTAAACACTACACAAAAAATGATGAAGTAGTTCACCCCTCCTGGGCTACATCTCCTGGTCCAACTTCCAATGGTTGGGCCTCTTTCATTATACTAAAAAAATGTTGTTTACATTAATTTACATTGCTCAAATGGCTATCCTAATAGATCTAATGGTTTCAGAACTGCCAAAAACCCTTGTTTAGCCTCTTTCTGCTCCCAAAAATGATAAAAACTGAATAAGTTATGAGCCTCCTAAGTTTTTTGCAATTCGTTCTACAAATTCTCCAATTTGGCTACCTGTCCTACAATTTCACCCCAAAAATCGCTAACAGAGCGAATTTTTCTCTACCTTTCGGAAAATATTGTGGCCTCATTAATTTTTCCTCCAACGGATATGGACCAAATATTTAATTAAAAATCAGGGGTCGGGCTACGCCCTAGCCCCTAGTCCTACCCATTATTTCCCGTGGGCGACCAAGGCTAGGTATAGTCCTGAACCACCTCCCAAACGTGCCATTTTCAATATTTAAATATATCTTGGCAACAATATATATTAATAAACATATTGTGGCACAATGTTTAGGCGCTAGTCTTGCTGCTTCGAGGTTTTGTGTTCAACCCCATTGGAGTGCTTTCGACCCAATACCAAAATTTTAGTTGGCCACCAAGGCACCACGTGGAGGCCTCTGGTTGGTCCACTTATCATTCCCTCGTTGTTCCAACCAACAAAAAATTAAAAGAACACCATATCACACCAATGAGAATGTGACAAGTGGAAAACTGCCATAGGCGGAAAAATTCAAGTCAACCATGCATAGTCACGGTCCAGTGAGCTGTATGAACTGCTAACTGGGTAGCCATGTACATCCAAAAACATTTTTTTGTTTTGTTTGAATAAACTAACATATCATGATTGCAGTAGCAAAATAATTTGGTTTTCTATGAAATGAGTTGCACCAGATTCATAATGATGAGATCTACGCGGTTGTTTAGGTTCCACACCATTTCGACAACTTTGAATTTTGAGCATAAATTTGATCCGCCAGTTCATTCCTCCCCACTAGAAGCATTTGGACCTCCAAAATCTCTTTATCTGTTAGTAAATGTATGAGTGATCAGCCCCCTCACCCTTCCAGTCTTGATCCACTGAAAATGGCTTCAATGTGACAATTTGAGCGTTTCTTTAAAACTGAACATTTGTTTTGACTTTGGAGACCTTGACTTGTTGTTGTAGATACCATCTTGCTGCAATTTCCCAGAATTTTCATAATAGAAACATTTCCTTGAAGAAAAAAACATATTCCATCCTCGGTCTTCAGTCAAAGAACGTTTAAACAACTTCAATTTCTTCTCTCCTTGAACATTGTCGACATGATGATGTTTAACATGTCTCCCCTTGTGGTTGGCTCAACCCTTGACCAAATGTGATCTCCATCACCATGTAGGATCCCATTTCAAAGACAACACTTTATGAAACCCACAAGAATAATTTTTGAACCCAATGCCATATATTTCAAATTTATTTAGCACTTTCTCTTTGACCTTTGCACCCTCTTGCATTGGCATCTTATCCACATCATTGCTCATCAATGATGCATACTACTGCAATTTTACCACATATTGTTTACCTCTTTTATGAGGCAACATGTTATAATCCTAAAAAATATTATCACAACTATTAGCAACCTAAATGAAATAAAAATTTTCATTTGATGCATCTCCTTGAAAGGCCTAATTCACAACATCTTATTGCTTGAATAATAACAAAGCAAAATTTTGACTAGCATTCAAAATTCTCTTCATTTGTCCAGCATGCATAAGAGACAAATTCATCTTATTACTATGGTCTAACAAAGTACTCAATCCCATTCTACGATCTAATTGATACTTATTCTCATGGCGATGAAATATTTCTCTCCTATCATAGGGATATGGGCTTCCCAAAACAACACGAGAAATGTCAAGTGGAACAACATCAAGTTCCACTTCATCAAGAAAGTTTGCAGTGATTTCAAATCTAAGTATGCACTTCCTCATCACCTAAAAATTTTCATTCTTACATATCCAAACTAAAGAATAAGGTATTGGATGAGGAATGTTCTAAACATTCAACTTCTTGACTAAGTCTTCAGAAATAATATTTTCTTGTGAACCACTGTCAAATAGGGTGTCAATATTGGCATGCTTTGAAATAACTCTAACATGGAAAAGCTCAATTCTTGTTTCATCATCTTGAGTACTATTGAGAAAATTTGAAGAACTAGTACTTGCAATGCCCTTACCTTTCAAACCCATTTCTATAATATTTTCTTCATCTTCGGAATCAGAACCTAAATCATGTTGTGTTGTAGCAACTATCTTCTACTTCTCCTTATTTTCTAACATGTTGGGTCTCATATCTGGATGAAGTTTCCAGTAATGATATTCATCATGTCCATATTTGGAAAAATGTTTGAATGTGAGTTTTTATTTCTCTATATTGATGGATGCATTCTTCTTACCATTACCCTTGAGCTTATCCTTTCCTTTCTCTCCAGAATCAAAGGTATTCTCACTTGTCTCATCCGAAACATGTTTCCCTCTTGCCTCTAGATGTGTTTCCTGTACACATACCTCATCTAAATTTGAAGGATTAAACATGAGAAAAATATGTCTTAGGTAACTATGCAAAACCACAATATATTTTAAAAAAATTTCATGAGATGTGAAATCTACACCCAATATTATTTCTCTTCTCCTAGATTCTTGAGTATAGCTTTGCACACTTTTTCCTTTTCCTTGCCTAAGTTTTTATCAATCCATTATAGCCCTTTGCATGTATTCTAATGGATAAAATTTTATTCTCAAGGAAACATCAAAATCATTCTAAGAGGTTAAGACGATACCATGTTTCTTCACGTCCTCTTGTGTTTTTACTTCCCACCAAATAAGTATTGCACCTTCCAATCTTCAAGAAGAAAGTTGAATATTTGTGTCATCATATTTGATTCTTTGTATCCTGTAATACACTTCAAACTGACACACCCAATTATCAAATCTTTCAACATCTACTTCTCCATCATAAATAGAAAAATGAAACTTAATGTCAAGCTTTAAAAATGGAGTTTTACCATGACCTTTTGGAGAATGTGGAGGCGTTTGTGAAGGTTTTTTGGTGGAATAAGATGATGGTGAAGATGGTGGTGAGGATGATGGTGAGGAGAATGGTGTTGTCAAAGGTGGTTTTTCACCATTACCATTACCTTTTGGAGTCTTGTATCCATATCCTCATTCTCCTTTTTAATACTTATCTCCCTTTGGAGGATTGGAGCTCTCACCTTGCAACCTTGTGTTTCACTCCTCATAGAGAACTTTCACCATTTGTTTCATGTCAAATAATTCTTTTCTGAAGGCTTTCTCATCTTCTGACATATTTCTAGGTTATCCTTCATGTAACATACTTTCTAAAGCTTCAACTACAACTTGAGGTATAACTTGTGGTGGAAATTGTGGAAAACTTTCTCTCCTTGTCCTTGACCTAACTTGAGGACTTGCAACCACAAAATTTCCTTCTCATCTCTTGAGCTTCAAGATTTTAAGAATCACATACACTTGCAAACAATTAAACCCTCATAACAACAAATAAAACCTAAACTCTGATACGAAACTGATCTGTATATGAAGTTTCTTGAGGATTATGTAAATGTTGCAAGTGTTTCAATTAGGGTTTTAAGTCTCTTTTGTAAAATTATCAAACACATAAAAATGAATACAAAGTATAGTATTTTCAGTGAAGAAGAGACAAAATCACCATAACATTAAAAATTACATAGAAAATGATGAAGGAGTTCACCCCTCTTGGGATACATCTCCTAGTCTAGCTTTCAATGGTTAGGCCTCTTTCATTATGCTAAAAACAATGATGTTTGCATCAAGTTACAGTGCTCAAATGGTTGTAGTGATAGCTCCAATGGCTTCAAAACTGTCTAGCCTCTTTTTGATCCCAAAAAGGATAAGAACTAAATAAGTTATGATCCTTCCAAGTTTTCTTCAGTTTGTCCTACAATCGTCAATTCAGCTACCTGTCCTACAATTTTGCCCAAAAAATCACTAATGGAGCGACTTTTTCTTTACTTGTTGGTGAAAATTGTGGCCTCATTAATTTTCCCTCCAACGACTATGGACCAAATATAAAATGAAAAATCAGGTGACGGGCTAAGCCTTGGCTCCTGGTCCCGCCCCTAATTTCCCGTGGGCACGGTGACTAGGGCTAGGGCTAGCCCCGACCCACCCGCCAAATGTACCATTTTCAACATTTAAATATATGTGGAAAACTATATATATTACGAAATATATTGTGGCGCAATGGTTACACGCCGATACTTTTTCTTGGAGGTTATATATTTGACTTTGGTGGAGTGCTTTCGTCCCAACACCAAAATTTTGGTTGGCCACCAGGGCACCACGTGGCAACCTCTGGTTGGCTCACTTGGCGTTCCCTGGTTGGTCTGACCAAAAACCAATTAAAAACACAGGATATCAAACCATTCATAATGTGACAAGTGGAAAACTTCCATAGTCTGAAAAAGTCAAGTCAAACATGCACAGTCTCGGTCCAGTCAGCAGTACGGACTTCTGACTGGGAAACCATGTACATCTAAAAAAAAAAAATTGTTTGCACAAACGAATAGATTGCGATTGAAAGAGCATACAAAGTCGGTTTTTTCACAAAACGAGTTGTGACGGATTTAGAACGACGAGATCTATGTAGTCATTTAGGTTCCACACCATTCCAACAAATTTGAATTTTGAGCATAAATTTGATCCACGAGATCATTTGTAGTCCCAATAAATGTATCCTTATTTATTAATGTTGTTAGAGGGGTTGCTATTTTCCCATAATTCTTAACAAACTTGCTACAATACCCTGTCAACTTGAGAAATCCTCAAAGATGCTTTCTGTTTGTGGGAATTTTCCATTTCTTGATGGATTTAATTTTTTTATGATCTTCCTTAACACCTTTATGAGGTACAATATGACCCTAATATTCCACCTCCTATGCCCCAAAGAAAAAATTGGAGGTTCTTGCATACAATTGTTTCTCCTCCAATTGTTTTAGCACCCTGTCAACATGTTGAACATGATCCTTCCAAGACTTTTTTTAGATTAGTATATCATCAAAAAATACTAACAAAAATTTTCTAAGGTGAATTTTTATGCAACAAACTCATAAAATAGAAGAAAAAATAGATCAAAAAATTCAAAATTATCCACTTCGATGGGGAAACCACCTTTACATTATAACATAAGTGAACAATTATTGGATGATTCAAATGAAAAAAATTCCTTTCTATGTATAGGAGTCTAAGGGGTCACAATATAATTAGAACCGATGTAAAAATAATAATGTAAGGGCACAAAAATAACAATAATGGGCTTCTATGTGGCACAATAATAACAATATGGGGACTACATGGGTAGAACAATATCAATAAAGGGGATATACTAACAATAAAAATAAGGGGATAGCCTAGTATTATAGGGACCTAACATGCCCCTCTTCTTAAAAACAGTGTTATACTCAACGCTTGAGTAGTTCTGGATGCTTATGTTTAAAATTATCCTCCCATGTGGAATCTTCAGCGGGTATGTTTTTCCACTTGATGAGATACTCTGAAATTAATCAATTTCTTAGTTGTCAAGTTCCTATTTCTGTGACTGCTTCAGGTTCTAATATGATTTTTACTTCCTCTTCAAGTTCTGGAAATATTGTTCGAACTGGGAGCTTGTCACCTATAACCTTCTTTAAGCATGAAACATGGAAAATTGGGTGCACTCGGGAAGATGCAAGAAGCCCCAATTTGTATGACATAGTACAAATATTTTGCAACAACTTGTAAGGACCATAATACTTTGGTGATAATTTATTATCCTTCTTAGCTTGTTTGAGGGACATTTTTTTGTATGGTTGTAGCCGTAAAAATACCCAGTCGCCTACGTCAAAAATTCTTTCACTATGATGTTGATATGTCTTTTGTTTCATTCGATTCTGCACCAAAGTGAGTTTATCCTTTAAGAGTTAGAGAACTTGTTGTTGATTCTCTACGTGATCCTCCACTTCTTGAACCTTATAATTTTGTCTTAAAGATTATGTGATGGACGGTGGATGATATCCATAAAGTGCCATAGCTAGGGTCATTTTTGTTGCAGTATGGAAGGAAGTTTTATACCACCATTCAACTAGAGGTAACCACTTGACCCATTGTGTCTATTTATCATATACAAATAAACCAAGATATTTTTCCAAAGATCTATTCACTATCTAAGTTTTCCCATTAGATTGAGGATGATAAGATGATATATGAGCTAATTGAGTACCAGTAAAAGAAAATAATTTTGTCCAACAATTTCCAGTGAAAATGGGATCTCTGTCGCTTACAATAATATTTGAGTTTCCATGTAGCTTTTTAATTGTTTCCATAAATGTAGTATCAAACATACATGCTTTAAATGGAAGAGACAATTCACAAAAGTGTGCATAATTTCTAAGTCTATCAACTACCACCATGATGACACTATTTCCTTTGGACTTGGGTAAACATGTGATAAAATCCATTGAAACCTTCTCCCAATGTTGACTTGGAATGGATAAAGGTTGTAACAAACCTGGGGTCTTAATTGTATCAACTTTATTTTGTTGTAAAACCAAACATTCCACCACAAACTTTTGAAATATCATATTTAAGGCCATCCCAAAAAAATTCCTTCTTAACCCTATGGTAAGTTTTTAAAAATCCTGAGTGCCCTCCTAAGGGAGAGGTGTGAAATTACAAAAGAATATTTTGTTTGAGTTAGGAATTCGTACAATATATAAGTGATATTTGTACCATAATGAATCATTTTTCCAGATAAATGTATGAGATGTACTGGAATCTTGATGCTACTTTTAAATGATTTCCCACACTTCTTTGTCATTCTTCTATTCATCCCTTGCTTCAGTTATCCAATCTGGTTGGATAATAGAAATGGCACAAAGAAATGCTTCCACATCCTCATCCTTTCTTGATAGTGCATCTGCAACAACATTTTTCTTACCTCTTTTGTAGATGATTTCAAAGTCATAACCCAACATATTTGTGACCCATTTTTATTTCTCTTTTGAAGATAATCTTTTTTCTAAAAAGTATTTAAGGCTATCGTGATCATTTTTTACCTTGAAGTGTATTCCCATTATGTAAGGTCACCATTTCTTAAGTGCATGTGGTATTTCTAACATTTCCTTCTCATAGGTTTGTGTAAGAAAATTCCTTTGATTGGATGACTTTCAAAAGCAATGGGTCTTCCTTCTTGCAGTAAAAAAACATTAATTCCATTTCCTAAGGCATCACATTCCACAATAAAGATTTTTGTGAAGTCTAGTGTAGCTAAGAATGGTGCTTAGAACACTGCCCCTTTAAGATATTCAAAGGCCTTAGTTGCTTCTGGAGTCCAATAAAATGCATCTTTCTTATGTAATGTTGTTAGAGGTGCTTCTATTCTCCCATAATCCTTAACAAACTTGCAATAATACCCTTTCAACCAGAGAAATCCTCGTAGATGTTTTATTGTTGTGGGGATTTTCCATTCCTCAATGGATTTAATTTGTTAGGGTCTACCTCAACATGCTCATAGATACAGTATGACCCTGATATTCCACCTCCTATACTCCAAAAAAAAAATTGGATGTTTTTGCATATAATTGTTTCTCCTCCAATAGTTTGAGCACCATGTCAACATGTTGAACATGATCCTTCCAAGATTTTTTGTAGATTAATATATCATTAAAAAATACTATAAAAAAATTTCGAAG
Source organism: Pinus albicaulis (assembly GCA_034641835.2). Lineage (NCBI taxonomy): Eukaryota > Viridiplantae > Streptophyta > Pinopsida > Pinales > Pinaceae > Pinus > Pinus albicaulis. The sequence continues at coordinate 1,521,413,673 of CM076570.1, forward strand.
GGTTTGAAAATGGAATTCATTAAACCTTGAAATGTAGAAGGTGCATTGGTAAGGATAAAAGGCATGACCAAAAATTCATAATGACCCTGATGAGTTTTAAATGTTGCTTTTTTGAATGTATTCAATCTTCATTTTTATTTGATCATATCCTAAATGAAGATCCAAATTGGTGAAGTAAATTTCTCCATGTAATTCATCCAATAATTCAACAATGAAATGAATGGGAAATTTATATTTAATAGTGATCTTGTTCATCTACCTATAATTCAGACACATGTGCCATGATCCATCCTTCTTGTGCACCAATACTATTGAGCACATAAATAACTTTGACTAGGTCGAATTATACCAACCTCTACCATTTCTACAACCATATGTTAAATTTCACTCTTTTGGGCATAGGTATATCTGCAAGGCCTGATGTTTGGAGGAACACAACCTGGAATCAAATGAATAGCATGACCATGATAAAAAATGGGTGGGAGGCCCTTGGGAGTCTCAAATACCTTGGAATTATTATCTAAGATGTTTTGAAGATCTAGAGAAATAGATGATTTCGATGTTTGAAACTCTAGTGAGAATAAATGTGAAATTACAACCCATTGTTCTTTCTTTTGAAGCTTTGTCATGCCATTAGAGTTGATTATCTTTCCTGGTTTCCCTATGATACCCCTTAATTCAACTTCATTTCCTTTCCAAAAAAAATTGAAGAAAATTTCTTGAAAATTAAAAGCTATCGTACCCAAAGATTGTAACCATTGGACTCCTAGTACAACATATTCCTACATTATGCATATTCCCCCATGGTTAGTTTGATATTATGGAACTTTCCAGAGAAATTTATTGTTCCTCCATTTTCAACCATCACTTGACACTCTGGTGCTGGATATGGAAAGCAATTCAATTCCTTTCCTATGTTACAATGAATAAAATTATGTGTACTACCCGAATCAATCAAAACTATGAAATTTTTCTTCTTGATATGTCCTTCTATCTTGAGAGTTTGAGATTTGGAAATTCCTGCCAATGCATTACAATATATGGCTGGATTCATTTCTTCTTTATCTAGTTTTTTTTCTTGGTGTATATCCTCTTTTTTTGAAGTTTCTTGTTCCTTTTATTCCTTGTAAGGCAAGGAGGTAACTCCACGAAATGATCTATGTATTTGATTGAGGGTGCTCATGAATATATACATGGAGGTGAGACTGATAGGATTCATTTCCCGATGTCTCTTAGACTTCCTTATTTTATTTTTTACACTAATATACAATTTCTCCCAATCCCTTAGGATTAGGTGTCAACACTCCCCCCCTTAATCTGAAGGGATGTTGGTGAGTCCAAGCATCATCCTACAATTTTCAAAATTTTCCCTTCCAAGCACTTTGGTGAAGATGTCTACAGTTTTCTCATTTGTGGAACAATGACATAGATGGATAGTGGTGGCCTCAACATGATGTTGAATAAGATGGTATTTTGTATTTATGTGCTTTTTTCGATCATGGAAATTTGGGTTCTTGGCCAACTTTATTTCATAAGTGTTGTCGATCATGAGCGGAGTTGAATGAATTTATTTCATCTGAAAATCTTCTAGGATTTTCCTAAGACACACAATTTCCTTTGTCACTTCAGCTACTGCCACATATTCTACCTCAGTTGTGGAATCTACTAGAACTAATTGTTTGCGTGATCTCTAGAAGACAACTCCTGATCCAAGACTCATAATATAACCTGAAGTAGGTAGGGCAAATTTCTATGTCTCCATCAAAGTCTGAATCAGAGTATCCAATCAAGATGAAGTCGCCCAACGGTGTAAATTTGAATCCAAATACTTGAGTCCCTTCCAAGTACTTTAGAAATCTTTTTTCAGCACACCAATTTCCTTCAAAAGGTTTTTGCATAAACCTGGAGAGGATTCCAACAACAAATGAGATGTTTGGTCTAGTAGTAATCATGTATATGATATTTACTACAAGCTGTCTATACTTCATTTCATCCTCAAATTTTCCTTCAATGGATGTGAGCTTCAAGTTATTTTCCATTGGAGTGGTCAAAGGATTCCATTCATCCATGCCAAACTTGTTCAATAGACCTCCAATGTACTTCTTTTGAGAAAGGAATATAAGCTTAGGATGTCAATTGAGTTACTTCAATACCAATATAGTAGTGAACATAGCCCAATTCAGTCATTTCAAAACCTTTCTTCAATTCCTTCTTTATGGATGCAATATAATTCTCATTGTTCCCTGCCATCAAAAGATCATCTATATACACCACAAGATAAATAATTTTTTTTCCAACTTTCTTAACAAAAAAAGTTTCATCATCAAAATCAAAATGTTTGAAGTTAAGTTTCATAATATGCTTAGTTAATTTATCATACCAGGCTTGTGGTGCTTGATTGAGGCCATACAAAGATTTTATAAGCTTTCATACTTTGTGTTCTTGGCCCTTCACAACAAATCCTTCTGGCTGGGACATAAAAACATTCTCCTTTAGATATCCATTCAAAAATTTTGTTTTTACATCCATTTGAAGGAATTTCCAACGCTTCTGAGCTGCTAAGACAAAGAGTGTCCAGAAGGTGGCCCATTTTGCTATGGGGGAAACATTTTCCTCATTATCAACCCCTTATTTATGTGAAAAACCTTTTTCTAGAAACCTAGCTTTGTGGTTTTCAAGTGAGCCATCCACTTTGTACTTGTTCTTGTAGACCCACTTGCACCCAATTGGTTCAGTTCCCAATGGAGGATCAACCAGCTTTTAAGTGTCATTCTTGATCAAGGCATCATACCCCATTTACATCACTTCATTCCATTCATAATGAGAAATGAATTATTTGAAGGAATTTGGCTCAAGATTTGTAGAAAAATTAAATTCACAATTATAAGCAACATCCATATCAATATGCGAATCAGAATCATCTACATCACCTCCATTTTTCCTGGTGTAACTTCCTGTTCCTTTCTTTCCAACCTCATCGAGATGAACATTTTCCAGTGTCTTTGTCAACAATTTTGGGGGACATCTCTAAGATGGCCCAGGCTGCTCATTTGAGATTGAATCAAGATTTAGTCTCCCAATTATGTTAATCACATCATTCAGGATGTCATCCATGGTTCGTTCTTCACGTGGGGGAGAGAGTGCCTCAGAAGATGATTCGACATATTGATTCAGTATAGTAATCCCCCATTCAAGATGTGGAATTCTTATTATCAAATTCTTGAAATGAATTTGCATGTGTGAATCTATCCAAGCGATCAAGTTTATGCTCAACAACATTGTCAGTCTTGGAAGATTCAAGGAATATGACATATATAGATACTACAAACTTCTTATTGACTTCATCATAGATACAATACCCTTTGGAGGTATTGGAATAACCCAAGAAGATAAATTTTTGACTTATAGCACCAAGTTTATTTCTTTGTTCCTTAGGTATCAAAGCATAACAGGTGGAACCAAAGACCCTGGAATGATTTACCGAAGGAATGTGGCCATGTCACATTTCATAAGGAGTTTTATTTATGATTGTATTAGAAGGACACCTATTTTTTATGTACACATCACATTGAATTGCATCATCCTAAAACATTAATTTTACATTCTTGAAAAACATCATGGAGTGAACCATATTTAAAATTGTCCTGTTCATTCTTTCAGCTACACCATTCTGTTGGGGACTATAGGGCACAATTGTTTGATGTTTGATCCCATGTTGGTGAAGATAGTTTTCAAATTTATTTGAAGTGTATTATTTTCCATTATCAGTTCACAAAGAGCCAATATGAGTTTCTGAATCATTTTCAATCCATGCATGAATATTCTTGAATGTTTGAAAACATTAGATTCGTTCTTCAATAAGTAAACCAAACACATTCTGGTGTAATATCAATAAATGTCATCATATATTTATTTCCATTTGCAAACGAAATAGGCACGGGGCCACATAAATCTGAATAAATAAGCTCAATTTTTCTATGTGCTCTAGAATGTGAATCATGAAACGAATGTTTGCTATGCTTTCCTAGAATACAAGCATCACATTACTTAAGTTTCCTAGGAATTGTAGGCAATCCAGTAACACCATTTTTCTTAAAAAATTGAAGCCTGTCATAGTTTAAGTGTCCAAAAATAGCATGCCATAAAATATTTGATGGGAATGTACCTTCATCATAATGAAAACTGAATGCAAAGGTTTGTGCATGAGCATAGCTACCTTGTAGCTATAGGAGTCTTCCTTCTTCTATTCCTCTCATGAAAAGTGAGCGATATGATGCTTTTATGACCTCAACCTTTCCATCAGACATGTGAATGGAGTGTCCTTGCTGGCGGATGTGGATCAAGGACAACAAGTTTCTCCTCAACTCAGGGAGGTATAGAGCCTCATGTAGAAGATGGACTGGAAGACCAGGCAACTTAAGCTTGATTCTGCCAAGCCCTGATGGCTTGAGTTTATATTTTTCTGCAAAATATACTGCTCCATCAACCTTGTCAGTAAATTATTCAAATTTGTTTTTCTAAAAGTCATGTGATGTGTTTCTCCTGAATCTAGCAACCAATAATTTCTCCAAGAAGTAAGTGAAGCATCAAACAAGTCTTCAGTTACTCCAATGTTACAATGTACTACAACATAATGAACGGATTCAAGTGCTTTACATTTGTATCTTTCATGAGTTTTACCTTTTTATTTATCTTTCTCTGCTACTCAATTATTTCCCAAGGTAACTTACATGTGGATGCATCATGCCAATCTTTATTGCAACATATGCAATGAAGATCATATTTTTCACTTGGAGCTTGTCTGCTCCCCCTTCCTCTGAAATTTCTTCTTCCTATTCCTCTAGAAGAATATTGAGAATTATTATTCTATCTATGTGTGAAACATACAACTTATTGAAAAGACAGAGGGGTTGTCTTATTTCCAAAATCCTTCTCTCTTTCTACAAACTTTTTCTCAAGGGAATGAAAGGTGATCTTCATGAGGGTTCCACTTTCTTACAATGACTCAAGGTAGTGTGAGTAAGTAGGATATAATGCCTTAAAATAATCTATGAGAGGTATGTCAACTTCTACATCAATATTTTTAATGTCATGCATGATAGATCTTACTTCTGATGCTAAAGCAAGAGGTTCATCGTTTTTAAATTCAAGGCTGAATAACTTAATCATTAGTTGAACAATTTCAATTTATGAATGTGAGTCATAGAGTTCTTTTACTTTCCTTAAAGCTTCATACGAATTTGAAAATGGTGTAATATGGCTACTCACCTATTCAATTACAAAAGCTGCAATCAAGGCATAGGCCTTGCAATTCTTGTTTTCCAAAATGACAATCTCCTTGTTTGAGGTGGGATTTGTCGGTGGATTTTTTCCTTATCCTACACAATTTTCTCTCCATAACTCATTGAAAATGAGAGTGTGCCGGAGAGAACCACTCCCACAATAGATATGAGAGAATGCACTATAAATATGTACTATAGAAAAAATGTAGTCTGCTAGAAAAAGACTTAATTCTGGTGTAAAAATGTATTTTGCTGAAAAAACTGAATAATGGTGTAAAAAATATAATATGCTGCAAAAACTCAAATTTGGTAATTTTTTTTCTTTTTGTTAAAAAAAAAAAATTCTTTTTTTCAGAGGAGAGGTCTGACTTGGGGGAGGTTGACCATTGGGAGGTGAGACCTAGGGGAGTTCATAACTCGTTAGGTCTGACCTTACTGAGGTGGGACCTAGGGGAGGTCAGACCTGGGGAGGTGGAATAGGGGGAGGTGAAGGAAGAGGAAGGGAGGAGGGGTGAGGGCGGAGGAAGGGAAGAGGAGGGAGCAGGGGGAGAGGTGAGGAAGGGAGAGTGGGAGGTAGGAGGGAGGGGATCCCATGGAGGGGAGTGGAGGAAGGGAGAGTGGGAGGGTGGGGGAAGGGGAGCCCGTAGAGGGGAACAGAGGAAGGTAGAGCAGGAGGGTGGAGGAGGGGATTGGGGGAGAGCGGAGGAAGGACTCGCTACAGGTGCTATGGGAAGGCCCATAGGCACTGCATGGAGTGAGAGTGTCGGGGAGGTTGTTATGGGCACGAAGGAGTGGGGATTTTCAGGAGGAAGGAAGTAGCTGTATAGGTGGGAGCTGCGAGCTGATGAGCTATGTTGTGTGTCGGCGAGCTGTGTTACATGTCAGCGAGCTACGCTACGTGTCAGTGAGATGTGATGTGTGCCACTGATGGTATCACACAAATCGTTGTGCGACCAAAGAGCAGTGGAAGTTGGAGTTGCAAGCAACGAACAATGTAGAGGAGTAGCTGCGTGCTGTGAGGCCTTGATCTCAATTTTTTTTTTGAATTTGGAACGCCATAGTGGGAATATTGTGCCAAGAGCTAGAATGCAGCAGTGGGACAATTCATCCAGGATCAGGTAGAGAGGCAGGTCTGCTAGGAGCAGGAGGGATTTATAGGGGCAAGAATGCCAGAAATAGAGTTAGCTCTGAGACCATGTTAGGGCAGGAGGTAACTCCACAAAATGATCCATGAATTTTATTTAGGGTGCTCATGAATATATACATGAAGGTGAGACAGTTGGGATTCATTTTCCATTGTCTATTAGACTTCCTTATTTCCTATTTTACACTAATATACAATTTCACACAATCCTTTAGGATTAGGTGTTAACATTCCTCCTCTTCACAATCTATGTAAAATAATTTATTCTCAGCACACTTATGACCTTTATTGTATTTTTTATCACAAAGGTAACAAAGTTGATTTTATCTTTTTTCTTCCAATTTTTGTGGTGTTAACATTGTAGGTTGTGGGAGGGTAGGAGTTGAAATACTGACTCTTTATAGTTGTGAGTGGTAGGCTTCCTTGTCTCCATAATTTTTGTTTCATTTTTTTCTTGCTAACATGAATGCCTTCTCCAATGAATCAAGTTCCCAAAGGTGAACCTCATTTTGGATGTTAGCCCTTAAATTCCCTATGAATACATCAATCCTATGATCCTTTGGAATATCAATTACCCGTATTTTTATTTTTTGGAAGTCCTCAATGTGCTCCTCCATTGAACCTTTTTGTTTGAGATTTATCAGTTGGCTAAAGAAGGTGTTTTCCCTTGTATCCTCATAATGTGCTATCATTTCCTTCGTAAAAATTTACAACTGAAAAGTATTTTAAGAGAAAAAATCCATCGATACCATAAAAACTGATTGGGTTCTAAATATAAAGTTGCAATGCGTAACTTTTCTGTGTGTTTCACATTTAAATGGACATCAAAATATTGCTCCATCTGTATTATCTGCTAGGCTTCGGAAATGTCGTGTTTAATTCACATTTTCACCCTATGCTTACTCATGGTTTTCCTTTTTATTACTATCATTTTGCACAATTGTTGGGCTAGTATCTTAAACTTGGAGAACGATCAATTAATTGTTAATTATTTAACTAATTTCCTTTATTTCGATAAGATTTTCATCAAAAGCATTATTAACGATGGTTCTTGTGTTGTTTTATGAAGGAAAATGAAATCAAGGTCAAAGATACACATGCATCAACAATTATTTGCACCAAGTTCTGTTCATGCACCAACATTCCTACACTAGCATCCCACACTGATTTGGGGATACAACATCTCGACACACATTAAAAGAAAACCGAAGGAGGTCTTTGTCCAAAATATTTTTTTAACACCTTGCCATGAGTTTTATTGCACCCAGGTGTTGCAGGCCAAACTACCCTAAGGTCTGGGTTGAGGGACCTAACAGAGCGGGAGGCATACAAAAACACAAAGCAATCAAACTAAAGGTCCTAATTCTTAAACTAGTAAACTAGGGAGATATTGCCTTACCCGTATGTACTACATTTGAGGTCATTCCCACAGCGTGCAAATGCTCTGCTTCTCCACATGCTTCAAGACCCGCAACTCACTCAAGAAAAAACACATAGACTAGTTGTACAACATATATATCCTAAATGTCAGTAGGTTAGATCATAGAAAATTATAAAAGATAACATGAAATTAACAATTACAAGATCATTAACATGTATAAAAAACATATAAGATCATGACACCACGAACGGGACAGGGCTTCTTTATTGATGTATGTAAAATATGATGATAAATATCACCTGAAATCAGCCACGACTCCAAGTGAAACCGTCCAGCCCAAGCATCAACAATATTCTTCCATAAAAGGTTCACAAGGATGTGACATAAAGGAGGTGAACATCTCAAAGAAGGAAACAAGGGTTTCCTGAACCTGGGAAGTGCAGGAGGAATAGGCATAATCAGACTCGATATGGGTTATAACATGATATTTTATCAATGCCTTTCTCTCTCCCCCCTTATGCCTTCCCAATGAGGTGTATTTATACTTCCTCAAAACAGCTTTTTTCAGATGGGAAATATTTTGGCCACAGGCTCCTGTAGGTGGGATTCTGGTGTAACCCATAAACCCTGCCAAAAATATAGGGATTCAGATATGTTTTAATATTTTAAGTTGTATACACGAGACAAATATGGGTGGACCTGCGACTGCACATGTGTTAGATCGGGCAGAGTTTCGTATGGAATTCAAAATAATGATTTTTAAGAAGACGACCAAGTCTGAATGGAAAGGGGTGCCCAAGGCCAATACATAGATCATCAAGTATATAAAGGTGATAAATTATGCCATAACATATTCCCCCTAATATATGAGGTCAGAAGGGGTACATGATGGCCAAAATGTATTAGGTGCATAAGGAATAATCCTGTAAAGACTTGAGAGGACTTCACCAGATTTCATCCTACCAAAAACCAATGAAAGAAATTAGAAGTAAGCTCATGTCTGAGGCATGCATATCCATGCTCAGTGAAACTAAAGCATGTTCGCATAACAAGTATGGAGTTGATCCAATATGTATACAATTATAACCGAAAATGTAAAGTAAATAGTGAATCATCTTATCACTACCCGTAAGTACATATCAAAGTCATGTCAAAGTATCACATATAGAAGACTAAACAATGATGCTGCAAATGTATTTGATCACTGAAGTCACAACTAAATATCCAAGTACCAAATCATAAGTGGTGGAAAAGTGGTACTGCATGCAACTCGAGTGCCAAAATATAGAATGCTGTTGTGATGAACTGCATCATATAACGGTGAATGGTGTCACTGGCATAAAACTGAAGGAACTGTCAAAGTGAAACAAAGCATACTGATGCAAACCGAGGGCTTCACCGATCACTATGGTACAATTCTACACAATGGGAATAAATGAGTTGAATTCGACCATGTGAGAAATCGTTTGATTACCGATCATTGATGTATATCGTTAACAAATGAGAGACAACTCACCGATAATGATGATGAGATTCAAGGTACCGTAGTACAATCTAACAAGTGGAAATGAATGAGTTGAAGTCAAACACTTGATATAATCTACTAGTCACGAGACATTGATGTATTCTCACTATCGATAGTGAAGGAATCTGCCACTAATGACTGCAAACCCTAAGGTACTAACAAAAGGACTCTAGACCTTATTCCCATAGAAATGTGTGATATTCGATGGGAAAATATCTGCTGGAAGGAAGGCATTAAGGCATCCCACATCAATCCAGCGCGAGTGTAACACGTAGGCCAAAATTTGGAAGGAATAAGAAGAAGAAAAGCGAAGTAACCAACCCGAAGCACGTTTATGACATGCACAAAATGTAGCTAGTGCACAAAATAAACCCTCTGAACCAGCCAATAATGAAAGTTTGAAAAGAGGCAAGGAGTCCACCGATAGGGTCAAATGGAAATCAAGGTACTCCATGAATCCTAGGTGTGATAATGAAAACTGAATTCGAACACAAGGGAAACCACTCAGTCAAAGACCCATGGCGTTGATTAAATGTTGAGCATAAGGTCACCTAACAATGATGTAAACAGGGCCAGGATGCAGCTCTAGGTTTTCTCTTAGAGCAATTTGTCGAAGTCGATAAGAGAAAAACCTAACGATACGAAGTAAATGGAGACCTTCTCAAACCAGAATGAGTAAAGGAACAAATATTTGATGTCACAGAACAATACCTTGATAGAACGGGGATGGCCGACTGAATAATGAGTCAAGAGACACCGTAGAAAGTCCGAATCAGGTTGAATTCCCTTGAACAAAAGCACGAATCATTTTTATTATGGCAACATATGATAACTTTGTATAAGTTTGTCATGCGGGAGGCATGAAAAAACCCTCCATATGATTGGAATGGATAACCAACCAGGGGAGTACTGACTTGATAACAAGGTTATGGCTTCTCCTAATTCAAAATAAATGCCATTCCAAAATGGAGAAAAGACTTAGCTTTTTGTGCTTTTTTCAAGGGAGACACAATTGAATCTTAGCTACCATCAAATATGGAAGTAATGTCCCGATCATGCTCTTTTTGGGATATTTGATTTTTTTGTCTTTTTCATATTGAAAGCCTGAAAAGGAATAAAATAATTCCAATAGTCAAGTGGATAGAACGAGTGTCGACAAACATATTCTCTAGTTTTTGGGATAGAAACAATCGTAAGCTAAATGCAAGGTGGAAAAATTGGTAAATAACACTTAGAGGAATGTTTTTTCCACAGGAAAAGGGTCTCGAGTTGCAGAAGCTAAGTGATTGCAAGGATGAATTTGTAGAAGGACATGGTAAAAAAGATGGCTTATACACGAGTCCAAGTGAAGTTGGCTTAAGGCCAAGATATACAAATGGTTAATATGCAATGCAGCAAAACAACTCAACAATAAAATGGGAGCCTCTAGGGTATAAAGCCAGAAAGATATTAAAGAAGAAGAAGAATGAAGCTTCGTCTCATAAGTCACGGAGGAACTAAAGAGGACTCCCGAGCCTACAAAATTTGCAGCATGGGCGACATATGCTAGCGAGGATCTAACTAAGAATCTCATGTAAAGGATGGCTCTTCCATCATATCATGGTTTATAAGTCGGAAAGTGAAAATGGTCTAATAATCATAACATGATGGGGTCGACCCTATGGAAAGATTTCAGTATGGAGGCTAGTATGCATAAGTGCAACGGAAAGTGAATTTTCTAACCTATATGCTAGTTCTGAACACAATACCTGCCATGATAGATCATCGGTCATGGAATTGAAGCAGTCATGGAATCATCTCAAAATCATCAAATGGACCTGAAAACAACCTATCCCAACACTTACGAGCCAAAAGGTCATAAGGTATTGGACGAATTCAAAAAGTAAATAAAAAACTTTAGATAAGTGGTTTTTGAAAAAATAATAATTTTGGGCGTAAATAGACCTTTTGAACTCACGTTTGGTAATTTGTGCATTGGTGAATTTGAGAAAAATATCCGAAGAAAAATATCCCCAACTTCAATCCAGACCAATTCTCAACCGAATCAGCTCAAATTTTCCAGTTGTTCTTCTTAATCAGCTTAGTAATCAATTTTATTATCAATTCAAGTAATTTTATGTGAATTTCACCATAGGATTTAAGTTTTTAGATTAACCCTCTACTTATACATAGGTTCATAATTTTGAACTTGCATCTAGACACGACTGTGTAAGAAGAAACTCTTGTATGTGAAAAATGAAATTTTAAAATAAAAATATATTTGGTAATTTGATGAATTGAATCAAGATGACCATCAGTTGGAGAGAGAGGGAGCATAGTGAAATTGACAATGAGGTAATGGAGGACTAATTCCTTAGATACACTCTGAGGATGTGGATTGCTCAAGTTTTTTAATATGCCAAATATGAATACAAACACCAAATAGCTTGAAATTCTTGTCCATTACAAGGACCCAGAGGATGACTGCTTCATCATTAATCAAATGCGTTTAAGGATCGAGATTCAAGACATATATTTTATAACTGGACTCTCTCGAAAAGGAGAGCCAGTAAATTTACAAGGCCAACTAACAATAGGGTTGAATGTTGATGATTACATTTTCATATAATGTGCTGAGGGTAATTAGAAGGTTGGGACCTAGATCCCAATTAGATATGTGCAACAGTTGCACATGAAAAATTTTCTTTTCGCCATATTCAGAGTAATCGGTTTGACTTCATTGCACCAAGCCTCACGTGGGAAAATGAGTTTGGCAGTTTATTTCCAGACTACTATATATTATTGGTACATTGAGTTTTTAACCAAATTGAGGAAACAATTAACCTCCATCCAGAAGAATAAAACTAAACATTTCGGTCATGGGATCATTTTGTGTACATTCTTCTTTGAGAGGATTCTAGGGCTTCAACCCAAAGTGGTATCCACTATCAACAACCCATGACATCCATGTATAGCATGATGGGCTGACCTGATCAAGAGGCTAGGAGGTGGCAAAGTCCCTAGAACTACCTGGGATGATGAGTTCTTCCTGTGGTGGGGAGAACAAGTGATCGTCGTGGAGGATTACCCCTACTCTGGAATGGACTTAAGGGGAGATGCTAATCTTCCTTTACCACCTGGAGCAACACGGGGAGCGATTGGTAAGAGCAGATTTAAATTATTTTTTTATTATTTGATTTTTTTGGATTTTAAAATAAAAATATGAAAATGAAAAAATATTTATTGAAAATGGACTTACAAATTTATTGATCATGTTACAGATGTTGGACCAGTCAGACCCAAGGGCTTACTGAGGCACAAACATTGTGGAAGAGAGGCTGATAATGTTGCAGAGGACCCTAGGAGAATTCTTCATGCCATTCAGAGGAAATTGGAGGGTTTGACTCGCCATGTCCCTATGGCTGCAGTAGAGGACCTCCCTGAGGTTGTTTACAGACGTGTGGTTGTTGTACCACACAATTGGGTGTCACTATTCTATTGTGTGACTACTTCAATAGTGTTCTTCCATGACACCTATCCAAGGCAGGGCCCACAAGCATAGAATTTTTAGGATGACCGGATGAATTTGATAGTTTTTGATGATGGGCATGATTGGACATAAGCCCTAATTTTGTAGGACATAATTGTCCAATTTTTGTATATTTTTTAACACAACTCTGATATATATATACATACATACATACATATATATATATATATATATATATATATATATATATATATAGAGAGAGAGAGAGAGAGAGAGAGAGAGAGAGAGAGAGAGAGAGAGAGAGAGAGAGAGAGAGAGAGAGAGAGAGAGAGAGAGAGAGAGAGAGAGAGAGAAAGAGAGAGAGAAAGAGAGCGCACGCGAGAGAGAGAGAGAGAGAGAGAGAGAGAGAGAGAGATTTATGATGTGATTGTCTCATATAGACATTGATATTGAATTTTTTTGATATTTAATGTAATGAATGATTAATGTGCCAATCGATTGCTTGATTAGCTAATGAATCAACAAATGTATTTTCTGAACGTGGAATGTGAATGTATTTAATATAAGTAAATTTTCTTTGCAACAAACACACCCTAAAAAATAAAAGATATAAAAATGGATCTGTAACATGATAGATAGTATTCAACTATGAAACCACCAGCTGCGAATCCAAGTACACTACTAACGAACCAATACCAAGAGACATTGCCTCCAAAAGTAGATTGATCACAACAGTATATTCTGCGACATTGTGCGAAGCAGGACCAATACATATGCCACTTGGGACTAGCAACTAACCGGATGGATAGAAGATTACCCAAGCCACGAAAGCATGATTTTGGGTGTGTCGAGTAGCACCATCAACAAAGCCAAAATGACTCATATCATCCATAAAAACCTACCAAAGAAGATAAAAAACATGAAGGTCACACCATAATTTATAGAGATATATGCACAAAAATACAATATATACAACCAAAGAAAATTATAGGAAATTGCTTAGGCATAATAGTTCTTAATATAGAGCTCATTTATGGGATCTGCCAACTAGTTTCTGTCAAAGTCAACCAAAGCATAAGCTCCCTTATTGAGGATTATTTTGACAATGAAATGGCCATACCACATGGATTTGAATTTCCCTACCCACAACGCATCCTTGTCCTGATTGTAGAAAAAAATGAGGTCATCTTTGGAGAAAAATCTAGCTTTGACAACCTTATCATACTAAACCTTCACTCTTTTCTTATGGGCCTTATTAATTGTAGCTGCATCTCAGCGCTGCTCATTGAGACGTTCTAGATAGAAAAGGTGTTCTTCAAGAATTTAGGTTTTTGGAAGAAGCTCAACAACCAGCTTAAGAGAATGAATCTCAAATTCAACAGGAATGATTGATTCCAAACCATAAAAAAATTGGAAAGGAGTGAACCTGGTTGCAGTCTTAACTGACATCCGGTATGCCCAAAGCACCGAATACAACATGACATGCCAATTGGACCTGGATTTAATTGTTGTACTTTGAAGGATAACCTTTAAGTATTTATTCACAGATTCAACCTACCCATTGTCTTGAGGATAATACAGAGATGAATTCTCCTGCCAGAAACCTAATTTAAGAGCCAATTCAGCCATCATGGAGTTTTGAAAATGACTGCCATGGTTAGTGAAAATCTCTTTGGGAATACCGAAGTGAGAAATGACTTTGGTGAAAAGAAACATGGCTACTGTTTCACCATCGTTTGAGAAAGTAAGCATAGCCTTGGCCCACTTGGTGAAGTAGTCCACTGATACGATAATGTACTTGTGACCTTTTGCCGAAGGAGGGTTACAAGTAGTAAAAAAAATTCCCCACTTAGTGAACATACCGATAGTGATAACACGAAAGACGAGAGTTGGATGAGTGCACATCTTCCAAGTATATACTTGACAAGGATGACCTTTTTTGATTGCCTCAAAACAATATTTGAAAACCGAGGGCCAAAAATATCCGGCATGCAAAATATTTTGAGTTGTAGTAAGCCCAGATAAATGACCACCACAAGCTCCATTGTGGCAATCATTCAGCACAAGCTCAGCCTCTTTGAGAGTTAGTCTAAGGATCGAGTCGACCCTGCAACGATATAGAGTATCACCGATAATAAGATAAATTTATTCCAAGTGACGCAACCTTCAACGCTCATATTTCAAAAAATCAAAGGGAAACTTCGAAGTCTGAGATAAACAATGATATCCCCATACTAGGGATATTGTGAAGAAATGAGGAAAATATCTTCATCAAGGAATGACTCCTCATAAATAATCTCATTTCCACAAGGAAATTCAGAGGTAAACTCCACAAATACCAAAAATTTATTGGCTTTGGAAGATAGGAATTTGAGATTGAAATCTTGAAAAATGATAATCCATCGATTGTATTTGCCCCCAATCAATCACATACTGAGAAAAAATTGAAACAGATTGACCGCTGCCAAAACATAAGTTTTGTGAAGGAGAGTGTAATTCCTAGGTGGTTGGAAAGCATGGATGACTGCCAAAGCTAACTTCTCAATGAGAGAATATCGTAGCTCAATACCTACCAAGCCTTGACTTAGATAATAAATAAAAAACTCGCAAAGAGCATCATCCTCCTAAACTAGAGCCATATCGATTGTAGGTTTTCTCACGGCGAGATACAAAAGGAAGTCTCTGCTATAATCAGGTGGACTCAATAAAGGAGTAGAGTTCAATGTTGTTTTCAAAGCATCAAATGAGCTTTGATAAAAGTCATCCCACAATAATGGAATTCCCTTCTTCAACAATCTCATAAATCCTTTCGTAACCTCAGTATAGTTAACGATGAATATCCTCAAGAAATTGGATTTTCCTTGAAGACTTTCAAGTTAACGAATAGAAGACCGGGAGGAAACATAAGTATTTCCTCAACCTTGAAGGGATCTATCCGAAACCCTTTAGTAGACACTATGAATCCCAACAGTCGACTGGAAGTGACAGTGAAAACCCACTTATTAGGGTTCAACCAGGTTTTATAATAATGAAATCTTTCAAAAAACTATCGAAGATGAGAGGGATAATAAATTATTTTTTGAGAATGAGCAGTTAAATCATCCAAATAAGCTTTGATGATGTGCTTGATATCATGGAAAGCATAAGACATGGCCCGCTCGAAATTAGCTCCAACATTTTTTAGGCCAAAATGCATCTTTTTGTATGCAAACGTACCCCAGGGGAAAATAAAAGAAGTCTTGTGATGATCTTCAGGACAGATGGTAATTTGATTGTATCCCGAGAAACCGTCCATGAAGGATAAAATCTCATTCCCCGCACTCTCATCAATAATCTGATCAATAAATAGTGTGGGGTAATTTTCCTTCGGACATGCCATATTCAAATCCCTAAAGTCAATTCAGACACAGATTGTTCCTTTTTTCTTGTCCACAGGCAATGGATTCAAAACACACTCAATCAAAAGAATGGGGTAAATGAAACCCTCCTTAATAAGTTTCTCAACCTCGGCCTTGATAGCTGCGGATTTCCTAGGGTTGACCGAATGAAGCCTCCGTCATATAGGCTTAGCATTCTCATAAGTATTGATCTCATGCTAGACAATATATGGATCAATTCCAGGCATTTCCTCATAAGAAAAAGTGAAGACATCACGAAACTCTTTAAAGAGATCAGTATAAGTCTGAACCTTTTCAGGGGAACATTCAACTTCGATGACAACATTCTCGATGATGGTTTTCAAGCTTTTCTGGTCGTTTATTGAAGAATAACAATTTGGATTTCCCACAGTATTACCAAAAATTTGTTGACGTTTCGAATCCCAATGGGGATCCATCTTCAAGACAGATGTGAATGAGATCATGAGAAAAGAACAGACCTAGATAAATAGTGAAAGAAAAACATACCATGGCTTAGAGAGCCGACCATTCAATTAATTTATTATTTAATTAATTAAAATAGTATAATGTTATTAGTATGTTCTGATTGATTAATGATTATTTTTATTGATATTTATTCCAAAACCAATATTAATAAGATTATAATGACATATTTAATAATGATAATAATCTCATTCATAATAATCTTTAATAATTTTATGATAATAACTAATCCTCTGATAAGAAATTTTTTAAGAGTTCTACCAATTTGATTTTTAAATTTTTAAACAGTAATTGTATAATTAATTTTATTCCTGTATTTATTATTAATTAAAATTTAATATTACAATTATTATAGTAACTATGTAATAATAATAATTATTAATATTAATAATTTTATAACTATGTTATTAATTATTATCTATAAACTAATAAATATTTCTTATATTATTTATACTATATTATGAAATCTAATTTTAATTTTAATTTTTAATTAATTAATTATAATTTAAATTTAAAATTATTTATTAATGATAACTAATAATTAGATATCTACGAAATTATAATTTTATAATTAGATATCTACAAAAAAATCTCTATAACGTTGGTATTCCTCTAAATGTTCACCGGGATCGTCTCAAAAATGACAACCATGTTCCCTTCAGCGAAATATGTGCTGGAGCCAAAGGGTTCAGGATCGGGTGAACATAACCAGAAGACACAGGGCTAGAAAATCTTGACTCAACCTCTCACAAATCCGGTAGAAAATAGGACCGATGATGCAAATCATCCCATAGTCTTTCCACACCAATCATTGCCTATAGGATAACCTCTTTAGATGGAAGAAAAATATCAATGCAGTCCTAAGAAAAAAATGAATTGAGTGTCCAAGTCGAAGCCACATCTCCATCCAAATCCTCTGGTGAAAGAGATATTGGATCGGAATCTGCAGAGTAAAAAATAGACTGGTAAGCAATCATTGCTGTAGATATAGGGAATGCCATTCCACCAACTTGACCTTCTTCTAATGTGGTAGTAGGAGAAGGTAACGTCCAAGGGTCCGGAAAATAATGAGTTTGGAAGAAGTCTCTTCGAGTAGGAGCCTTGGAGGATGATATATCATTTATATGAACATAAGGAGTCAGAAGATCAAAGGTACCCATCAATGAGGTATACATTCCAACCCCTAAATTCTCTAGAGATTCCTTAGCATCATTCACCTATGGAACAGTAGAGTCAGAAGATGCATTTGGATCTATTGGATAATAGTTCTTCTGGTGAACCACGACAATCCTCCCGTCACGGGGAAAACAAAGGATGCAAAATAATGATGAATCAATAGAATCCATATCATAAATAGAATTCTTCCCGAATAGAATGTTGTAGTCCAAATTGGCATCAACTATATCGACTTCAATATTGACAATTGTACCCCCAAAATAGATGGGCAAAGCCGAAACAAATACATGTGGCCTGTGAGAATGACCATAAAATGCAGTGAGAAGAGAAGGTGAAGGAACGGATTGAGGAGATCCAGTGGATTTCCAACATGAGATAGACGGAAGTGTGTTACACAGTAATTTCTCACCGTCCCTAAAATCCCCATCTCACCCATTGGAGGGTCGTTTCTGTGACCAATAAGCAGTGTCATGCCTTGAAAATACCATCATTGTATCCCTTTCCATAAGGACAACATTTATTCTGTGGATCATTTCCTGAGAAGACCCCTAAAAACACCTGTTTTTTGCCTTGGCGTTGGTAGCCCGTTATGTACTCGCGCCAATGAGGAAAATTAACACTGAGCCTGCGCCAATTGGCGCTCTGTCCCAGTTAAGCACCCACACCAATCTGTTTTTGGAAATTTTTTGAAAAAAGAGGCGAAGCTTCGATTACAACAACTTCGTGGATGAGTCATCAGGAGCGGTTTCGACTAAATAACCACGTCCTTCCTGCTTTGGCCTCTTATTTCCACCTTATGGGGAACCTCCCAAGGGATAAGGCCTCCCTTCCACTATTGTAGGGATCCCAACCTCCTCCTCTCCTCTATAAATATAGCCTTCATCCATTGATGAAGGGGCTGAATGGCTGAATAGCTAGTCTTCAAGTTCCCTAAATTCCCAAGAGCCTTATGTTGCAAGAGCCTTGATTATTCCCCTAAGGCCAAATTCAAGCAAGGAGACTATTGTCAAGATCCGAAGAGAGAGGTTTGTCCCACCCTTGACAGGATTTTCGAGACGTGTTCTGCTGGCGACCCTCCGAAGGAGAATTCAGCATCAAAACTTGGTTGTAATTTTCCCTTGATTGATTAATAATAAACGACTACTAGTTATGGTTACACTCTTGTTGTTATTTATGATGATGATTTATGTCCTTTCTGATTGAAATATATTTTCATCTACTGGATTTTATACTTGAGTTTGTTTTGTTTCTCGCATGTGCAGGTGTCCATCACGGAGATCGTGGGGATCGTGATCTGCCAGAGCTAAGGAATGGGAGCGCTACCTCTTCTACAAGCAACAGCGTTGGATTCCAGGTAGGCCTTCATCTCTAGTTGGTTTATTTGCAATTAGGAACCTGCACTATAGCGTGAACTATTGTTGCTAGACCCAGTCTGGGCTAGTAGGGATCGCCTCTGTCTGCAGAGGGGATTTATCTCCACAACAAATTGGCGACTCCGCTGGGGACCGTTAGCTTGTTGTTGTTCGTTTTATAAGCTACAGACGGAGCTTGAAGTTGGCCAGATAGCCTTCGAAATGATTTTTCTCTGCAATTGCGAAGTAGATCAAAGCTGCTTCAGTCAATCTATGGTTTAGTTTGTAAACTGAACACTTGGAGCACTGTCTTGTCTTTTCGGTTGATTCTTGATTCTTCTTGCTTGATCAGCTCTTTTGGGCTGGTTCTTTCTGTGAATTTGGGTTTTTAAAAACTCCAAACATCATTGGTCTGATCTTGCATTGCTTATTTTTTATTTTTTCATAGCAAACTTGACTGGCGCGTTTTTTAGCGTGACAGTCGCGCCAATTGGCGCTAGTTGTCAATGTATTACCCGCACCAATTCTGATATGGCGCTAGTTTCATCTTGACAGTCGCGCCAGTGCTGGGGACTACTAGGGTTTTCTTGATTTTGAGCTTCCTGAGCCTGATCTCTGATTTTGGTTTCATTTTTTCGACTGCTTGAGTGTTTTGGAGCCTTGATTGACTGACTATTACCTTCGTCCTTTGGTTGTTTTCCCATTTCCATCGATTTTGCATTCTAGCCCTAGGTCATCTAGGTGCTATTGTGTGTCGAGTCCTCCTTGGGAGTTTTTGGTTTCTATCGGTTTAGTCAACCTTGTGATTGCCTCTTTAAATTCGTTCGGTGCTTTTCTATTGTCTCATCACGTTGTTTGAGTGGTTGTTCCCTTTCCATTCAAATTCCGCCTTGTCTCGTTTGGGCCTAGATTACACAGCTCATTTGGTGTCTTTGGGATTTTTCTTGGTTTTGAGGGACTTTTGGTCGATTTGAGGTCTGATTGTGATTGCTATGGAGTGAAATTTGTTTGTTTTTGCTCTCTTATCATCATTTCTCGAATCGCTTTTGCATTAGTTTTCATTTTTTTAGCGCACTTTGCTCTGAAATATTGAAAATATAAAAAAAAATCTCTTTTGATTTTCATTAGTAAATGTGAATTAGATCTTTTTGATGTTATTGGTGATTGGTAACCTTGAACGAAAAGCTTTTTAGTTTTCATTAGCTGCATTAGAGACATCATTGGTTGTTTTCTGTTCATTTCTTTATTGTGTGAAAAGCTCTCAACTCTCTCATAAATAGCTTTCATCGAATGAAATGATATACTGTGGCATATAGAGTGCATTAGAATATTTTGAGACATTACACTCGCTAGGGCCTGAAAACTAAAACGTAATTGAAGATAAACTTTAAAATTTACTCAATTTACACTAAGGCAGCATTGAAATCTAACGAAACACATTTAGAGGTCTAGGCTAGAGACGTGTTCCGGCGTCTTAAAACCTAGTAGCTGTCGTTCGCCTCTTGGCTTTAGACAGCACTAGTACAGACTTGTGCTCCCCATATCGTCGCGTATATAAAGGGAGACCCCACTAGGTTTAAATAATTTATCCATAGGAAGCCGAGTCTACCGCCCTATACCCGTGATACACCGAACACAGCATTCGGGGAGATTGCCTGCACGTACGTTAAATCCTTGGTTGATTTCTCTTTCATTTTGAAACCAAGGTGTATATTGCAGTTCACGGTTATTTGGTACACCCTTTGCCTAGAATTCCTGAGCAGTCATTTCGATCTTTTCTGACTCTTTAAATTTGAAAAGGTCATCAAGCGCTTGTCCTTTCACGCTTGTTTCAAAACTAAAAGAGATAGAGTCACCTTTCATCCATTTCTCGACTCTTAAAACATGAAACGGTAGAGTTTCTAAGTTTCAATGTGGTAAAATAAATCACCTGTGATCACACGCCCTGTTAGAATTTTCTTGTTGGCCGTTTGATTGTGTGCCTTGATTTTTAGCCCGTGTGCGGTTTTGAGTTGTTGATGGCAACTTTTCCAGAGTTCACCAACCAAGGAATCCCCTCCGATGGGAATCCTGGTCGTTTTCCTCCTTTTGGAAATGTTGGTGCTCCTTATATGGCAACATTGTCCCTTCCTGGGTTAACTGTTGGGTTGCCTTTTTGGTTTTTTTCAACCTCTGTGGTCCCAAATGTCTCAGCTACTATTCAATCAGTTCCTCCACTTGAACAACATCATGTTGATTCCAAGGTGGACCTCTCTCCTTCTTCGCCTGTTTCTGCGTCCTCCTCTTCTACTTCGCCTGGTGAAAGTCTGGATTCGAGTAACCAGGTGGCTAAGAAGAAGAAGAAGAAGGCAAAGAAGAAGAAGTCTGATAAGCGAGAGGCTAAAGTTGCAGCTACTACTCTTATTGATAAACCTTCCAACCCTCCGCGGAAATTCAAGTTCCCTTGCATGTTGTGCACGGGAGACCATCTTCTTCGAGACTGCCCTGGAATTCCCAAGGTGCTTGAAGTATGGTCCAATGGTCGTCCGCCGTTGCCTTTGGCTTCTGGGAGTCAGGTTGGGGGCACATCTTCAACTGGTGCTGGTAAGGCTCCTAAGAAGTAGGGTAATATTACCAATCCCTGTAAGTTGTGTGAAGGGAATCATGCCATTCACCTTTGTCCGTATATGGATGAAGCCAAGAAAGTTTTGGACAACTCGACTGTTTCTGCGCTGTGCCTTCCAGCTGGTTACAAACAGCTTTCTTTGAGTCCTCCACCAGCTGATCCTACGATTGGTCAAGAGTCATCCTTGGTCAATCCCGCTCCCCAGGAAATTTCCATTCAGGAATCCGCTCCCGACCAACCATTGGTCGTGGGATCGGTCAAGCTGGCCCCGTCTACGGTATACTAGGTCTTTTCCATTGAGAGTGGATCTCACAACCCCCATGTCCTTCTGGTTTCTTCAGATTCTTCAGACTTGGAGAAAGATTCTCCTGTCCCTACACCTCAAGAAGTTCCTCCTCCACCTCCCGTGATGGAGGTCCCAGAGGATTCCCCTCCCACCTTTGAGATGGAGGTTGTGGAGGATGCTCCTTCTTCTTTCGTAACACCAGGGGAAGACCATCTCGGTTCGATGGTAGCCCCTCCGAGTAGTTTGGTCGCTTCCTTTGATTGGAATCGATTTGCAGGATACCGCCTTCCGTCTTATGTGCCTTTCGATATCACAATACAGGCTTCTGGTCTAGTCGTACCCAGCACCATTATAGACGAAGGTGCCTCTGTTAGTGTTTTATCCTCAACTACGTGGCAAGCTTTCGGTTCACCGCCGCTTGCGCCTGTTACACAGAATATGTTGGCATTTAACAGAAGAACTAGTCAACCATTAGGGATCCTTCCAAGGTTACCTATTACTTTGGGAGGTAAAACTGTCCATATGGATGTGATGGTTGTTCCTGGCCCCTTGGATTTCAATTTTCTCTTGGGGCGTGATTACACCTATGCCATGGGAGCACTTGTCTCCTCCCTTTTTCGTGTGGTCTGTTTCCGCATGAAGGAAAGATTGTGACCATTGATCAGCTTTCGTTCTTTGGTCCTGATGTGGCATCTGGCCCGCTGTTTGGTCAATTTAGTGTGTCCTAAATTGCTGCATTTAATTTGTCAATCCGGGAATCGTAAGCTGATGAAGTGCGGCGCACTATATGTGCAAGATAACCTATTTCTTAACTTTTTGTCGTTTTGGGTTTTCTAAGGTGAAATGGAAATTCTAAGATGAAAACAAGTTTGGTTATGTTTGTTCAAGGAAGTGATATCCCCTATAATGATTTACCAACTTGAAATTTTAAAAAGAAATTTGAAATTTACAATGACAAGACTTGAAAGGGAATGAAAATGTGCTGCTGAAATGAAAAAAAGTGCTGCTAGTCTAGTAAATCAAAATAATGAACTATTTAGCATGAAAACTAAACTATTCTTGCTGCCGACTAAATATAAAAGAAACTATGCTTAAGGAAATTCAAAATTGCAACAAAATAAATCTAAATCAGATTACATCAATTTATCTTCTGATCCTTCATCATTAGTCCAGCTATGATTTTCGGAAGTAATCATAAACAATTTGAGTAACTGATATTTAATTTGCAAAAAGTAAACTAATACTAAACCATACACTCATGATTCAATCGCTCACCATTAGTCCAGCTGTGGCTTTCGGAGGCAACCGAAGATGTCATGCATGATTTAATATATCTAAATTTGCAGAAAAGAAACTAATACTAAACTACACATTTCATAATGCAATCCCTCACCATCAGTCCAGCTGTGGCTTTCGGAGGCAACTGAAGATGCTATGAGCAGCTCAATATATCTAAATTTGCAGAAAAGAAACTAATACTAAACTACACATTTCATAATGCAATCCCTCACCATCAGTCCAGCTGTGGCTTTCGGAGGCAACTGAAGATGCTATGAGCAGCTTAGTATATCTAATTTAACTACTGAAGCAGATAAGCAATACTGAAATTAAACAAAAGCTCTGAAAAGAAAATTAGCAGCAGAACAATGTTAGTTCCATGTCACTAGTTAAAAAGCTATGAAAATGCCCGGGCTGCCTATCTATAATCTGAAACAAGAACACTGATCAGTGATTAACAATCATAAAGCATGAAAGACAAAAATGAAATGGAACTTATGGAAGTGTATAAACAGAAATGAAACAAATGCAATGTATGAACATGTGAATGGATTATGATACAATGAGCTTTAAAGAAACGAAATGAGAAATATACACTAATACACAAAACCTTAGCTGAGCAGGGGCCCTCTACACCAGCCTTGGCAACGGTCCTCAAATACGAATTAAGTTGGAAAACAGAGTCTTCTTATATTAAAAAGCAGTCATTACAGAATGGTAATGTTACGGCACAAGTGCAGCATAATCACACTACAGAGCAAAAGATAACAGAGACTAACATTCACTAATATCGACTAACTCTATATGCGTATGCAAACGCATTATATATAACAACGAACTATAACTGTCTCCTAAAGTTCATGCTGGTGGAGAGCACGTAGACCACTACGTCCACGGATATAGGAGCATGGTCGTGTTGGAAAGTAAATCTACGAGAGGTGGATGCTTGAATTCGACTCTAGAACCCTGTACAGATGTCGATTTAACCTCCGCAGGCTTAGAAACGGCCGTATGGGTCTTCATGTGACACGAAACAGAGTCCGGCCGACATGAAACTCCATGGTTGACTTCCATGTGGACGCTTTTGACCACAGCTTCTTTGGATGAGTTTGCTTGAACCAATAGGACACGAACCATGTCCACGTCATTCCTGACCTGCCCATGTGGCTCGTTTCCCTTGTAGACACCTGTAGCATAGAGTTTCACAAAATAGCTGCGGAAAGTTGCAGCAGCTGCGGAAAGTGGCAAGATTCCACAGCTGAATGAACAAAATCTAGATCAAATAGCAAACACAAAAATATAATTAAAAACCATGTTAGATGCTCTTTTGCACATGATATTGACAATTTGGGAGGTTTAGGTGAGTGAAAAAGGTATAGAAAAGTGTATGGAAAAGATGCAGATTTGGGACTCAACATACCCCCACTGTGAAGGTGTTGCATGTCCTCATGCAACCAAAATTTTGATACTCTTGTTCAGTTCATGTGCCTTGACACTTCAGCCAGCACATCCAATCCCCTTCTCTTCTTCTTTGGTACTGCCATCATTCTGGGTTTCTTCATTAAGCACCTAAATTTGATATTTACAAGTGCTCTGCTCAATTTCTGGCATTTCCTTTTCAATTTCTTATTCTTCTTCTGCCATATTCCCAAATGTAACATAGTATTATCATGGATGATCTTGTCCAGTTTGCCTTGTTCTTTCAATATCTCATTTTCATTTTTGATGTGCCTATTTAAAAGCTCCAGCTCAAAAATTTCCTGTTTTAGTGATTGAACTAAATCATCCTGCAATGTATGAGGCTGAATGGAAGAAGTACTTGGACCTGTGGCTGCCTTTTCCAAAGATTCTATATAGTCATATACTTCCTGCTGCTTGGGGTCTATTTCAGGTGTCATTTTTATTGGGATGTCCCCAAAATGCTGTAAAGGAGAGTTATGTTCAAAATATGGCCGAGGAGGGCTTACATCAATATTTTGCTGAGAATAAGATGGAGTATGCTCATTGTCTGATTGGGAATGAAATGAACCAGGTTCACTAACTGACTGAGATGGACTATGGTCAGTTGGGGACTGTTCAGATATCTCCTCACCCAAATCAATGAAATGAGGACCCTTAATTTGCGTTTTTCTCAATTTCCCCTTAAGTCTGCTGCTTCTCCTCACACGCTGTGGTACACTGCCCTTTTGTTTTTGTTTTCCTTTCTCTGCCTTCTTGGATATAGATGACTGTTTTTGAAGATAAACTAATCTTTCAGATAGCACTTGATGATCTTCTTCTTCAGAAGAAGGAGTTTTATGTACAGCCTCAATAGTTTCTTTCTCTTTTGGTGTTATTGGCTTCTTACCCTTGATTTCCTTCTTCTTCCTTTTTACCAGTCTCTCTTCCCTATCAATTCTTTCCATAGTAGTAGTAGGAGTATTTTGGATTTCATCAATTATTCTTTTCCTCCTACTTCTTCTTGCTGTGCTAGCTGCAGGAATTTCCTGAGTAGGAGTAATTTGGGTTTCAACATTTATTCTTTTTCTTCTACTTCTTCTTATTGAACTACCTTCAAGAATTTCCTGAGGTTCCTCAAAGAAATTTCTAACTAGAAATTGTTCCCATGTGTCTTTTCTTTCCTTTAACTCCTTTTCAATCAGACTTTTTACAAGGCCGTGGTGATATAGATGGGGCTCTACATCTCCTAAGTGTTTCTGAACAGTCACAGCCATTTTCTTCAAGCTATTGAATAGAAAATATGGGAGATTGAGAGTTTGATTTTCTAGAAAATTCATCAATAGCCTGGTATGGTACATATACATGGACCCAAAACGGCCTTCACATGTAATGAATTTCTGAACAACTAGCAATAAAGTAGCCCATTCCTCTTTCAACGCATGCACAGGAATTCCTCTTTTAAAAACAGTTATATCCATACCTTGGTTTCGTAAGATTGTTCTCCATGCCTCATCACTGATGCTTTTATTTTTAAACCAACGCTCCCCCTCCTGTGGAAGTTCCGTGGCTGTTGCTATAGATGCTTCATTGACCACAAACTTAAGGTCTCCAATTTCTGCTTCCAAGCCATCAAATGATCTTGCAAATGCTTTCGTAACTTCTTTGTGATAACCTCTGAATTTCTGGATAAAACGCAACCATTTTGCTTTCTTCAACATCTCTTTTACTTGCGGATATCCCTCTATAAACTTCGGTCCTTCCGGCTCTGCTCTTAGCAATTTTCCCATTTCACTTTTCTGTTCTTCACAAATTTTGCCTGCGTGAGGGTTTCAACTGGGAATAGAACGGTTGAATGCACAGGAATGAGCACAATGGCTGTGGGGATGTATCATAAAATGGGAATGAGCACCATAAACGGAATGGAGTGAGACTGTGGGTAGATATCCGAGAGTGAGAATGAGAAAAAGGAACGGAATAGAGTGAGACAGAATAGAGTGGGGTTTCGTAAACACGACAGAGACACGACAAAGAGATTTAACAAAGTATAACACATTCGGTAGCGTTTTGAATTTTGGTGGCTGCGCAATAAATATGAACACGTTTCAATCAATGGTTATGAATTCTTGCGGCTGTAAGAGTCCTTGGTCAAATCAAATACGTCTCATTATCTCCGGTGGGATATTGGAACATGAGTGAAAATCAGAATTTTAATGATAAAACCGTTTATGAATGAATGCAAGAGGATAATATGGAGATCGTGGAAGGTTACAGAACTGTCAATATAATCATTGCGCGTAATGGATAGAGCTCATGGTTCAGAACTATATAAAAATGTGTTTTTCAATGCTATTTGAAACAAATTTTATTCATACCTTTGGAATCTTTGCCTTTGCCCTTGGTCTTCAACTGATTGATCTCCATTGGTGTCTTGAATGCTCCATGTCTTTATTTTTGATCCTCTCACCTGCATTCTATTTTCTAATTATGGAAATAACATCTGACTGTACATTCTCTTTGAAAACAGAGTAGTAGCTGCGGAATCTGCTTCTGGCTGCGGAAACTGGAGTCAGCTGCGGAAACTGACACAACTATTACTTGGATGAATGGAAATGAACAAATGACAAATGACCAGATGGAAATGGTCATGAAAAGATTTTTATTGATGGAATGGAATGAAATGGATAAAATGAAGTGGAATGAAGTGAAATGGAAATGAAATGAAATGGAATGAAGTGGAATGAAATGGAGTGGGTGGTGACAAAGCTTGTGAAATGAAAGAGAGATTTTTTTTGGAAAATATAGAGTGTCAGGTGTTCCTGATTTTCACCCTATATTTTCTGTATAAGACTGCCAATCAATGATTGGTTTTCAGGCTTATACCACTTTTTTTTTTTTTTTTTTAACTGAAAAGAACAAAAGCTAGGCTGGTGTAGAAGAAGAATTCTTCTGTACCAGCCTGATTGCAGAACTTTCTTGAAACATTTTGACAAAATCCTCTTTTGAGAGTGGCTTATGATAAACTTTCAATCTGTGGCCATTCACAATAAGAGGAGTTTGAAACTCATCAATGGTCTTGATTCTTACTGCTCCATTGCTAAAGATCTTATCAATCTCATATGGCCCAAGCCAATGAGTCTGAAATTTTCCTTGAAAATATTTAAACTTGGAATCAAATAACAATGCCCAATCTCCTTCTTGAAACTTCTTTTCTTTGATATACTTGTCATGCCATTTAGCTCTTTGATATTGAACTAGATCAGTTCTTAGAATTGCTTCTTGTCTGATCTCATCTAGCTCATTTAACTGCTCCATTCTATGCTTTTGGGCTTCTGATAAGTCCATCCCCAACTGAACTGCTATCTTGAAGGTCTTGACTTGGAACTCAATGGGGAGCAAGACTTCTTTCCCATAAACAAGTTCATAGGGAGAATGTCCTGTTGTATTCCTCCATGTAGTTTTGTAGGCCCATAAGGCTTCTGGAAGCCTTTCTGCCCAATCTCTTCTATGTAGATGAACAGTTTTGGTGATGATACTTTCAATAACTTTGTTTGTGGACTCCACTTGACCATTTTCTTGTGGATGGTAAGGAGTAGATCTTCTGTGCTTGATTTTGTATTCTTCCATCAACTTCTCCACCAAATTGGATGTGAATTGGCTCCCCTGATCTGTCACAATTTCTCTTGGAACACCAAAGCTAGTAAAAATATCCTCATAAAGAAAATGAACAACTGAATTTTCAGTAGCAGATACTAATGCTTTGGCTTCTACCCATTTAGTAACATAATCAGTACAAACCAATATATACTTTTTTTGCTTGGATGGTGGATTAATAGGTCCAATGAAATCTAAAGCCCATTTTTCAAAGGGTTCAATGAGTACCTGTGTTTGCAATGGCATTTCATTTGAAAGGGTAGGTTTCCCTACTCTTTGGCAGCTATCACACCTTTTGACATATTGTTTTGCATCTTTGAAGAGAGAAGGCCAATAATATTCCAAGGAAAGGATTTTATAAGCCGTCATTTTGTCCGCAAAGTGTCCGCCGCATGGTTCATCATGACATGCCTTAAGAATATCAGGCATTTCATCTTCCCTGACACATCTTCTGATCACAAGATCTGGCCCTGTTTTAAACAATTCGTTAGAAATCCATGAATATTTTGAACTCTCCCGAATAATTTTTCGTTTTTCACTTGGAAATAAATGTGAAGGTAGTTTCCCTGTAACCAAATAGTTAGCAATATCTGCATACCAAGGGGTCTTAATAGTTACTGCAAACAAGTATTCATCAGGAAACTTATCCTCTACAGGAGAATCTTCTTTAATATTCTGAATCCTAGACAAGAAATCAGCTACTGTATTCTGTTTTCCTGGTCTATCCAACACAGTAATATTGAATTCTTGCAAAATTAAAAGCCATCTTGTCACTCTGCCATTAGTAACAGGTTTGTTCATTAAATATCTAATTGCAGAATGGTCAGTATGAATAAAAGTTTCATAGCCCGTTATATAATGTCTAAACTTATTAATTGCATGAACAACAGCTAAAAACTCTTTTTCAGTCACAGTATAGTTCAACTCTGTGGGAGTCAAATTTTTACTGGTGTAATAAATGGCATAAGGAATTAAATCTTTTTGACCTAACACAGCTCCAAGAGCTGTATCTGAAGCATCTGTAGAAATATGGAAAGGAAGTTTCCAATTTGGTCCTCTCAAGATAGGTGCTTCAGATATTCTTGTTTTCAAAGTTTCAAAAGCTGATTGACAATCAGGATCCCATTTAAATTCACAGTCTTTTGTAAGAAATTTGAAGAGTGGAGATGTTATTTTAGTGAAGTTTTCTATAAATCTTCTATAGTAACCAGTAAATCCTAAAAAACTTCTAACATCTCTTTGACAATTTGGAATAGGCAACTTGGAGATGACTTCAACTTTTGATCTATCAACCTTAATCCCATCTCCTGAAATATGATGTCCCAAAACAATCCCTTCAGTAAACATCATAAAGCATTTTTCATGGCTTAATGAAAGGTTTGTTTCTTTACATCTTATAAGAAATTTTTCCAAATTTTCTAATGCCTCTTCAAATGAATTACCATAAACTGTAAAATCATCCATATAAACCTCTACACAATCATGGATTAG
This sequence comes from Pinus albicaulis, assembly GCA_034641835.2. Lineage (NCBI taxonomy): Eukaryota > Viridiplantae > Streptophyta > Pinopsida > Pinales > Pinaceae > Pinus > Pinus albicaulis. The sequence goes on from CM076570.1 coordinate 1,521,443,634, forward strand.
ATCAGAAAAAATTCCTAGTACTGCTCTTTGGAATGTTGCAGGTGCATTACATAACCAAAAAGGAAGCACTCGGTAGGAAAAAGTTCCCCATGGACAAGTAAATGTGGTCTTATCTTGATCTTCAGGTGCTACCTGAATTTGATTATAGCCACTAAAACCATCCAAAAATGAAAAGTACTTTTTACCCGCTAATGTATCTAATACCTGATCGATAAAAGGCAAAGGAAAGTGATCCTTCAAAGTTGCTTTGTTCAATTCCCTGTAATCAATGCATACCCTCCATTTACCATTCTTTTTAGGTACTATAACCAAAGGAGAAACCCATCGGCTATCCGAAATTGGATAAATGAAGTTTACATTGAGTAGTTTTTGGAGCTCTTCTTTCACTATCTCCCTAAGATTTGGATTCATCCTTCTTTGAGGTTGTCTGATTGGTCTACTGTTTTCCTCAATATAGATATGATGGATGCAAGTCTTAGGATCAATACCCTTCATGTCAGTATACTCCCATGCAAATGCAGTAGATGTTTTTGCAAGATTCTAGTTAGTTCTTCTTGTTGTGACTTCTCCAGATGTTTGTTGATATTCAATGTCTTTTCTGGAAAAATCTCAAAAGCAGAATTACCAAACTCTTCCATAGAGTAAAGAGACATTTTTCTTGATGATAAATATTCTATGTCAGATTCCAACTGAAATTGTGTGGGGTCATATTCTGAAGTTATCTCAAAATTTTCTAATGTGTTCAGAATTTGACTATCCTCACCAATTTCAGAAATGGTAAAGACAGGTTGTATAGTGTTCTCATCATCGACCCATTCATTGTCTCCTATTTCTGTAATTGCTCTTGCGGGAGGATACAAATTGAATTTCTTTGTCGAATTACCATTAGAAATGTACATGTCTCCAGATCTACAACTAATAAAAGCATCAGCTGTGGCCAGCCAAGGTCTTCCTAAGATAATTGGATGTCCTCCCAGATTACTTTTGGGAGTCAAAATCATAAAGTCTATTGGATATTCCCAAGAATCTAAGGAGACTGAAATATCTTCTAATACACCATCTGGTTTAATAACCGATCGATCTGCAAGTTGCAATAAAGTAGGTGTAAAGAGAAGGTTAGGAAGTTTTAACTGTTCCATAGTCTGTCTACTCATAATGTTGATAGCAGCCCCTAAGTCAATCAATGTGTTTGAAATTTCTATCCCATTTATATGTGTCTTGACAATTGGAATTCCTGGATCTACATACTTCTGCATAGTAATTTTTCCCATCATAATGTCTGCAATCTTTCCTACCAGGTGGATTCTTCTTGTGTCCTTTAGTTTCCTTCCCGGTCTTTTGAAACTCAACTCCTTTATGGTTTTTGCTAGAATAGGAATTTCTCGAATGGCTTGTAGCAATGGAATCTTGATACAAACATTCTTCAATTCATCTAGAAAGTCATAGTTAGGCAACAAGATTTTTTTTTCCACCCCCTTATCAATTTGTAGTCTTTCCGAAAAAGGAGGTGTAGATGAAGATACAGGTTGCTCAACTATAGGAGTTGTGGGTGTTAACTTTTCTTTTTCTTTTTGCATGCTTGAATTTTGAAGAGACTCTTCCTCAGAACCCTTATTAACTTGAAGAGAGTCCTCCTCAGAGGTATCTTGCTCTTGAATATCTATAGAAGTTTTTTCTAAAACTCTACCAGATCTGAGTTGTACATCGTTGAGAGGAACAATCATATAGGTAGGAAATTGTTGTCCTTCTACCATATAAGTAGTTTGTGGATTCTTATTGTTAGGATTTGGCAATGGCTGAGCTGGAAGTTGATTTGTCTTCTGTTGGTATGGGAGCATGAGTTGAGGATTTGTATTTTGTTGAGAAGGTTGTTGTTGTGGAAATGGTAATGAAAGTTGTGAATTTGGATTTGGAAGTTGTGGAGCTTGTTGATTTTGAAAAGATGGACGATATTGATAAAATTGAGCAAATCTCCCATAAGGATTTTGTATCCCTTGTACCCATGGCTGATATGAATTTTGATGTTGGGGCCAAGGTTGTTGCCAAGGATTCCAATTTGGTGGGGTTTGAAGATTCATAGGGTTGTTAAACCCTTGAGTTTGTTGTCCTTGCCAAGGTCTTCTTGCAACAAAACAGAGAGATTCTACTGAATTTGGGTCTTCTTGAAAGACAGCTTTGAGTCCAGGAATTGAAGGACAATCCTTGATCTCATGATTCTCTGAGCAAATCATACATTTTTCTACAACTTTTGCATCCAAGGGACATTCCCTTAAAGCATGTTTCTTCCTACATTTCGGACAAAAGATGGCTAAAGCATCTGTTTCTGCTTTCTGCTTGTTTTGGATTTTAAGGGTGTCTAGTTGTTCACTAAGGCTCCCTAAAATATCAGTTTTGAACTCATCAAGCATGTTACCAATCTCTGCCCTACTTACTGATCCAGTTGCAGATTTGTTAGCCCTAATAAGAGAAGGATCCCTAGGACCTTTTCCTGTTTTAGATTTTCCTCTTGAGAGATGGACACATAGTTCTGTTATGTCACGAAGTGGAAGTTGAGAAATGTCTCCTTTCCCCATCATGTTTAAAATATCTATCCATTCATCTCTTATGGCTTTTAATATGAGGGCTTTCAAGGTTTCATCATCTAAGTTGCTCATCTTTGCTCTTTTCAAGTTGTATTGAAATCTTTCAAGTAAGTCTTCCAAATTTTCATCTTCTTTTTGCATCATTTTGAACACCTCATCCTTGTGATTGGTGGGCATACAATAGTCCAAGTATCTATCCAAAAATGTTTGTTTCATTTCATTCCAAGTCCTGATAGATTGAGTGGCTAATCCCATGAACCATTTCAAAGCAGATCCCTTCAATGTTGAAGGAAACATTTTGAGTTTTTGAGAATCTTCCATATAGTCATAAGTTCGGCACACAACTTCAAACTCAAACAGAAATGTTTCAGGATCCTCACTTCGCAATCCATAAAAATTAGGGAGAACAGATGGTGAGATATTTTTCATTGTTGCATGAGTTTCCTCATCAACTATAGGGAATCCAAACAAATTGTCTCCTTCCCTATTTCTACCATTATTTCCTTCACCATTGTTATCTCCATTGTTTCCTCCTCTTCTACCTCCACCTCTATTTATTACTTCCTCTGCCATGATAGTTTCTTTAGAGTCCTTATAGTCCTCTAGTTATTCTACCAAGGGAGGATGAGAGAGAGTCTCTTTGTTTTCTAAGTGGGTTTTAGTAGGTGGTATAGGAGAATCCTCTAATTCAGCTGTTCCTTGACTTCCAAAAAATCTTAAGGCTAGGGGTAGATGGTGGTGAATCTGGTCTATGCCTTGAAGAAGATGGAGTTATGAAAATCGAACTCTTGGCTTTAGCTATAAACCTTCCCCTAGAATCTCTTGCTCTATGCATGTCATTTTTTATTTTTTTAAAAAAGTTGGGCTAATAATTCTCTTTCTGATCTTCCAGATCACACTAGGTGCAAGAAGAGAGCATACTTAAGAAATTACTAAACCAATAACTCTCTTTTCCGATCCTCCAGATCACACTAGGTGCAAGAGGAGAGCATACTTCAAGAAGTTATCAAGTTTTCCCTTCTTTTATGATTTTATGTTTTTTTTTTTTAAGAAATTGGCTACCTAGTTACACTTCCCCGGCAACGGCGCTAAAATGTTTGGTCAATTTAGTGTGTCCTAAATTGTTGCATTTAATTTGTCAATCCGGGAATCGTAAGTTGATGAAGTGCGGCGCACTATATGTGCAATATAACCTATTTCTTAACTTTTTGTCGTTTTTGGTTTTCTAAGGTGAAATGGAAATTCTAAGATGAAAACAAGTTTGGTTATGTTTGTTCAAGGAAGTGATATCCCCTATAATGATTTACCAACTTGAAATTTTAAAAAGAAATTTGAAATTTACAATGACAAGACTTGAAAGGGAATGAAAATGTGCTGCTGAAATGAAAAAAAGTGCTGCTAGTCTAGTAAATCAAAATAATGAACTATTTAGCATGAAAACTAAACTATTCTTGCTGCCGACTAAATATAAAAGAAACTATGCTTAAGGAAATTCAAAATTGCAACAAAATAAATCTAAATCAGATTACATCAATTTATCTTCTGATCCTTCATCATTAGTCCAGCTATGATTTTCGGAAGTAATCATAAACAATTTGAGTAACTGATATTTAATTTGTAGAAAGTAAACTAATACTAAACCAAACACTCATGATTCAATCCCTCACCATCAGTCCAGCTGTGGCTTTCGGAGGCAACTGAAGATGTCATGCATGATTTAATATATCTAAATTTGCAGAAAAGAAACTAATATTAAACTACACATTTCACAATACAATCCCTCACCATCAGTCCAGCTGTGGCTTTCGGAGGCAACTGAAGATGCTATGAGAAGCTTAATATATCTAAATTTGCAGAAAAGAAACTAATACTAAACTACACATTTCATAATGCAATCCCTCACCATCAGTCCAGCTGTGGCTTTCGGAGGCAACTGAAGATGCTATGAGCAGCTTAGTATATCTAATTTAACTACTGAAGCAGATAAGCAATACTGAAATTAAACAAAAGCTCTGAAAAGCAAATTAGCAGCAGAACAATGTTAGTTCCATGTCACTAGTTAAAAAGCTATGAAAATGCTCGGGCTGCCTATCTATAACCTGAAACAAGAACACTGATCAGTGATTAACAATCATAAAGCATGAAAGACAGAAATGAAATGGAACTTATGGAAGTGTATAAATAGAAATGAAACAAATGCAATGTATGAACATGTGAATGGATTATGATACAATGAGCTTTAAAGAAACGAAATGAGAAATATACACTAATACAAAAAACCTTAGCTGAGCAGGGGCCCTCTACTCCAGCCTTGGCAACGGTCCTCAAATATGAATTAAGTTGGAAAACAGAGTCTTCTTATATTAAAAAGCAGTCATTACAGAATGGTAATGTTACGGCACAAGTGCAGCGTAATCACACTACAGAGCAAAAGATAACAGAGACTAACATTCACTAATATCGACTAACTCTATATGCGTATGCAAACGCATTATATATAACAACGAACTATAACTGTCTCCTAAAGTTCATGCTGGTGGAGAGCACGTAGACCACTACGTCCACGGATATAGGAGCATGGCTGTGTTGGAAAGTAAATCTACGAGAGGTGGATGCTTGAATTCGACTCTAGAGCCCTGTACAGATGTCGATTTATCCTCCGCAGGCTTAGAAACGGCCGTATGGATCTTTATGTGACACGAAACAGAGTCCGGCCGACATGAAACTCCATGGTTGACTTCCATGTGGACGCCTTTGACCGCGGCTTCTTTGGACGAGTTTTCTTGAACCAATAGGACACAAACCATGTCCACGTCATTCCTAGCCTGCCCATGTGGCTCGTTTCCCTTGTAGACACCTGTAGCATATAGTTTCACAAAATAGCTGCGGAAAGTTGCAGCAGCTGCGGAAAGTGGCAAGATTCTGCAGCTGAATGAACAAAATCTAGATCAAATAGCAAACACAAAAATATAATTAAAAACCATGTTAGATGCTCTTTTGCACATGATATTGACAATTTGGGAGGTTTAGGTGAGTGAAAAAGGTATAGAAAAGTGTATGGAAAAGATGCAGATTTGGGACTCAACACCCACCACCACCCCTTCCTAGTTTTTATCCACCCATTGTATCTGCCCCACTGCAGTTCAACTATGTGGCTACCTACCCCGTGCCTGTACTCAGCGATAATGTCGTCGTGCATAGTGTGCTGGGGGCATTGGGCCCCAACTTCCAGGATGTTTCCCTTCCATCAGGAGTGGAACTCTTGGAAGGCATGACTTCTTGTTCATTATGATGAGGTCGGTCGGAGCATAGTTCCTTTTCCTGTGTCAAGCTCCTTTAAAAATGAAACCAGGTTCCCGGAGCACAGTTCGTTTTCTTGTGTCAAGCTCCTAAAAAAATGAAACAAGCTCGTTGGAGCACAGTTCGTTTTCCTGTGTCAAGCTCCTTAAAAAATGAAACCGGGTCTGGTCGGAGCATAGTTCCTCTTCTTGTGTCAAGCTCCTTAAAAAATGAAACAATTTTTTCAGATCATAGTTCGTTTTCTTGTGTCAAGCTCCTTAAACCATGAAACAAGGTGTTCTGAGGATAGTTCTTTTAATGTGTCAACCTCGTTAAAATAATGAAACACGTTCTTGTTCAATTCGAGTCTTTGTTAAGTTCTCGTAAAATCCCAGTCGAGTCTTTCTTAGATCTTATGTTTTGAACCTTCACTCCATCTGCCTTTCATATGGACTGAAGCTTGGGGGGCATGTTCCTCGAATTGAGACACCATGCTGGGGGCATGCTTACTTTTTCAAGCATAGTTTGTTTCCGTTTCAAGATTGTGTAAAAATGAAACTAGTTTCAAGCATAGTTTATCTTTGTTTCAAGCTTGTGTAAAAAAGAAACTAACTTCAAGTAGAGTTTTCTGATTTCAAGCTTGTGTAAAAATGAAACCATTCCCATTTTACCTCTTGTGATTGCCATTTTATCAGCCTGTTTTTGCCAGATGAGCCTTGGTTTTCTCACTCCATCGTCACTATCTTCTTGGCCGATCATACGCCTTCACTTGGTTGTTTTACCCGTTCCTGGGGAACCGCTGCGATGAGTGGTCTTGTTAGCCAGCCTCTTGACCTTTACTTGTTCTGAGCAGTTCCACCATTACCGGAACCAGTAGCTACCTTGTATACCACTCGTTCCTCCAGGAGGAGTCATCTTTCAGCTCTTTTCTGACTCTCTAAACATGAAAAGATTGTCGAGGCCCTTGTCATTTCGATATCGTTAAAGTGGACACGAAACGACATCTACCCAGTATACGTTTACCCCTTTTTTGGGCTGGGATAGATTATTTACGAAAAAGGAATACCCTAGCCTATCGCGACTAGGAGGTTTTCTCAGACATAGTTTTCTACCTTTTTGGATCTGAGGAACTATTTACGAAAAGGGACCATTGGAGTTTACTTTTATGCTGTCTTTTCAAACTCTCTAAACATGAAAAGATGCCGAGTTCTTCCTTTGTCAGACTCGTTAAACCCTGATGACATCGGATCCAGTCATAATGACGCTACTCGAGTCTTTCCTTCCTAGGGCTCGTTAAATGTACTAGGATGGATCCGTCCGAAGGAAGGACTTATATTACAAGCATATGCTATCCCCTTCAAGCTTGTTATAAAAAATAATTGGGGTACTCGCCAGAAATGGCGGGGAAAAAATGGAACCAACATCATTGTCGCGTCAGCAGTATGTCGCTCTTGAACATGGCACTTGTCTGCATTCGTGTCGGGTTGGGGACATCTCATCTCGTTTTTCACTTGCCTCTGTGGGTTTGGTTAATCCCTTTTGACCTCTCATCTGCTCTTTGCCTCGTCACTATGACCTCTGATCTTTTGATGTCAAATACTGCCAAACTCACTGTCGTGCCGTTTATATGTTCAAGAGAAGCTGACCTCTGCAAGTACCAACCTTCCTCTGATTCTCATCTGATCGTGATTCACAAAAACATTATGTTCCTCTGTCTCGCGTCGATGATGTGGGAAACACTATGGCCCACCTTCGATCAAGGTCACTTCCTGTCGACTTCAGCTCATTATCCAGGAAGCTGATCTAGAGACTCCCTTCTGGTACCTTGGAGCCTGCATGCCTCAATGGCAGGTTCTTCGCATTCGGCGTGAGGTTTTCATCATTGGCCTCCGATCGAGTGATTCTACGGGTGTTCGACGCCAGCTCATTGATTCACATGCCGTAGATTGTACCTGTAGTACCTTGAGGGCCATTGTCATTATTGGTGGTACCTCTCGCGTCCTGTTAACAACTTTCATCATTGGCTGGTAATCAGACGATGTTCTTGCATATTCGACTTCAGCTCACTTATTCGCATGCTTGAACTTGTACTTTTTTCGGGTCGAGATGGAGCGCAAGACCCTGGATTGTGTCTGTTGTAATCCAGGCTGCATTTTGTGGATTATTATGATTATTTACATGACTCACTTACTGGATGGTTGCGACCATACCTGAGTCTATTTATCGATCCTCATTGGATGGCTGCGCCCATGCCTTGGATCTGGATTATTGTATACTCTATTATGGATGGCTACGCCCATACCACATATATATCATGTATTTGAGAGATCAGTTGTATTTCTCTACGCAGGTTTTTCGACGGCGTTGTTTTCAGTTGGACACATTCTCGTAAAGCATTTCACCCCTCTCTCTCTTGCGGGCCTCATGCTTTAGGGGGCATCTCTTACACAGCAATTTGTCACCGTCCCTGCAATTCCCCATCCCGCACAATTGGAGTGGTCAAGCTTCGTGACCAATAAGGCCCATGCCTCAAGTAAATACCATCATTGCATCCCTTTCCATGAGGACAACATTTCTTCTGTTGATCATTTCCTGAGCAGACCCCTAAAAACACCTATTTTTTCCTTGGCGCTGGTAGCCCATTATGTACTCGTGCCAATTGGCACTCTGTCCCAGTTAAGCACCCGCGCCAATCTATTTTTGGAAAGTTTTTGAAAAAAGAGGCGAAGTTTCAATTACAACAACTTCGTGGATGAGTCATCAGGAGTGGTTTCGACTGAATAACCACGGCCTTCCTCCTTTGGCCTCTTGTTTCCACCTTATGGGGAACCTCCCAAGGGATAAGGCCTCCCTTCCACTATTTTAGGGATCCCAACCTCCTCCTCTCCTCTATAAATATAGCCTTCATCCATTGATGAAGGGGCTGAATGGCTGAATAGCTAGTCTTCAAGTTCCCTAAATTCCAAAGAGCCTTATGCTGCAAGAGCCTTGATTATTCCCCTAAGGCCAAATTCAAGCAAGGAGACTATTGTCAAGATCTGAAGAGAGAGGTTTGTCCCACCCTTGATAGGCTTTTCGAGACATGTTCTGCTGGCGACCCTCCGAAGGAGAATTCAGCGTCAGAACTTGGTTGTAATTTTCCTTTGATTGATTAATAATAAACGACTACTGGTTATGGTTCCACTCTTGTTGTTATTTATGATGATGAGTTATGTCCTTTCTAACTGACATATAGTTGCATCTACTGGATTTTACGCTTGCGTTTGTTTTTTTTCTTGCATGTGCAGGTGTCCATCATGGAGATCGTGGGGATCGTGATCTGCCCGAGCTAAGGAACGGGAGCGCTACCTCTTCTACAAGCAGCGTTGGATTCTAGGTAGGCCTTCATCACTAGTTGGTTTATTTGCAATTAGGAACCTGCACTATAGCGTTAATGATTGTTGCTAGACCCGGTCTGGGCTAGTAGGGATCGCCTCTGTCCGCAGAGGGGATTTACCTCCACAACAAAGTGTCATGATCGACTATTGTTCAAAAAATATTGATTTTTTGATATGTAGATTTGATCTAAAAATCCATGTGATGAGGAAGTCTATTCTTAAGTTTTGACATATCGAATGTGATCATAAGAGAGTTCTTTTGATCTATCACCCCAATCATAGTGAGAAGCGCACTCCTTTGTGCTCGACACGACTAGAGTACATCCAACACAGACATAACATAAGGACTCTGAGCGAAATATTCTACAATGGAGTAGTTTTGGGCTTCCTTGGAATTAGGGTTGATTATCAAATGTTTAGCAGAACATTTCAGAATGCGAGGTATAGGCTCGACTGTGGGTCTCTCAATATGGAGTGGCTCGGAATTATGAGGAGCACCCTTAGACTTTGAAGACTTAGATTCACCATAATAACATGATCTCGTGGCGATGTCAACGTGAGCACTCATCATATATACATTTAAATAATTTTCCCCTTCTTGATTGCTGCCCGTGGAAGCTCTAGTATACACATTCGTGCCAACAAGAATTTTTTGCCTTTGGGGAAAAGGGTTGGTCAAGATAGCCTTGAAACTAGAGGAACCCTATTGAGCTAAAAACCATTGAGAATCCTAAATCTTAAGGCATATATGGGTGGGATGGTATCCATTACATAGCATGCATGGAAAATTAACTTTATTCTTTGCCTCTCTCTTACCCTCTCCAACATTATTGTTGGATTTGTTCGCATTACCCTTCCCATCCTTATCTTTCTTCTTATTATTTTGTCCTTTTTTCTTCCCATCAGATTGTTGATTTCCTGTAGGGTTAGAAGATTGAACAACATTAATTTTTAAGGGATGGTAAGGAGTAGACGTTGATGGCATAGCCTGAATAGAAGCAACAAATTGTAGACACAACTGCTGTAGTTGATTCAAAAGGTTAGTCATGCCACTATCGATCGAACCGACAAGCCCGTCGGCATGAGGACCTAGCTTCGGCTTGGCTAAATCCACTTTGGAATGAGGAGCATCAAGCAAGATATTATGAAGAATCCCAGAACTGATAATAGATCATGACGCAACCTTGGTTGCAAAAACCCACATTTTCATTCCCTTTGCATAGTCTTATGCATATAAATTGAAATAAACTCAGCAGTGGAAAACTCACATGTGGAAGATTTCCCTTTTTTTTTTTAAACCTATGGCTATAAACCATATACTTATCCGCTCCTAACTCAAGGATTTCGATTTCTTTTGTTAAAACATAATGCCGACGAATATAAACTTTTGGTCGACACTTGACATCCAACTTTCCTTTCCATAATTCATGTTTCCAACCATATAAAAAATACCCACCTTATAATAATTCGTATCTTACGAATTTGACTTTGGTTAAACAGAATTACCAACATATATATGTTGGGTCCCACAACAATTGTCAATGCATCTTCGCCCGTGATCTATCCACTTCAAATTATCCAACGGTTTTCGCACTTAAACAAGCACGACGTTTAAGGTTTCTTTTGCATGCGAAATAGGTAGTTTCCAAATGTGACATGTCAACACTTAAGCATTATCACACGTTTTTAAATTTTACCACTTACCATTTTCATTCCATGCGAAAGCCATTTACTGTTTTGTAAAACTACTTCTCCACTTCTATGCATCATCGTTTATGATTTCTGCATTCGCACAGATTCATCCTTTTGGATGATACGTGCTCAATTTTAATCCTACTCCGGTAGCATTCTCATCGCAATTCTAGGATGAAAATTCATTACGACACCTCATGTCCACCATTTCATGAATTGAAATGCTCTACAACCATTTATTACTCTCATTCACACATATTTTTTTCAGTACAACACAATTCATAATTTAAAGGTTGTGGTTTTTCCATAATTCTATCTCCATCGTTTGCAATTTCAGAAAAGCCCCAATTGTGACATAAAATTGTGGATCTCACTTCACTATCTATATATATAGGTTTTATACACAACGGAACTCTAAATTAACAATATTTTCGGACTGTTCAACTACACCGCAAATGTGGAATTTAAAAGCATAAACACCAGACTTAGATCATTAATCATTGCACAGGATACAGATTTCGTTTCATCAGATTTATTTTGTGTAGAAAACTTCTATATTTAATTCAATTGAATTCGACTTCTATAGATCGTCCAATTTCATGTTTTCAATGAACTTCATTTATAGTCATTTGACTTTCAAAAGGAATCTATCGAATTCTTCATGAATTCGATTTCATAGAATTTGATTTCTATCTCTGGTTTTTCCAAAATACACCTGCACACTTATATTATACAAATGCATGCTTTTTTACATACATTTATAAATGCATTAACACATCACACTTCATAGAAACTCACAAATTGAGTTCTTGTATTGAAAATAAAAAATTTACACAGAATTATTCTTCTGGCCTGATTTTCTAATCTGTGGCCTCTTTCTCTTAATTGCCTGTAGGCTCACAAAACAAATCCTATATGTTTTTCCTGAATCCCTCTCTACCTATAATGCTTTGAGGCTTACAATTTATACAATTGGATTCTAAAGCCAATTTTGTTTTAGATCCACTATATCCTCAATCAATTCTTGAATATCTTCTAAATCCTAAAATCTTTCTTTTATCCCTAAGGACTCTCATAAATCCCCAGATTCATGAAACTATTTTCTAATTTAGAAAATACAATTAATTCTCAAATCTCTCATATTCTCTTTCGATAACATTTACAAAAATCCTCTCCATATTTAATTAATCTTATTTTAAAATATTAAAATCACTCAACCCCAAAAAAATCATTTACATGAGAATCCAATTTCATAAAAAATACAAGACCCCTATTTCTACTAAATTACAATAAATTTGCTAAGCCGGATGCTCCTACATCAAATTAGTTCCAACTATTCGGCTCTAGATATAGCTTGCTCCTCAGAGAATACCCCAGAAAGAGATACATCCTTCGATATTTCTGGGTGTAAGGATTTGAGGAACCATTCGAGAAGGAATTCATTGGGAATATGGACTTTAATGAGCCTCTTCCTTCTCCTTCGTTCCTGAATATGGTCAGAAATGTGTGTCACCTTATCTTGTTGAAAATTGGCCAGAAGCTCAGTTCTAGCATCATATCGAACTGGAAATTGAAAATGGTTCAAAAGCATGGTATCCAACTCACCAAATGAAGAAAAAGTGCCCCTGGTAATATTAATGTACCATTTAGCAGCATTTCCAATTAGGTTGCACTGAAATAGTCTCAACCTAATCGAATCATTGATGAGGGATTTCGACGAACACCATAAATTGAAAGTGGTAACATGGTCGACTAGATCCTCACCAATCTTCCCTTCAAATTTCGGAATATCTGATGGAAGTTTAGTAGGGAATGGAGGCCAACTCAGGTTGTATCGAATAGGATCATTAGTCAATTTTGACAAATTTGGAAAATTTAGGGTTTCCGGGAATGGTAAGCGCGGAGGAGCTTAAGAATTCCATCCACGAACGGAAGGATTCCCAAAATTATGAAAATAATAACCTGGATTTGCTGAGGCACTAGGTTGACATGGATTGTTTGTAGAAAAATTTGAACCATAAGAGAAACCTTGTGGCCTAGAAGCATTCATAGTAGGACCCCCTCCAATCGTAGGGTTACCATAAACAGGGATATTCCCCCCAATCAAAGTGTTAAATGAAGATGAAACCCCTTGGTAAGGGTTCCAAGCATTAGTGAACAAAGATAAACCCTAAGATGAACCTAAGGAGGAGAAAGGAACATTCCCCTACTGACCATACAAAAACTGATTCCCAGTTCCCAACACAGTGAAAGGAGGGTTTGAGCCTTCAAAATAATTAGAGATTTGGCCTCCGAGAAAAGGATTAAAACCTTGAATTTGAGTGGAGAAAGGAAAAGAACCTAAGGAAGGGTTCGAATGAGGAATATGACCACTTCCAGAAGGGAAACACTAAAAATAATCTGACCCACTAGCCATAGAAGAAATGGGCATGGAGACAGCTGTAGCAGCAGTGAGACGAACTGAAGGAATCTCACTAGAAGGCATTCCAAAAGAGAAGGGACCAAAATGGGAAGAAAAATATTTGGTGCCCCCACTCGTAAATGGAATGGAGATAGAGCCAAAAATTGCAGCATTGGGAGCAATGGTTGAAATAGAAATGGTACCTCCTCCCTCAACTGAAAGAGGAGTATGCACACTCGAAGTTCCCATAGCCGAAGTTGTATTCCCACCTATGGCCATCGAAAGAAAAGAAGGAGAAATATGAGGGCTAGCTGGTCTTTGAGACGTAAGCCCAACGTACAATAGAACATCTGAAAAACTAGAAGGAAGAGGAGATGAAGGAGTAATTGGAGGTTCAGGAATTTCTTCCACCTCAAATTATTCTGCAGGAAAAGGGACCTGAGAAAGGAGTGGAGTGCTCCTCTCTAAATCACTACTAGTACGAGGACCACCCAAAGAAACAATAGACCCTAGCAGAGGATCACTTTCTGATTCATTTGCAACTACTGGTTGGAAATCACCAGCAGAATTTCTCCTACGCCTTCTTGAAGAAGGCTCGACACTCATAGGAGAAAGCCCAAAAAGCCTCTTCGATCGAGGAACCGATCATTCAACCAATTTTAATAATTATGAGATTTTATGTAGACTCAAAAAATTACAAAGAAATGGTAATATAGGAGCAAAGAGAACTCTCTATAAATATATCCCTAAGATTCAACAGTCAAGCAGCCTTCAGTTATTTTCACTCCGGGTTATTAGGACTAGACACCAAAATAAAAGAAAGAGAATATAAGGGCCTTCCGAGAATAGTCTGGGGTAATTACACCCCAAGCCTACTAGAGAAGGTAACATAAACATTTATGCTAACCTCCTAACAAAATCCTTTGCCAGTGCAAGTACCCAAGCTTTATAAGGGCACCCTACAGAAGTACTAATGAGAGCCATATAACATCCGCCTAAGGTACCACGGGTATTCCCCCGAGCAGTCACCTATGTGATACCTAGGAATAGAAACTATGGACACCAGTTCGTATCGGTAGCTGGGCGGAATAGTTTAGTCAGGATCCAATAAATAGGAGAGGAGGTATCTCTCTTATCTGCCTTCACTAGCCCTCGCGCTTGACTCTCTAGAGGAGAGCTTTCCCGATCCACTTAACTAGGTTGGATTTCACTCATTAATCAACTTCTATGTTTGAAATTTTGAGTGGAATTGGATAGTTAACTCTCCACTCACATAATCCAAGGCCTTATGACCTAGAATATTTGGTGTATATTAATGACAACTCAAAAAATTCTAGTTAATTTTAATTTAAGCGCTTTATTTTAATGGTTGTTCTTTTTATGTCAGGGGTAAACGGAGAATCAAACTTGTGATTTTTTGACACAAAAGAGAAATCAAAAGAAACCTGCTACATGCATATGAAACTTTTTCTTTAATGAAATAGATTTCTACTCAGGTTCTACAAAATAGCTAAAAAGCAATAAAGTTTTCTTTTCTTTTCAATATCATGCTCACACACTCAAAAACTATCAAAATACTAAATATGCTTAACGGTGAAACTACACTAATGCAAAACTACCAATAAGAAATGCATATTCTAGGACTACTTAAAAAGCAAATAAAATTCCAAAAAAACTTCTTTACACACAAAAGCCAAAAAAAACTTGATACAAAAAGGAGACAAGCCCACTACAGAACTTCTCTCACAACCAAGCAACTAGACCAAGATGACAAACTACAAACTTACTCCGAAAATTATGGAAACCATGAAACAAAAACCAAAAAGCAAAAGCAACGAAAAACATCAATGTTTTTTGAGCCTTTTACTTTTTAAGGAAGAAACAAATTTTCTTTGAGACAAGCACAAACTACCAAAAACTTCAAATAAGAAAATTGAGCCAACAAGCAACTCCAAATTCCTTAAGCCAACCAGGTCACTTTCATGACGAGATTCAATAAGTGGAATGAAGTAACTAACCCAAGAAAATGATTGGATACAACAACATAAAACTCCAGCAATCAAAGAAACTTCAAGAAACCAAGAAGACAAATTCAAGATTTGCCAGAAAAGTTGATCTCAAGAAACCAAGAAAACCAAACAAGACAAAAAGCCAAAAACAAAAAATTGAAGCAATTAAAAGGCTAAGCATGAGTAAACCAACACAAAATCAGTGTTCTGAAATGTCAGAACAACCAATAACCTCAAAAAGAAGTCCCAGTGCAACAACCAAAACTGAACTTCACCAAGCAAGGAAAACCTGAGGTTGGCTAGGTTTTCAAGCAAGAAAGAGAGAAACCGATACATAGCAAAGAGAAACACTATCCAAACATATCAGAGGCTCTACAACAATGACCAAAAGAAGGAAAAAATAACTTATAGGACTCCAAAAATCAAATTTTCATTTGAAACTGTCCATACGCGGGTTGGAAGTGTGCAACATGCGCTTGTACAGGTCCGTGTCTAAGGAAACTTGTGTATACGCATGATTATTTGGACAAAAATAGATTTATATGTGAATGTGTGAACTAAAAAATGCGTATAGAAAAGACAGCAAGGAAAAATAAAAAATCCAAGCCTAATCTAGAAGATCAGGGCTTTTTCCTGGATGGATAAAGAAACAACTAGACTGGGAAAGTGATCAGATCAGTCGGGGAACCCAAAATCTAGAGAAAACAACCATAAATAGGAATTACATGGATGTAATCCCCAATGGAGTCACCAATTTTTTTGCGGGAAAAACTGCCCTAAAGTCTGGTTTGAGGGACTTAACAGAGCGGAAGGCATGCAAAAACAAGAAGCAATCAAACTAAAGGTCCTAATGCTT
Source organism: Pinus albicaulis (assembly GCA_034641835.2). Taxonomy (NCBI): domain Eukaryota; kingdom Viridiplantae; phylum Streptophyta; class Pinopsida; order Pinales; family Pinaceae; genus Pinus; species Pinus albicaulis. The sequence continues at coordinate 1,521,459,830 of CM076570.1, forward strand.
AAACTAGTAAACTAGGGAGAGATAACCTTACCCATATGTCCTACGTTTGAGGTCATTCCCGCAAGGTGAAAACCCTCTACTTCTCCACGTGCTTCAAGACCTGCAACTCACTCAAGAAAAATCACATAGACTAGTTGTGAAACATATATATCCTAAATGTCAGTAGGTTAGATCATATAAACTTATTAAAGATAACATGAAATGAACAATTACAAGATCATTAACATGTATAAAATAATATAATATCATGACATCAAGAATGAGACAGAGCTTCTTTATTGATGTATGTAAAATATGTGGAAAAATATCACATAAAATCAGCCACGGCTCCAAGTGAAACAGTCCTCCGGATCCGTCCAGCCCAATCCTCAATAATATTCTTCCATAAAAGGTGCACAAGGATGTCACATAAAGGAGGTGAGCATCTCAAACAAGGAAACAAGGGTTTCCTGAACTTGGGAAGTGCAGGAGGCACAGGGATAAGTAGACTTGATTTGGGCTATAACAAGCTATATTATCAATGTCTTTCTCTCTCCCCCCTAGGCCTTCCCAATGAGGTGTATTTATACTTCCTCAAGACAATTTTTTGCTTCAGTTGGGAAACAGTTTGGCCATGGGCTCCTGTAGGTGGGCTTCTGGTGTAACCCATAAACTCAACCCAAAATATAGGGACTTATATATTTTTTAATATTTTAAATTATATATGCGGGTCAAATATAGGTGTACCGCGACTGCATGCATGCTAGACAAGGCAAAGTCTCATATGGAATTCAAAATAATGTTTTTTAAGAAGATGACCAAGTCCGAATGGAAAAGGTTTCCCAATGCCAATACATTGATCATAAAGTATATAAAGGTGATAAATTATGCTATAAGTACACGAGGTCACAAATGTGGGTCTCTAGAAGCAAATCAACAAATCTGCTCAAAATTCAGACAGATTTCAAGCTGCCAACTTTGACCCCGATTTGCATGCATATGAAGGTAATATAAAAAAATCTGAGCATATGGGTTTTTTACCGGTATAGAAAATTATCTAGAACTCAATTTTTTTCCCAAGTTTCATATTGGTATAAGAGTTACCCAAGGGTCTTTGAGCCAGTTTAAAAAAAAAACATTGTTTTTCTAGAATTCTAGGATCTTTCCTAGATTTGCCAAAAAATGGAAAATTCGTATCAAATCTGCATTTTATTGATGGGAAAATGGTTGTACTAGTTTTTTATTGATGGAAAATACTTGGGATTCAATTCCTAATATTGTTTTGTAATGGATTGGCTAACCTAAAGCCAAATTTGTATCATGTAATGTATAAAAACATAGCTATGGCTCCAAGCTTAGGACATAAATCCATACTTCGTACTCTTATGTTGTTGGAGTAAATTCTAAGGGGATTTTTCCCTACCCTATGATCAGTTGGAGGTGGATTTATGAGCTCAATATGTACTGAAGGACTAAAGTTTATTAATATAATTTTAATGTCATGTTCATGTATCGATTTTCTCTATTTCATGTAATGTTAATCTTGCTCTCATAGACTAGATTTTGCCTTAAAGGGAAACAAGCTGGGTTGGCTGGAGTTTGTTGGTGAGGGCCCAACAAACCCAACTCATTCTCCCATTACTATTATATTGTGTGTTAAGTACAAGAAGTGATTGGTGTGGAGTTTGCTTATGAGTTAAGAGTGTGCATGATTGACAAAACTCTTGTGTGTTTCTTTTTCCTTGCAACAGGTTCTCAGATCTGAGGTTTTGTGTAGGTTGAAGTGTGTTTCTTCCTTTTTCATTGAAATTATTTATTTATGTTATTTCATAAAAGAAGAAAAGGAATTTTTGGTTTGATTTTTTGTTCCCTTTTGAATCACCTTCTAGTTGAAGATTAGGGTTTGCATGTTTTATTTATTTTGATCTTGCTTAATGGTCAGTATAGATTTCATTTAAAGGATTATTCATTTGTATAAAGCGAGGAAGAACCCCTCACTCTAATAAATACATATTACAACTGTGAAAGGAGACTAATCTTCTTGTGGAAACTACCATATTTGAATCGTATTCCTTTCTTTTTTAACTACTCGCTTATTGCAATCTTTGAGTACAGGAATCAAAAATTATTTTTACTCATATTAAAGGTTATGAAGTGAATCTTTTTGTTTGAGTTGAATTCTCTTACAAACACAAGAATTTACAAAATACACAGTGTTGAATACTTCAGAGGGGATATAGGTAAAATATATTCATAAGGTGATTATTTATTCAAGCACAAGAGTTTGGTATTTGCACTAAGGTTTGATAACCTTTCCATATCATTATGCAATTTATATTTGAAGGAGCATGTGATGATTTTGAATTTTTATCTTTAATTAAGTTGAATTTTCCTTTTCGAACCTCTTGATTTCGTGTTTGATAACAAAATATTTTTTTTATTAAGTAATATAAGGTTGTCGATTGTAGAAATAGATTCATTCCAGCACAGGAACAAAATTGTCCCAGTATAAGAACACAACTGTTCCAGTACAAGAAAAAGGTCATTTTAAGTGCAGCAAAATAATCGTTCCAGTATAGGAACAAGGTCATTCTAGGATATCAACATAATTGTTATAACACAGAAACGAACTCACTTTGTTTTCCTAGTGCAGGAATCGAAGTACCGAAATATATATTTTTTTCGAATCTTTTGAGTTTTGCAATTGATTTATTGAGTGGCATGAATTCTGAGTTTATTTAATTATTTTAAGAAGTATTTTTCCAGTAAATTATTTGATTGTTATCTCTTGAGTGGGAGTCCAGTTTCTAGAGTGGTGTGTGGTTTCATTGTATTAACTAGTGGTGTGAGTAGTTTCTGGACAAGTTAGGGTTTTTTTTTGTAGGTTGCTAGTGTTTTTCTATGAAATTTCTAGTGTTGTGTCACGAAGTCCACGAACCCTAGATTGACATTAAATTTTGTTCCATTAATCAACCATATATTAAACCCAACATTTTAGTGTCGTTGATGAGGAGGTGCATAGGGGATTGACCTTGGTAACCTGTTGCAGTTTGGTTTTCTTTTTACTTGGTTTTTCTTGCAAATTTTATTTCCTTAGAATTGATTATTTGGATTTTTTCTTTCCTTCATTCTTTTTAAGGTTTTTCATTTCTTGGGTGTTGTAATAACTCCCCTATTGTAATATCCCAAAATGGGAATGCAACAATGCATAAACACAATGCTGGAGTAGCAATGAGAAATTAACTCATAAAATGTGTATAGAACACTTTAGCCCACAAATGATTGTTACAACATCAAAATCATTGTTACATAAACACAATGCTAGAGTAGCAGTGAGAAATTAACTCATAAAATGTGTATATAACAGTTTAGCTCACAAATTATTGTTACAACAGAAAAATATGATCTACTATGTCAACCCAAAGTGGGGAAATGCAACAATATAGGCCATAAAAATGTTAATTCTAGAGAATTGTGTTATAAAAGGGAGAAATAACACTTGGATCCCTTAGCTTATGTATTATGGGACTCACATACAGAAGGGGATCATAAACAAATCCCTTTTGATAAGTTAAACAAATCTCCCTGTCCCAATATGGCTTAAAAATACCCAAACCCTATGACTTGAACTATGCAAAGTTTTCTGAAGCATGCATAGCGTAATTTTATGAGGGTTTCTGATACAATATGGTATAAATAATATTTCTTGAGTTTTATTGCTCAATGCATGAAGAAAAATAGGGATCTAGCCCCTTTTACACATTATGAAGATATCCCGGCAAGGGTTTCATGAAAGCACAAGTACAAAAATGTTAGATCTGCAGATCTTGATCTAAAATGACGCAGTATAATTAAATCTCTTCATATATATAGCTGAATAATACAAGGAGTGAAGGAAAATCCTTCTTACAAGATTTCTGGGAGAAGGGTTGGCCCTTTCCCTAAGAAACAAGCTCAAGATTGAGGGACTTGACCCTCAAACTACAACACTGCAAGAAATGACGCAGTTCCTGCAAGGGACTATGCTGTAGATGATGGGAGTAATTTGGCCAAGTGCCAATATATGTAAATCTTCTCCAGAACCTTCCTTACTGATCTCTCAAAGGAATGGAGGCTCCCTCCTTTGAAAAATGAGTGCAGGAAGTGGTGTTGTGAACCCCCACTGCAACACCTTGCAACACAAATTTATACTGCTGCAGAAATAACGTTGTAGCTGAAGGAGGATGCTTGGACTCAAGCTTGGATGTGGAGAAATTCAGTACAAGCTCCTTCAATAGTCCTCTCAATAAAGGAGAAGGGATTCCTAAATAGGAATACCTTGTGCTAAGCAACACAACAATCTCAACTAAACAGTTGGAGAAAGCAGAATAGTCATGCAGACCAAAATCCAATCTTCAATTCATAAGATGTCTTGCTATGGCCTCCTTGCCCTCCTTTTAAACATGTATGAGCCTTATTTCCTTGGCCCCCACTCATTATGGTTTCCTTCACCAAGGAATCTTCCTCCCACTTGCATTGCGTTGTCTCTATGGATGATCTCTTCCTATCATTCCAATGCTGTTGACTTGGTAAAACTTGACCTTGTCCACGTGCATTTTCCCCTGTTCACAAATGAGAGTGTAAAATACAGCTAGCATTATGATCCCTTTTCCCATTATGAGGGATTTTATTCTTATTTTTGAGATGTATGGGTCTCCTTACCCATTTATTCTTCTCCTAAGTGAAATCAGCAACATTTAATATTCCAATTAGCTGCATGCTAATGTTGGAATATTACAGTCCTTCCCTCCCAAATGTTACTTATCCTCAAGAAACTGCAAGGATAGAACTGAGAAGTCTTCTTTCCTCCTCCTATATCATCCTCATATGATGAACTCCTCCAAAAAATATGATTATGTCTCAACAATAAGTCTCCATAGTGCCCCTCCCAAGCATACAAGCTAGCACTTGGTGAGCATCCCAAATGGCCATCTTCATGAAAAGGTGAAATACTCAAGGAGGCAACTAGGTGCTGTCTAGAGGTCCTCTTAAGGCATGGAGTTTGAAATTCATTGGGGACTATCAATCCCATATGAAACCTCCATCCCCAAGCTATCATCAATACAAAATGAGTCACCCTCCAACATGGCAACTCATGAAAGATCTCCTCCACCTTTGGCTCCTGCAAACTAGGTTGGATGAAAATCTGAACATGGTAGACAAAATGGCCTACCCCACGCTGTCTTCCTCTCCACTTATGATAAGTGTAGAGCATATGCTAATCTTGGGCTGCAATAAGGTTGCCCTCAAGTGGCAAGAAGAAGGTTAGATCTCCAAAGATCCTTTCTCCCATGTCATGAATCATGTTGGCCCAAATCATCCCATTCAAAATGAGTGGCACATCATCACCATTTGGCATCCAAATCAAAAAAATGTTGAAGGTTATGTGTAATTTTGGATGATACCAATGGTTTCTCAAGTGGATATAGCGCAGTCTTCCCAACTACTGCTTTAGATCATCATGTGGCAAGTGGTATTTCAACAAGATAACAACTGTGCATGTTTTCACATCTACCATGAGGTGGTAAATAACATCAGATATCAGTTGAGTACAATGAGAATGACAAAAAATTTGTCCAAAGTCATGTAGAGAAGGGTTATCTCCATCATAGATGTTGGTTCTATAATGACCATGAAGCCCATAAATAATCTTGTCCTCTTGTGGAGCAATTCACTGTACATACATGGTAAGAAGAAGTATATAATCAATGAAATAACCAATAAGTACAAAAATACATTTCTTACCATGCATAATGAGTAAACTGAAAGTGAGGTCCATGGATAATTCTTTCCATGATAATCCTCTCATAAAAAACTGCAACAATAAAATATGCATACTCTCCTTGGAACACTCCATCAATAGAGACATACTCCCAAGTGACAGCGTTGTTGGCCTTAGTGATAAGGCTCTTGTCACTTCATTACTCCCTTCCTTGAAATTCCACATGTAAAAGTCATCCACTATCATGCTGTTGTGTGGGGAAATATTCTCCCTATGTGGAAGCCCCTACTTATCCTTCAATGCTGAAGGGTGGCCCCTTTGCACCTTGAATGTGCCATACATTTCTTCGGAAATATCATGATGAGCATGGAGAAATTTCTTCCCACACTCTCCCAATAGTAACCATAGAAACAAGGTTTCTTGCTGCCTCCTTGCATTATCATGATGCAAGTCATGGAGCAACAATATAGTAATGGACATGTGAGATGTCTCATCAACATAATACAAAAAAGCTCCTTTATGCCACATCATGTGAGAGTTATCCTTCCTCCCAAACCCAAGTACATACATGGGATACATCCCAAACAAAAATATATGTAAATACATGAGACATATCCCAAAAAAGAGTAAATACATGGACATAAGATATAACATGTGATGTCCAAACTCTCTTCCCAATAACCATAGTAACCATGCCTTTTTCTTATGCATTCTATCATTGAGACATAAGGCATGAGACAAGAAAATATGAACCTTTGGGTAGTAACCATACTCACCCAAGAGCAACCAGCGCAGCCATGCTTCTTGCTGGCCTGTGTCATAGATTTGTAAGTTTTTTGGAAACCCATTGCTCCATACTATCATCCATTCATCCCAATGTGGATAATGGATCTCATTCTGCAAATACTTGGTATCCTCCCATTGTAGGACACCAACCTCCTCAAACTGTTGAAGAAATTTTCACTCCATGAAATGTGGAAGTGCACCTCCAATGAGATCTCTTAATGAGACCTTCTTCTCATCCATGGCCTTCCAAAACCAATGGAGTTTTGGATCTGCTGCAGGTAGAAGTATCTCTTTGAGATATGGCATGCTCATTGAGAAATTGTCATCTAGAAAGGAGAAAATATTTCTCATCTCAAGATGTCTACCCTCTATCACTTCTTCCTCCATTGCTTCATGAATGAAGCTGCCATTTGAATGCTCCCATAAGGAATGGGTCCTCTTTTCTTCACTGTTTCTCATGTACAACGCAGTGCAATTCTGTTTCTCTAAATTAGCACCATGCAATGGTGTATCTCTCTCCATAAGATTTGCTGAAATGATAAGAGATGGAAAATTAGGCATACCTTTGTGATATTTGGAAGCATCTTGTATGGTTGCAATAGTTCCTTCCCCTAATGTGTTGGCTCCCCCAACTACTGAAGATGAAGGTTGCTCCTCTAAGGTTGTGATAGCGCTGGTACAAGTCTCCTGAAGTGGTGGTGAAGACTTATCTTCATCAAATCTCTTGATCACCCTCCGAGTGAAATCTGAAAAAGTAGATACTCTTGCATGACTCATATGGCTGAACCACCAAGTGCTTGCCTTACCCCTCCATGTGCAGCGCTGCAATCTCTATTGGCTCTCTCTCTACCACTGGATGTAGTAGGAAAAATGCATCAAGTCTTCTTGCCCAAGCCCTTGCTGTAGATGACCCATCAAAAGTGGAAAATAGAAACCTATTTCCTTTGATTCTTCTTGTGCTGCAAGGCCTCCTCTCTTCCTCTAGCTGAATGAACTGTGGGAAAGCTAGAGTCTCCTTGAAGGATTTTGGTTGAGATTTGTACTCAACAAGGTATCCACTTAGTATCTCATGCTCCAAGTTTCCTTCATACTTCTAGTCTTCTCCTCTTTGAGAATAGGAAGTACATTGCCCTTCCTCTTCTTGAAACCCTCTAGGAGTTTCATTGCATCTCTTCTCCTTCATCTGCTTAACCTCCTTGGAGAGGTTATTCCTGGATCTGAAAATTTATGAGATAAGGCTCATCCTTTCCATCATTTTGATATTTCTCCTTCTCTTTGTCCCTTATTCTTCTGATAGCATAATAGATGGAACTCACGGGCAGAGCCAAGATTATGCTCTGATATCACCGTAATATCCCAAAATGGGAATGCAACAATACATAAATACAATGTTGGAGTAGAAATGATAAATTAACTCATAAAATGTGTATAGAACACTTTAGCCCACAAATTATTGTTACAACAGCAAAATATGATCTACTATGTCAACCCAAAGTGGGGAAATGCAGCAGTATGGGCCATAAAAACGTTAATTCCAGAGAATTGCATTATAACAGGGAGAAATAACACTTGTATCCCTTATAATATGTATTATGGGACTCACATCTAGAAGGGGATAAAAAAAAATCCCTTTTGTTAAGTTAAACAGATCTCCCGGTCCCAATATGGCTTACAAATGCCCAAATCCCATGACTTGATCTATGCAGAGTTTTTTGAAGCATGCACAGCGTAATTTTATGAGGGTTTCTGATACAATATGGTATAAAAAACAGATCTGGAGTTTTATTACTCAATGCATGAAGAAAAATAGGGATCTAGCCCCTTTTACACATTAAGAAGATAACCCGGTAAGGGTTTCATGAAAGCACAAGTACAAAAATGTTAGATCTGCAGATATGGATCTGAAATGACACAGTATAACTAAAAATATTCATATATATAGCTGAATAATACAAGGATTGAAGGAAAATCCTTCTTACAAGATTTTCGGGAGAAGGGTTGGCCCTTTCCCTAAGAAACAAGCTCAAGATTGAGGGACTTGACCCTCACACTAGAACACTGTAAGAAATGACGCAGTTCCTGCAAGGAACTTTGCTGTAGATGATGGGAGTGCTTTGGCCAAGTTCCAAGATATGGAAATCTGCTCCAGAACCTTCCTTACTGATCTCTCAAAGGAATGGAGGCTCCCTCCTTTGAAAAATGAGTGCAGGAAGTGGTGTTGTGAACCCCCACTGCAACACCGTGCAACACAACGTTATAATGCTGCAGAAATAACGTTGTAGCTGAAGGAGGATGCTTGGGCTCAAGCCTGGATGTGGAGAAATTTAGTACAAGCTCCTTCAAGAGGCCTCTCAAGAAAGGAGAAGGGATTCCTAAACAAGAATACCTTATGCTAAGCAACACAACAATCTCAACTAAACAGTTGGAGAGAGTAGAATAGTCATGCAGACCAAAATCCAATCTTCAATTCATAAGATGTCTTGCTATGGCTACCTTGCCCTCCTTTTAAACATGTGTGAGCCTTCTTTCCTTGGGCCCCACTCATTAGGGTTTCCTTCACCAAGGAATATTCCTCCCACTTGCATTGCGTTGTCTCTATGGATGATCTCTTCCTCTCATTCCAACGCTGTTGACATGGTCAAACTTGAACTTGTCCACATGCATTTTCCCCTGTTCACACATGAGAGTGTAAAATCCAGCTAGCATTATGATCCCTTTTCCCATTATGAGGGATTTTAGTTTTATTTTTGAAATGTATGTGTCTCCTTACCCATTTATTCTTCTCCTAAGTGAAATCAGAAAAATTTAATATTCCAATTAGCTACATGCTAATTTTGGAATGTTACACCTAACTATTCAACCACGTGCTAACAAGATATACCAACTAGCTTGTTGAAGATAAAGAAATGGTATTTCAAGGCATTTTTCAATTGGGAGTTTGAGGCTAATATCAATCATCCAATGCACCTATTTCATTGATCGGTTGGCACAAAAATTCAAAGGAGGAGTCTCGAAGTAGTACATGAATAACCTCTTTTATTTTGGTATGAAATGGAAAACATTGTTACTTTTGAATTCCCTATCAAAGATCCAGGAGTGGCACAAATGGATAGGATTCCCCCACCTGCACTACCAAAATTTCATGGTTTGGAAAATGAAGACCTAGATACATTCTTATTTTATTTTGAAGTACTTTGTAGACGATATGGTTATTTTAATAATCATCAAAGATTGTAAGTGTTTCCTCTTACTCTAACAACAACAACTCTTTGATGGTTCATGAGCCTCGGTGGGAACTGAATTAAAACATGGGAACACATGAATAATGTACTCATGGAGAAGTACCAAGAATATTAGCAAGTCGGTGAAGATATTTTTGGAATAACACAAGGAGAAAATGGAAGTTTGAAGGACTATGTTGAGCGATTTCAATAAAACTTTCAAAAATAAAAACATGAACATTTGGAAAATAATCCTTGAAAACAATCCTACTCAAATTAATCAAAGATGATTTTTTAGAACCTTTAAATATGATAGGAGGAGGTGATGTTTTTCAATTACCATATTATGATGTTTTTGAAATTATGCATTAGGTATTCAATAGGAATCTCAAAGACTGGTAAGAATTATCGATAACTTTATCCCCAATTTTTGGAATCTGCCACAAAAATAGGAGTTACAAAAGCCTCTCTAAATTTACAATTGGATGATTTGCAGGAGGAACAGAAGTAGTGCAAGGAGGATCACTCTATGAATTATTTCCCATCACTGTCGCGGTTACACAAAGTATTTAAGCAATCAAGTAAGGAAATAAATCAACAACCATGTATAAGTAAAAAATCGTCATCATTTATTACTTGGAATAATATTTATTGTCCCCAACAGATTCCTCAAGTCATATACAACCCTAAAATTCCATGTAAGAGTTATGTTCCTACTCTAATCCAATATCCCACCTTATGGCCACAATGGCCCTCTCCCTTGAGCCAGATATTCCCGCAACCTCAAGGATGGTTTGGAGCCTCCTCTCTAAGGAAATACCCCATGCAAACTCCATTACCTGAGCCGTAACAACTAAAATTCATGTCCAATGCACCACCATGTTATCCTTCTCTATGGCCTTAACCATGTGTGCAACTAAACCCTAATTTCAAAAATCAAGTTTAACATCAATCTAAAGCACTTATTTTTCCTACTCGCTACCCTGTCGAATGTAATTCCATATATTTTAGAGAGGGGAGAGCAGTGAATTCAGAAACTTCCCCTCTTACCACACAACATTTACCTCGGGAAGAAACTTTAATCCATAAACCATTAGAGGAGTAATCTATGATTGGAACATGTTTGAAAACCATTGTTGAATCTCACCATGAAGAAAACCCTAGAATTTCCCTTAACCATCCTTGTCAATCTGAAGAAAGTAAACATCGAGTTGTGGAAGACCTATACAAGTTGGAGAACCATGGATATGTGAGTCCTATTGAAGCCTGGTTCCAAACAATTGTTGACACACCCCATTCCCTCGTCATTCAAAAACTCTCAGTACCATATCAATTAAAGCAATTGATTTCTCATACTCTGGTATACATTGAATTTTACATTTTAAACCTACGTGTGAGTATATTTAGTATTTTGTTACACACATGGTTACATTGGAAGTAGTCCTACACTTGAATGAGATCTTCCTCAATCTAAATTAGGGTAGGGTAGTATAGAAACAATAAATAAAAATTTCATTTGCAATAAAATTATTATAGCAACACTCTTAAAATTGCAATTCCTAAGGCACAACTATTGAATTTTTTGTCATAATTCACTCTAGTGGTAAGCTTATCAGAAGAAATTCACTCGTAATGCCTCATATTTTATAAAGTGACTTTGATTATTGGCCAAGATTATTCATTAGGTCTATTAGGGGGATTTTTTATTATTATTTTTAATAATTTCCATTCAAAATATTGAAAACCTACTTATGGCCTATTCATTCTAACATATTGTCATCCAAGAAACCTTTTCAAGTTTCTCATCGAAGGTATTGATGAAAATCCTCCTATGGTGGACCACCCCTATAAAACCCTAATGAGTTCTCATGAGGACCATAGCATGATTAACTTGAGGAATAGTTTGGTAACTATCTGAGATGCCTTCTTTAAAATGGGTCTTTAGGGTAGAAGGAGAAACTAGTAAATATTAGTCATTAAAAACGTTTCACGCCATCCTCTGCTCTTAAGGGGCATATTTTCCTCCCCACCTATTAAGTAACTTATTTAAGGTTAATCATAATTAGATTTTATTTTAAAAAAGGATTAATTAAGGGATATGAGGTCCCATTACAAGCCGACCTACCATGATCAAGGGTCCTAATGAGAATGGAATTACCACTATTGGTAACCAAGCTAGGTAAATGGATTTCAATTGAAAATTTGAAAGAAAATAGGTATCATTACGAGCCAAAAATTTGATTCTTGTTAGCTCTCGTGAATGGCACTCTCATTAGTTGGTCACCAAGCTAGGTAAAGGGATTTCCGTTGAAAATCTAGAAGACAAAAGGTCTCATCATGAGCCAAATTTTTCATTCTTGTTAGCTCTCATGAATGGAATTGTAATTAGCTGGTCACCAAGCCAGGACAACGACCTTCAACTAAGCCTTAAACTAGAGCTTTTAAATGACTTTGAATATATATATAATATATGGGACATAGGCCTTTCATGGGGTGAAAAGGCATCCTTGTTGAGGCTATAGACACCTGCTACTAGTAGGGCCATGCCTATGATATTAAATTTAATTTTACACTATGATTTACTTGGTTATTTTTGTGTTTCCCTGAACTCATTATCATATCTCCATGGGAATGGTTTTAAGGTTCTTTCAGTAACTTGCTTTGGATTTATATCCTTCATAAATATGAATTTTTCATGGATGTGGTACCCTTAGTACAGTGGATTCAATTTTATTGAACAAGAGGAGCTTCAACTCTATGGTTGGGTAATGTTAAGATGGTCATCGTGGGAAGGTATTGTTTTGTCATCTTTATTTTTCCCTATTTCCATCCATCTTTAACATCAAACAATGTCACTTCTATTTATAATAATGAGGCTATTGAAAGTGAAGACATGTTTATTTGGAGTGGCCTTGAGATTCTTATGGAAACTTCGATGGTTGGGTATTTCATGATGACACTATCCTTGTATTCAAAACATTGTTATCATTCCTATGGCAATCGTAGCATTGGTTAGAGAATAATTAAGATCAAGATTGACATCACTGAATCTATGGTCATAGGAATTTATTATCTTACTAATGTGAAGAGATTCCACATCATATAGAACTTACCTACATTCTCTTACTCAATTATCCCTATAGTTTAATTCAATGTAGTATGACTCTAATAGTGAAACCCTAGCCCTACAATATTAATTAACTTTGGTCTTAGTCATAGGTTTTGTTTGCATGAGGACATGCAAGATGATCGGTATGGGGGGATGTTAGGCCTCAGAAATGTCGTGTTAAATTCACATTTTCACCCTATGCTTACTCATGGTTTTCATTGTTATTACTATCATTTTTCACAATTGTTGGTCTAGTATCTTAAACTTGGAGCATCATTAGGTAGTTGTTCATTATTTAACCTATTTCCTTTATTTTTGATAATATTTGCATCAAAATGGTTATTAATGATGGAACTTATTTTTTTAAGGAAGGCATATGAAATCAAGGTCAAAGATACACATGCATCAACAATTAATTGCACCAAGTTTTGTTCCTGCACCAACATTCCTGCACTGATTTGGGGATACAACATCTCGACACACATTCAAAGAAAACCGAGGGAGGTTTTTGTCCAAAATATTTTTTTAACGCCATCCCATGACTTCTATTGAACCCAGGTCACATGTTTGAGTCTCTAGAAGTGAATCCACAAATCTGCTCAAAATTTGCATAGGTTTCAAACTTCCAACTTTGACCTCTATTTGCGTGCATATGGAGGAGAATCTAAAAAATCATATCATATGGATTATTTATGAGTATAGAAAAATATATGGAACCAAAATCGTTTCCAAATATTCACATTTTTATAAGAGTTACATGTGGTTCTTTGAGGCAGTTTTATAAAAAGAAAGATTGTTTTTTCTAGAATTCTAGGATCTTTTCAAGATTTTCCAAAAAATGGAAAATTCATATCAGATTTGCATTTTATTGATGGTACAATGGTTGTATTGGTCTCTTATTTTTGGAAAATAGTTGGGATTAAATTCCTCATCTTGTTTTGTAATGGATTGGCTAGCCTAAAGCCAAATTTATATCATGAAATGTATAAAAAGAGAGCTATGGCTCCAATCCTAGGACACAAATACATTATTTGTACTCTTACACTAATGGAGTCAATTATAGGGGGCTCTAACCCTACCCTATTATCAGTTGGTGTTGTATTTCTTAGCTCAAGATGTAGTTAAGGACATAAATTTATTAATATAATTTGAATGTCAGGTTCATGCATCCATTTTATTTATTTCATGTAATGTTAATCTTTCTCTCATATACTAAGTGTTTTCCTTAAAGGGGAATGAGTTGTGTAGCTAGGGCCCAACCAACCCAGCTCGATCTCCCATTGCTATTATATAGTTTGTTAAGTACAGGAAGTGATTGGTGTCGAGGTTTCTTATGAGTGAAGAGTGTGTGTGATTTGAAAATCTCTTGTGTGTTTCCTTTTCCTTGCAACACGTTGTGAGATATGAGGTTTTGTGTGTTCTGAAGTGTTTTTATTCCTTTTTCATTGAAAGTTTCTATTTATGTTATTTACTTAAAGCACAAAAAGAATTTTCGGTCTAAAAATTTTTCCATTTTGAATCTCCTTCTAGTTGAATATTTGGGTTTGCAGGGTTTATTTATTTTCATCTTGCTTAATGGTCAGTAAAGATTTATTTTAAAGGATTATTAATTTGTAACAAGAGGGGAAGAACCCCTCACTCTTATCAACAAATATTGAAACTGTGTAAGGATACTAATATTCCTGTGGAAACTACCATATTTGAATCGTATTCCTTACTTTGTTAATTACTCGCTTATTTGAATCTTTGAGTATAGGAATAAAAAATTATTATTATTAAGATTAAAGATTATGAAGCGAATATTTTTGTTTGAGTTGAATTCTCTTACAAACACAGGAATTTACTTAATACACAGTGTTGAATACTTCAAAGGGGATATAGGTAAAATATATTCATAAGGTAATTCATTATTCAAGCACAAGAGTTTGGTATTCGCACTAAGGTTTGATAAAATTTCCATTTGATTCTACACTTTATATTTCAAAGTCGAAATAGAGGAGCCTGTGTTGATTTGGAATTTTTATCTTTACTTAAGTTGAAGTTTCCTTTTCACACCTCTTGATTTCGTGCTTGATATCACAATATTTTTTTTTATTAAGGTATATAAGGTTGTTGAGTGTACAAATAGATTCATTCCAGCACAGGAACAAAATTGTCCCAATACAAGAATAGAATTGTTCCAGTACGGGAACAAAGTCATTTTAAGTGCAGGAAAATAATTGTTCCAGTACAGGAACAAGGTCATTCTGGTACATGAACAAATTTTTTATACCACAAAAAAAATCACTATGCTTTCCTATTATAGGAATCAAAGTAGAGGAATAGATTTATTTTTCGAATCTTTTGAGTTTTGCAATTGATTTATTGAGTAGAATGAATTCTGAGTTTATTTATTTATTTTAAGAAGTATTTTTCCAGTAAATTGATTGACTATTATTTCCCAAGTCAAAGTCCAGTTTCTAGGGTGATGTGTGGTTTCATTGTATTAACTAGTGGTGTGAGCAGTTTCTACATGAACTAGGGTTTTTTTGCAGGTTGCTGAAGTCTTTCTATGGCATTTCCAATGTTGCATCTCAAAGTCCAAGGACCTCAGGTTGACGATTAAATGTTTGTTTATGAATATACCATATACTACACCCAACAATATCGATTTTACCAGATCCTTGCCATCAAACTTCCTCATATCGATAGTTTGAATATGGTAGGTCTTAAACCCAATGTTAGAGTCTCTAAAATCATTATTCGCATTCCTTTTGTTCTCATAATGAGTTTTATGAAATACCTTTTCACCATTAGGAAGAATTTCTTGTATCAACTTTGTCAAACCTTCCCTCAAATCTTCTATGCCTTCTTTTAAACCATTCATGTGACCTTTTAAACCACCCATGTCACCTTTTAAACCATCCAGGTCTCCATTTAAACCATCCATGTCACCTTTTATTTATGCTTTTAAATCATCCATGTCCCCTTTTAGTTCATCTTTGGTTTCTCTTTGTGAGAGCGAAATTTGTTGTACCTGGTCCCGTAATTTTAATATATCATGCTGCAATTCTTCCTCTTCACGCGTCATAGTAGAGTTTTATGAGGGATTAATTGGTGTGGAATTATCTTTTGGGGTAGGAACATTAGAAACAAATAATGATATATATGCTCAAATATTCCCTTTGAATCACTTCAAACTGATTTTTCAAACAACACTTATGCAAAAAAAAAAATAAAAAAAAATACACACATGTTTCTTTCTTTGTAGGAGCGTGATACTGAATGTTGTATATTTGTAATTTCGGATCTCCAAGGTCTAAAATTACGTATTGTGGTATCCGTCTGATTCTTCTTTCCAACCCCATAGGTCAAACCGATATTGAAGTCTTCAACAAATAGTTATGCTTGATCTCCCATGATGGATTGATTATAGATTGGTTCAGTAGAGAGAGCTTGCACGAAGTTCCATGTGTCAATGTTTCTACCTTTGGCCCTAACCTTACTACGTGAAACAATAAAGTCTGTGTAATTTCTGCCACTTTTCACAAAATTCAAATCTAGTGCCTGAATCGAAAGTTATGACGATTTTCCCTAGGTCACATGTTTGAGACTGAATTTTAGAGCTTGCAAAAACCCTAAATTCCCCAGATCATATATCCGAAAAATATAGCCAACCAAGATCTAAAATTTTTGCATAAAGTTCAAAAATATTTCGGCTCCATGTGGTCAAAATTTAAGCTTATGAATCGTTGTAGAAAAAAACATTCTAGTGAAAATTCCAAGATGTCTTCTTTAATGAAGTGAAACCCTAGAATCTAGAGCTTTGATACCAAATGTTATGCAAACAAATCACAAAATAGAAGAAAATATATATTAATGACTTAAACATTATCCACTTTAACGAGGAAACCTCCTTTACATTACATTAATGAAAAATTCTTGGATGATTCAAATGAAAAAACCTCTTTTCTATATAAGGGATTCTAAGGGGTCACACTATAATCCGAGCCGACATAACAATAAAATGTAAGGGAACACCAATAAAAATAGTGGGCTTCTATGGGCCAAAATAATAACAATATCAAGACTACATGGGAACAATAATAAAAATAAGGTGGATACACTAAAAATAACAATGAGGGGATACACTAGTATTATAGGGACCTAACATGCATTAGTAAGGCCAAAAGGCATGACCAAAAAATCATAATGACCTTCGTGAGTTCTGAATGTTGTTTTTGAAATATCTTCAGTCTTTATTCTAATTTTATGATATATTGAATGAAGATCCAACTTGGTGAAGCAAATTTCTCCATGTAATTCATCCAACAACTCATCAATGATATGAATGGGAAATTTATCTTTAATAGTGAGCTTGTTGAGCTCCCTCTGATCCGGACACGTATGCCATGATCCATCCTTCTTGTGTACCAATAATACTAGAGCAGAGAAAGAGATTTTTCTAGGTTGAATTATACTTGCCTCTAGCATTTCTGCATGTGTTCGATTTCACTCTTTTGGGCATAGGGATATATTTAATGTCTGATGTTTGGAGAAATTCTTCCTGGAATCAAGTGAATAACATGATCATGATCATGAATAGGTGGGAGGCCTTTGGGAGTCTCATATACTTTCGAATTATTTTCTAATATTCTTTGGATATATGGATAAATAGATGATTTCGATGTTTGAACATATAGTGAGCATAATTGTGTAATTATGCCATGTTGTTATTTCTTCAAAATATTTGTCATGCCATTAGAGCTGATTATCTTCCCTTGTTCCCTTGAAATGTTCCTTAATTCAATTTCCTTTCCTTTCAATGAAAATTTCAAGAAACGTTCTTGAAAATTAAAAACTATTGTCCCCAAAGATTGTAACCATTGGAATCCTAATACAACACCAATACCACCCATTGGAATGGAAATCATTGGAATATTCAATACATATTCCTCCATGGTTATAATTATATTATGAAACCTCCCCAAGGAATTTAGAGTTCCTTTATTTGCAACCATCACTTGATACTCTGGTGCTGGATATCGAAAGTAATTCAATTCGTTGGCTATATTATAATGAATAAAATTGTGGGTATTACCAGAAACGATCAACATTATTACCTTTTCATTTTTTTTATAAATCCTTTTATATTGAGAGTTTGAGGAGTGGTAATTCCTGCCAATGCATTAAAATATATGGTCGGATTCATTTCTTCTTTCTTTGGGGCTGGTTCCTGGTGTATATCCTCTTTTTTTTATGTTTATAGTTCCTTTTCTTCCTCCTCTTCACAAATATGTAAAATATTTTATTATTAGTATACTTGTGACCCTTAGTGTATTTATTATCATAACTGTAAAAATTCCCTTTTTATATTTTTTACTCTATTTGTTGTGGTGTCAACATTGTAGGTTATGGGAGTCTAGGGGCAACAAAACGTGTACCTTTATAATTGTGAGTGAAAAAATTTCAACTTTTCTTGCCACCTTGAATGCCTCCTCCAATGAATCAAGTTCCCTAAGGAAAGACTCATGTTGGGTTTTATCCTTTAAAGTTCATATGAATACATCAATCCTGTGCTCCTTTGGAATATCATGTACCTTGATATTCAATATTTAGAAGTACTCAATCTGCTCTGCCATTGAACCCTATTGTTTGAGATTCATCAATTGGCTAAAGAAGGTATTTCTATGTGTATCCTCATAATGTGATACCAATTTTTCCGCAAAAAATGTCCAAGTGATAATTGATTTACGAGAAAAATGGCATCTATACAACACAATCAATTTTTTATTCTAAATATAAAGATGCAATGTGTGCCTTTTGTGTGTGTGGTACATCATGTAGGTCAAATAATTGATCCATCTATAGTATCCATGTTACCTGATCTTTGCCATCAAAATTCCTCATATCTATATTTCGAATGTGGTGGGTTTTAAACCCTATGTTGGAGTCTCTAAAATAATATTTCATATTCCTTTTGTCCTCATCCTTATTTTCATGGAGTACCTTGTCACCACTAGGAAGTATTTCTTGTAACAACTTTCTCAAACCTTCCTTCAAACCTTCCATGTGTGATTTTAAACCATTCTTCAAATATATAATGTTTCCTTTAATTTTTTATTTTGTACCATGCCTCTAAGCTTCTATTTCATTTTTTGTTACTCTTTGGAAGAGAAACATTTGTTGCACTTGGTCTCGTATTTTTGATATATCATGTTGCATTTCTTTCTCTTCTTCATGCATCATAATAGAGCTATCTGGTTGCTTACAAGATGGGTCCATTTTTTTGTTTCAAGGAATTTTAGAGTCAAATAATGATATATGTGCTTCATTATGCACTTTGAATCACCTCAAACTGATTTTTCAAACAAAGTTTATGCAAATTTAAAAAAAAATACACAACTTTTTCTTTCTTTTTATGAAATTGATATTGAAATTGTTGTATATCTGTAATTTTGGATCTTTAAGGTCTAAAATTTCATTCTGTGGTATCCCTATGAGTCTTTTTTCCAATGACATAAGTGTGTCCAATATTGGATTCTTCAAGAAAACATTATTCCCAATATCCCACGATGTCCTAATTATAGATTGCTTCAGTAGATCATGTTATTGTTCTATAATTTTAAGATTGGCAAGAATAATTATATAGGACAACATTAAAATCACTTTGGAGTCTAGAATAAAGCCCTCCTAGACTCAGAGAGGGATCTCTCTTTTATATTTAGCTTTGTTTTATGAATTTGATATTAGGCTAGTTATGATGACTATAGAGATTGATTTTTGATTGGATTAGTAGATCTATTTAAACTAACTCATTGTGATATGGAGTAATAAAAGTCTAGGTTGTTGCATCAAATTTTCAAGAGAATTCACTAGGCAATATAACTACACTTATTGGATCTTAAAACATAATCAGTTATGAGATTAAAGAAACAGTGAATTCAGTAATGGTTAAAAATCAATTAAGAATTTCTTAACCAGATTTCAGAAGAAAAGCATTTATATTGTAGACAAAGCCACAAATAAGGTGCTCTAACAACAAATCTTAATCTTCAGATTTATGTTTTACAATTAGATTAAATGATGCAATGAGATAAAAACAATGTAAATATTAACATAGAAAAGGAATAACATCACCAGATAAACATAGCTCAAGTATCTTGTAAATGGTGTTTTATTATTGATGCTCCAAATTCAAGAAAATACAATGCTCCAATAGAAAAATTTTACAATCCAGGGTTCAACCCCTGATATTTCAAAGGTATGAAGTATTTAACTGAATTCTAAAATGATTTCCATATCTACTAGGAAATCTGTTATTAATTACAAAACAAACAAAATTTTACTACTGTGACCACGAAGTCCACACGATGAAATTAATTTGACATCTGGCCCTATTTTTCAGAAGGTCGTTTCTGCTTGATCTGATCTAGTGTTGTGTTGGCCGATTTGGCTGATATGGTGCTATGCCGATCTGTCTGATATGCTGGCCTTCACCCTTCTTTGTATTCACATATATTTTCCCACAGTTTCTCATCTGGAATTTTTATCCTAGTCACCTTTCGAGATATTTCATCCGTTTCTATGAATCTAATGAAAGTGGGCCTCAACAAAAAAATGTGTTTAATTTGATGTTGAATAAATATATCATTGCTCATGGCCTTAAGGAAAGCTCTTCCTTTCATTTCTCCTTTAAGATCTGCAAACTTGGCTGTGTCCTTGGCAATGTCTTTCAACTTTTTTACATAGTATTCCCTCGCAATAATCTTATCATTTATCACGAACAGTGAAGGTAACCCTCTTTTGGTCAGTGCCTCAATTATGTTACAGAATCTAGTGACAAAAATCTCTAAATTGTGGCACTTTTCCTTCGACTGTGTGACCAAGATTTTCTTGGTGAGTACCTTCTTGACCTCTAGAATTGTTGTTGTTTTGTCTTCAACTCCGAGTTCATCGAATTTATATCTTCTCTTGGAATTCAAAAATATAATGATGTTATTTGCATTCTCAAGCATTTCCCCAATCTCCTTGGTGACACTAGATATTGTATCATTCACCTTTTCAATTAATTCCTTCTGTTCAAATATGAGTTGAATGGAAGGCCATATTTCATTCATAGATTCAATTATACTTGTCCATATGATCTCTTTTGCTTAGCCAATGGTGTGACCAATGGAAGCTTCCTTCTCAGCCTTTTGTAATCTTTCAATATAATTTTGGTCTCTTTGCACTTCTATCTCATGTGAATTATCAGATCTTACCTTTTGATCCTTCAACATATTGATTTGTGATTCTAGACTTTTTATCTCCTCTGTTTAGATGGACATACTCTCCATGGCTTTAGCCAATTGTTCTCTACCACTTGATGTACCTGTAGTTTCTGATGTAGTTGAAGGGATGACTGCAATAGGAACAACCTCCAAGGGAATGATGGCCATTTGTGCTGCTTTTATTTTTCCTTTACTAATTTCTTTGTTTCTGTCTCCATCTTCTTTAGTTGTGCTAACTGTTCCATTATCAGCTTCATCATCTCTTATTTTTGTGTTTCATTCTCCTCTATGTCCTTCGTTAGAGGGTCTTCAGTAGCTGACATTTTGAGTTTCTTTCTTGATCAGATTTGGAACAAGGACCTAAGTGATAGCTCAAAATTCAAAGTGTTCCGAAGTGTGATGAACTTGAGTGACTGGATATATCTCGTCTTCCTGATTCTGGCACCATGAACAGTTTGAAAAACCGACATCGTATGAAGAAGTTATCACGTTTTGAAAAGTCCAGTAAACTGCAATTTTTGTACTTTGAACAAGTTTGACTGGAATTTGGAAATTTCAAAAAAATAATATTCCAGGGAATATTCCTAGAATATTCCTCAAGATATTCCCTAGAATATTCTGTTTGGACCAGTCATATGCTTTGAAGTTGTGGATGTATATTGGGCAAGACGTTGCACGTGACTTTTTAAGGGCCAATGGGAGGCTACCACGTGGTAGGCCCGGAGGCCGCCACGTGGCCCAATTTTGTGGTATAATTTTTTTTTTTTGGACTCCTCGAGAGTCCACTACCTGACCTCCCTGCCTGCACGCAAAGGTCCTAACCAACTTGGCTACCGATTAGTTCTTAACTATATGGTGCAATGACATGTATTTATGGTTTAACAGAGTTAGAGTTTGGGGTTGGGACCACTGGCGGTCCCCAACCCACCGGAAGCCCTTTGTATGGTCACATATCATGTTATTAAAACACAAGTGTTCTGGCTAACTCCGCGGCATATTTAACTCAATGGTTTTTACACACCTGCTAACTTTTAAAACTTCGTTCACATGGTGTAGTCAATGCAACGATTTGCATATTTGTCTGCCGACGGTTACGGTTAGGAAGTCATATATTTGTGGGTTTTGCATGTGCCCAATGCTAACCCCGGCAGCCCATTAACTGCTAATGGTTTTCTTTGGTAGAATTTTATTCGAAGCGGGAATTTTCACATTTAATTGGAGTTAATTCGAGTTCCTCTAAGTTTGGTGGAGGGTTTTTAGGGGTCATTGGACAAAATGAGTTTAGGCTCTATCTTGAGGTAGATTCGACCAATTTTGGAGTGCCAATAGTCAATTTCAAATATCTTAGAAATTATAGACTCATTGGTGAGGGTTGTAGAGCTATCAGAGGACTTTTGAGCAGGTGTTTTCCAAAAAATTTAGGCGCCACTAGGGCCACCATGGGCCAACAACAGTTTGAGGCTTATCCAGTGCAGCTAGAAGCCTTATTCAACAATCCAATAGCCAATTTTGGATGTTTAAAACATTATAGAAGCAATGGTGTTGTTTACAGATCCTTTAGAGAAAATTTTAAGGCATATATGCTTCAGTGAATTTCCAGGGGCCACTAGGGCCAGCGAGTGCCAGTAGCATTTTGAGGCCTAGCGAGGGAAGCTAGAGGCCTTATTCAGCAAAAAAATAGTCATTTATGATTGTAATGATAATTATGAATCCAATGGAGGAGTTTTCAGAAGCGTTTGAGGACTTCTAGAGCTCTAAAAGCCATGAGAAGTTTTCTTTGACCTTAGAGCCAGGGGGTACCACCAGGTGTCGGAGGCAAAACCGGAGCAGCTAGAGGTCAATTTCAGTAAACCAATAGTCTATTATGACTATTTTTGACATTCTAAATCCATTGAAGTGATTTTTAGAGTCATTTAAAGGCTTCTGAAGGTCGATAAACTACAGGGAAGTTTTGGGCAGCCCAGGGCCAACTGTGGAATGAGGCCTAGATTAGGGAGCCAGTGCTCATTTTGAGCAAATGATCAGTCCATTTTAGATATCTTATATGTGATGGAGATATTAGGTGAGGTTTCAGGGATATAAAAATGATTTTGAAGGAGTTAGTGCCATAGAGAAGCTCAGTGTAGCTCAAGAGCACCGACAGAAGGAATCAAGTCTAAGGAAGTCTAGATCTGTTTTCAGAGTGATGATAGCCATGAAAGGGTTATGATGGTATTATAAACCCATTGGTTCAGTTAATTTAACCATTGGAGTTGATTTTTTAACTTGTAAAAGAAATTTTTCCATAATCCCAAGGAACCAAGTCAAGATGGCAAGAGCTCAAGGAGACGAAGCCCATGATATTCGGGTGAAATCCTAGATTAAATTTGATGTCATGTGTTGATGTTTATTTGCTTCATTATATGGCTGTTGCACATTTTTAATACCAAAAAAAACAAATGGACTTAAAGCACTTAAACAGTTAAAAAACATACATCTATTTCAAGTATAAAATTCCGCAAAAAGTCAAGTATAAGCTGGATATTTTATTTTTTTAACTGAGTGGGAGGTTCTTGAAAAGCATAAAAAGTTATCCAACCCCATTTTCAGATCATGTGGTATTAGAGCACTTGGTTTCTTGATTGACAGAGAAACATCTTGGTTGTTTGACTTGAAAGGTGTTTTAACAGTTAAAGAATTTGACTGTTTGCAAACTGACTGTTGCTTGAGTTTGCTAGAGGTGAAGGGAAAGTTACTGTTAGCTAAGTCCAATATAGGACAAGAAGGAAGAAGGACTGAAGGAATTCTCCTTACCCAAAGGACCTCAAGGAAAATATTGAAGCATAGAAGGGTTTGTTTGCAAAAGGCTGGTTGAAGAAGAGCTTGAATCTACAACTATTTTGTTCATAAGCTTTGTCAATAGTTTTTGAAAGCTTTGTGAATTGTGTTGAAGTTCTTTTGTTCATTTTCAAAATGACAACTTCACCATGTGAGGTTTCAAAATCCTCCTCCTTCACAATATTCTTCCATGAAGACATGAAGTGAGTATTCTACATCCTGAATGATATGGTGCAAATTTTTTTTGAAGATAGAAAAGAAAGCACTAGACTTCATGAGAAATTAGTTGCTATGAAGGAAGAGAAAGAAGAAATTCTTCAAAGAATGCATGAGACAGAGATGTAGCTCCATCAATCCCAAGATGCTTTGACCAAGAACATGCTTGAAGCAGAGGTATTTCACACTAATTTGTCTTTAGTTTCCTCTTCAGATAGATGTGTTGGTTCATTTGAAAATCACACTAGAGGTATAGGGTCCACGTTAATGTTTAAAATGCGCTATGAAGGCAAGGGTTTAGGAAAAAATTCACAAGGCATGATTGATCCTATTTTGGTTGAGGAATGACCTAATAAATTTGGTCTTGGATATGTTCAATCTAATGGCGAAAACTCCAAAGCCATGAAGGCATTTGAGGCAACTTCAAAAATAAAAATTTTCACAAGTTATAAACCACAAACTTGTCAAGTTTGTTTTCAAGTTGATTGCCATTGTTTGAAGCCTATTTTGCAGCAAGAAGATTGTATATATGCAACTTATGGAGAGCATGCAAGTTTGGATAGCTATCAAGACATAAACACTGAAATTAGTATTCAAAGAAAATCCGAAGCCTCTACAAGTTCATCTCCTCATGAAGGTAAAAAATATGGACATGCAAAGCAACATGTGAGGTATAATTCTTCCCATAGTCAAGTTGATTATTTTTCTGATAAGCATGGAAAATTTGCATGCATGGATGGAAGAAAGAGTTGATGTGCATATTATGGTATGTGTAACCATGTTGTTTCAAAATTATGGAAGAGGATGAAGGCATACAAGAAGCAGTTGAGGCAAAGGCAACTTGCAAAGAAGGTGCAAAAGACTTGCACACATTTCTAGAAGAGGGGACATGTTGTTACCCAATATTGGACGTTGCATCCAACTAATCATCCCAAGAATTTGAAGAAAGAGGAAAGGAAGACTGGCGAAAGTGGAACCAAATATTCCATCATTGATGTGAGAACAAATGTTTCACATGAATAATATTTTCAGCAACAAAAGTCACCATGGAAGTGGCTTGGTAAGAAGTGGTTTGACTTCTTAATACAGTAATACATACATTAATTTGTACATATGAAAATTTCAGTTATGTTTGCATGTTTTCTGTTGTAATCTCACGTTTGTTTGAGCCACCTTAGATCGATGATCAAGGACACGATGTTAAGATTCCTTCTATAAATTTCTCGCCAGGAATTTCTGAGTGAGTTCAAGGAAGACAGTTCTTAACAGGAGGACAAGAGAATTCAAGAAGGGAAGTGTCGACTACCTTCAAGTTCTGGTTCAAATGCACTAAGCCATGCAAGTCAAAGTGTATGGAGGATGAAATGTGAGGGTGCTCTCATATACTGAATAGATCAGGAAAAAAATCTTTTGGGGTTCAAAATATTCTCAATGGGGAGGTGTGATTAGATTTGGATCAAGGACCTAAGTGATAGCTAAAAATTCAAAGTGTTCAGAAGTGTACCACAATTGAGCGATCAGATAGATCTCATTTTCCTAATTTTAGCGCCGCGATTGGTTCGAAAAACTAACACCGTATGATGAAGTTATCACATTTTGAAAAGTCCAGTAAACTGCAATTTTTGGACTTTGACCAAGTTTGACTGGAATTTGGAAAATTCAAAAAAGAATATTTCAGGGAATATTCCTAGAATATTACTCAAAATATTCCCCAGAATATTCCTCAAAATATTCCATTGGACCAGTCATATGCTGGTAAGTGGCAAATGTATATTAGGCAAGAGGTTGCACATGCTTTTTTAAGGGCCAATGGGAGGCTGCCACGTGGCCCAATTTTGTGGTATAATTTTTTTTTGTTGACTCCCCAGGAGTTGACTGCCTGACCTCCCCGCTTGCACGCAAAGTTCCTAACCAACTTGGCTACCGATTAGTTCTTAACTATATGGTGAAGCAGCATTTATTTATGGTTTAACGGAGTTGGAGTTTGGGGTTGGGACCACCGATGGTCCCCAACCTGTCGGTTGCCATTGTATGGTCACATTTCACATTATTAAACCAAAATTGTTCTGGCTAACTCTGCGTCATATTTAACCCGACGGTTTTTACACACATGCCAACTTTTAAAATTCCGTTCACATGGCATAGTCAATGCAACGGTTTGCAGATTTCTCCCCCAGCGGTTACGGTTAGGAAACCACTGATTTTTGGATTTTGCATGTGCCCAACGTTAACCCTGACAGCCCACTAATGGCTAACGATTTTTTTTGGTGGAATTTTAGTCAAAGTAGGAATTTCCACTTTTAGCTGGAGTTAAGTCCAGTTCCTCCAAGTTTGGTGGAGGATTTTTAGGGGTCATTGGATAAAATGAGTTTAGGCTCTATCTTCAGGTAGATTTGACCAATTTTGGGGTGCCAATAGTCAATTTTGACTATCTCAGACATTCCAAACTCATTAGTGAGGGTTGTAGATCCATCATAGGACGTTTGAGCAGTTTTTCTTTGCTTCAGAGAAGTTCTAGAGGCCACCATTAGTTTGAGGCTTAGCCAGTGCAGCTAGAAGCCTTATTCCAATAGTCAATTTTGGATGTTTCAGACATTCTGGAACTAATGGTGTGGTTTTCAAATATTTTAGAGGAATTTTGAAGGCTGATATGCTTAAGTGAAGTTCCAGGGGCCACTAGGGCCAACAAGTGCCAGCAGTAGTTTGAGGCCTAGCCAGGGCAGCTAGAGGCATTATTCAACAAACCAATAGTAATTTCTGACTGTAATGAGAATTTTGAATCCAATGGAGGAGTTTTCATATGATTTTGAGGACTTATAGAGCTTGAGAAGCCACATAGAATTTTTCTTTGACCTTAGAACCAAGGGGTGCCACTAGGTGTTAGAGGCTAAACCAGAGCATCCAAAGGCCAATTTTAGTGAACCAATAGTCTATTCTGACTATTTTTGACAATATGAATCCATTGAAGTGATTTCTAGAGTCATTTGAAGAATTATTAAGGTTAAGAACCTACAAGGAAGTTTTGGATAGCCTAGGGCCAACTATGGAAGGAGGCCTAGATTGGGGAGCCAGTGATTAGTCCATTTTGGAGGTATGATATGTGCTGGAGACAATAGGTGAGGTTTCAGGGACATAAAAATAATTTTTAAGGATTTAGTGCCATAGATAAGCTTAGTGTAGCTCCAGAGCACCAATAGAAGGAATCAAGTCTAAGGAAGCCTAGATCTGTTTTCAGAGTGATGACAACCATGACAGGTGTTTGATGGTATTCTAAACCCATTGGTTCAATTCAGTTAAACATTGGAGTTTAGTTTGTAACTTGTAAAATAAATTTTTCCATAATCCCAAAGAGCCAAGTTAAGATGACAAGAGCTCAAGGAGACGTAGCCCACGATATTCGGGTGAAATCCTAGATTAAATGCTTTGTTATGTGTTGATGTTTATTTTCTACATTATATGGTTGTTTGTAATATTCCCAATTAGCTTTCAGCTAGTTGGAATATTATATGTTTCTTCTATTTTCAATCTATATGAATAAATGGGGTAGGGAGACCCTTAAATCTCTTTAGTAGGAATAAAACACTTCCAGTGTGAATGTGGATCAGTTTAGGTAGTCAAAATAAAGCCACCTTGGGTGTGAAAGGGAGAAATGCATGTAGACTAGTTCAAGGTTGACAAAATCAACAACACTGCCAAAGAAGAGAGTGGAGCTAGTGGGGACAATGAAGTTTTGGAGGAGGAGTCTTTGCATGGAAGTAACCTCATAAATGAGTGGGGCCAAGGGTGAGGAAGGTCACAAAGAATATAAGGGAAGAGATGGCAGCCATGAGAGGCATTCAGAATATTGTTTATTTTTTATTCTTATGTTTTATTGCACGCTTCATCTATTTAGCTGGGTTTTCTATACTGTTTAGTACAAGGGCATTTCCATGAGGGAATTCCACACTCTTTCTTGGAGGACTTGGGAAGGAAATATGACAGGAGTATTCTGAGCTTCATTTACACCATCCAAAATTGGACCAAGTAGTCACCTACAGCCACAACGTAGTCTCCTTGAGGAACTACGTTATTTTTCATGGTGTTGCAGTGGAGGGGTCAAAAACCCTGTTTATGAGCTAGTTTCCTAGTGAAAGGATAAGCCTTTCACCCGGAATGCTAGTAAGGAGACGTTACAACCATTTATTTCTATTTTCATCTATATTTATGTATGTCATCAGTAAGACAATTTGATTCAGCCACAGATATGCAATTTATACTTTTTATATCTCATGCCTTTCAAGAAACCCTTGTCGGGTTATCTTGGGATTGTGTAGAAGAGACTAGATCTCCATTTTTCAGCACTTTTGAGTAATATAGCAGTAGATCCATTTGTTTTTCTATTTATGTAGCAGTAACCCTCATTGGACTTCATTGTCATATGCTTCATAATTTCTGTGTTGTAGTATTCATGGGATTGTGGTGTTTCTGGGATGTTCTGGGCTTGGGAGGTCTGTTTAACTAAGTTGGAAAGATTGTTTTGTCATCACATTGTATATTTGGTTGCTATGATACATAAAATAATGGATCCATGGGCTGTTCTTGACTTATATAGTGTAATTTTCTGAATAATTTATTTTTGGTGCTTATATTGTTGTCTTTCCTAATTAGGAATATTACAGTGGTATCAGAGCTCTAATCTTGGCTCAGATTGTGGGGCAATATATATATATATAGCCATGGAGGAGAGAGAGATTCCAAAACTTCTTGTCCAGACCATGCAAGACATTGCAAAAGGTATCAAAGAGATGATATTTGAAAGGCAGAAGGAATCCCCTAGAGGGTTTCACCATGGAGAAAGCTCTGGCACCTCACATTTGTGGTGGGAGCACACAGTAGCACAACCTTATTCACAACACTCCACTATTCACACATTCCTATATTTGGAAGGTGAGGAAGGAAGGCCCTTGAAGGAAGAAACCCTTGGTGAATATTTTTTGTAATCCCAATCGTGAAGATTCAAGGAACACTTGAACTTTTAGGAGTTCTGTCAGATCAAGGATGGTAGGATATCCTTCAATCACCATAAAAAGGGAGGGTACATGCAGAAATTAGATCTACAACGTAGTTTGGGTAGATTCGTTTTTCCCTCTTATGATGGATCACCCAAGTGTACAGCCAAGGCTTGGGTAGAGAAGTTGGATACTTATTTCCAACTCAACATAGTTCTAGAATTGGAGGCTATAAAAATAGTAGCGTTGCACCTAGAAGGTGAGGCACAAGTGTTGTGGTTTCATGGGTTATCTACACTTGGGCATGCTAGTATCACTTCATATTCGGACTTCACCGGAAGGTTGGTGGAGAGATTTGATCCCAGGGACTTGGAGGCACACTTTTTTGGGCTAACCAAGCTTAAGCAATTGGGAGATTTAGAAACCTATATCTCTGATTTTTTGAAGCTTTTAGTCATGGTATCTAACCTCACTATGACCTGGAGAGTATGCATGTTTATTGATGGGATGGTTGAACCATTGCATAGGTTGGTTAAATCCACTAGACCAACTACGCTTCAAGAATATATAGAGAAGGCTAGTGACTTGCAGCATGCTTTACCCAAGGCCAAAGCACCATTTTAGCAAAATATCTCTTCTTGCACAAAGGAGAATTAGGAGAAGACACCTCTTGATAATGATCGGAGAGATCTAAGGAAGAAAAAAAAAAATTTCACCTATCGGGAGCCATGGGTACCAAACCACCAATGTGTTGCAGGGAAAGCACATTGCATTGAGATATTTTATGATGAGGAAAAGGAGACCAGCACTGTAGCAGCAGGAGGAGGTGCACCACCCACAGGAGATGTAGTGAAGGCATTTTCTCCAATGGGAGGGACTCTTGCAGCTTTGAGAGGAGTTCCCAAGTATCTCACTTTAAGAGTTAGAGGCACTATTATGGGACAAAGAGTATCAGTATTGGTAGACAGTGGAGCTACCCATAACTTTATTGATACACAGTTAGTGAAAAGGAGGGGAATTCACATAGAATATTTTGAGGGTTTCTCAGTTTTGGTTCCAAGAGCTAGAACCATGCAGTGTGCCAAATATGTTCCAACATTAACCATCACTATGGGAACCTACACATTGACAGACCACTTCTTTGTGGTTGATATTCTAGACACCAATGTGATATTGGGTGTCTAGTGGTTAATCACCTTAGGAAAGGTTACCACAGATTGGGAAACCTTAGATCTAGAATGGATAGAAAAGAGGAGTGGTAAACATCAAAAAATCAAAGGCATGCACACCTATCCACCCCAGATTGTCTAAGCACACAGGATAGAAGAAGATTTGCGCAAAGGAGACATAGAATGGGCAGTAGCACTGCGTTTTTCAGAATCAGGGAGAAAATATTCATCAGTACATCTAGATGTACAATCTATTTTGGACTGATACTCCACAGTATTTGGAGATATTCTACATGGGAGACGTCCTGACCGATGTTTTGAGCACACTATTGAGTTGGAGCAGGGGATCCAAGCAGTGATCACCAAACCCTATAGGCATCCCAAAGCCTATAGAGATGAGATTCAAAAGGCCATTCAAGAGCTTTTGGCCTTGGGACACATTCGGCCTAACACCATTCCTTTTGCCTCTTCAGTGGTCTTGGTGAAGAAGAAGGATGGCACATTGAGGATGTGCATTGATTATAGAGCTTTGAACAAAAATATCATGAAGAACTGATACCCAATTCCCAGGATCAATGAATTGATGGATTAACTAAGAGGGTCCAAGTAATTTTCCAATATTAATTTGAGATCGGGGTATCATCAAATCAAGGTGAGGGATCAAGACATCATCCCAATGTCACTATGGACATTTTGAGTTAGTCGTAATGCCTTTTGGGCTAACCAATGCTCCGGAAACATTCCAATCTTGCATGAACCACATCTTTTGTGGTCACTTAAGGAAGTTTGTATTGGTCTTCTTTAATAACATTATTATTTATATCCAAATATGGGAGGAGCATTTACAACATATTGAGGTAGTATTGCGCATTCTTAAGGAGCATCAATTCTATGCTAAGCTCTCAAAGAGTGAGTTTGGGCTCACAGAGATGCTTTATTTTGGCCACATCATTGGAGTGGATGGGGTGAGATTCCATGAATAGAAGACCCATGCTATGAGATATTGGCCCGAACCAAAGAATGTCACAGAACTTCGGGGTTTTGTAGGCATCTGTACCTATTACCAGAAGTTTGTGAAAGGGTTCTCTCAACTAGCATCACCACTTACAGATCTCACCAAGAAGGGAGCTTTTATTTTGATAACCACTACATAGAGAGCTTTTGATAAGCTCAAGGAGGTGATGAGTAGCTGCCCAGTATTGGTCCTACTGGATTTTACCCAACCCTTTGTGTTGGAATGTGATGCTTCGGAAGAATGCATTGGAGCAGTATTGATGCAAGGGGGACACCCCATAGCTTTTGAAAGCCGAACGTTGCTGCCACATGAGAGGCTATAATCCATATATGATAAAGCGATGCCAGCTATTATGCATGATTTAGCAAAGTTCCAGAAATATTTGGTGGGAAATAGATTCTGAGTGAAGACTGATCATAATAACCTTTGATTCATTCTTTAGTAGAAGCAGGTTCAGGAGAGGCAACACAAATGGGTTAGTAAGATCCAAGCATATGAATTTGACATAGAATATGTCAAAGGGAGGAGTAATGTAGTGGCAGATTCTCTATCTCGGAGGCCAACAACGTTGTCCTTGATGAGCATGGATGCAGATTGGAAGGCTCAGTTGTTAGTGGAATACTCCAAAGAACACTTTTCATGTGAGGTCCTAGATGGATTGGTGACCGATAAGAGGTATAGAGTGATGGATGAGGTCATATATTATCGGGATCAGGTCTTCTTGGCTAGAGATTCTAAGCTCAAGAAGAATATTTTTCAGGCATCACATGATTCTCTACTTGCAGGGCATCAAGGATTCACCAAGACATATCGGGCTATTCGGGAGAGATTCTCATAGAATGGTCTCAAGGAGGATGTAATCCACCACATCAAGGAGTGCATAGTTTTCCAGCAGAATAAAGAAGAGAAAAACCATCCTACAGGATTATTGCAGCCACTACCTATTCCGAATGGGAAATGGGAGAGTATTTCCATGGACTTCATCATCAGTCTACCTACAGTTCGGGGTGAGGATTGTATCTTTGTAGTTGTTGATCGACTAACAAAGTATTCACATTTATTTGCTATTTCTGCACGCTATACTGCTTCACAGGTAGCCGATATTTTCTTCAGGGATGTGTTTAGACTCCATGGTCTTTCAAAGAAAATAGTTAGTGATCAGGATAACCGCTTCCTAGGTGGATTTTGGCAAGAGATTTTTCGGTTAGTGGGTACTGAGTTGACACCAAGCACCAGCTATCACCCACAAATCGATGGACAGAATGAAATAGTGAGCAAGTGATTGGAAGGCTAACTACGGAACTATGTTTCTGGGTAGCAGAGAGCATGGCTACATTTGCTCCATTTGGGGGAGTATTGCTACAGCACAACTTTTCATATGTCCATTGGCATGACCCCATTTCGAGCCCTTTATGGGTATGATGCACTATCATTTTCTGATGTGATGTTTGGAGCAATTAAAGCTCCTAGAGCCAAAAAGTGGATTCAAAAGAGTTAGGATATACTCTGGGCCCTCAAGGACAACATTGCTACAGTACAAAACCAACAGAAAATGTATGCATACTGTGGTCGGATAGAGAGACAGTTTGAGGTGGATGATTTGGTCTATCTTCATCTTCAGCCATATAAGCAATCTACACTCAAGGATAAAGGGGTTGAGAAGCTTAAACCTTGGTTCTATGGACCATACAGGGTGATCCGTCATGTTGGATAAGTATCATATGAGTTAGAGCTTCCTGTTGGGAGAAAGATACATAACATTTTTCATGTCTCATGCCTCAAGAAGGCCATTCGACAACATGTGGTTGCCACTATGGATCTCCCACCTATTAATGATGAGGGACATCTAGTTTTGCAACCATAGGCTATCTTGGATACTCGAGAGAGGCAACTAAGGAGCAGGGTAATTAAATAATATTTGATTCGATGGAGGAATCTTCTTGATGAGAATGCCACTTGGGAGGGAGAGAAGATTTTGCAACATCCTTCTTTACCATTTCTTAAGAACAAGCAACTTTTGGGAGGGGAGGACTGTAATATTACCAATTAGCTTTCAACTAGTTGGAATATTATATGTTGCTTCTATTTTCAGTCTAGAGGAATAAATGGGGTATGGAGACCCTTAAATCTCTTTAGTAGGAATAAAACACTTCCAGTGTGAATGTGGATAAGTTTCGGTAGTCAAAATAAAGACACCTTGGGTGTGAAAGGGAGCAATGCATGTAGACTATATCAAGGCTGACCAATTCAACAACACTGCCAAAGAAGAGAGTGGAGCTAGTGGGGACAACACAATTTTGGAGGAGGAGTCTTTGCATGAAAGTAACCTCATAAATGAGTGGGGCCAAGGGTGAGGAAGCTCACCAAGAATATAAGGGAAGGGATAGCAGCCATGAGAGGCATTCAAAATATTGTTTATGTTTGAGTCTTATGACTTATTGCATGCTTCAGCTATTTAGCTGGGTTTGTTGTACTGTTTAGTACAAGAGAATTTCCATGTGGGAATTCCCCACTCTTTCTTGGAGGACTTGGGAAGGAAATACAAGATTATTGTGGGCTTTATTTCCACCATCCGGGATTGGGCCAAGTAGTCACCTACAGCCACAACGCAGTCTCCTTGAGGAACTACGTTTTTTTTCATGGTGTTGCAGTGGAAGGGTCAAAAACCCTATTTATGAGCTAGTTTCCTAGTGAAAGGATCAGCCTTTCACTCGGAAAGCTAGTAAGGAGAAGCTACAACAATTTATTTGTCTTTTCAGATATATTTATGTAGAGCTTCAGTAATACGGCATAATTCAGCCACAGATCCATAGTTTATACTTTTTATATCTCATGCCTTTCAAGAACCCCTTGCCGGGTTATCTTGGGATTGTGTAGAAGAGACTAGATCTCCATTTTTCAACACTTTTGAGTAATATATCAGCAGATCCATTTGCTTTTCTCTTTCTGTAGTAGTAACCCTCATTGGAATACACTTTCATAGGCTTCATAATTTCTGTGTTGCAGTATTCATGGGATTTTGGTGTTTCTGGGCTGTTCTGGGTTTGGGAGGCATGTTTAAGTAAGTTGGAATGATTTTTTTCTCATCACATTGTATATTTGGTTGCTATGATACATAAACTAATGGATCCATGGGCTTTTCTTGACTTATATAACGTAATTGGCTGAATAATTCATTTTTGGTTCTTATATTGCTACCTTTCCTAATTAGGAATATTACACTATTGCACATGTTTAATATCAGCAAAAAAAATGGACTTAAAGCACTTAAACGGTTAAAAAACATACACCTATTTCAAGTATAAAATTCTGCAAAAAGTCAAGTATAAGCTATATCTTTTATTTTTTTTAACTAAGTGGGAGGTTCTTGAAAAGCATAAAAAGTTATCCAACCCATTTTCAGATCATTTTTGAAAGCTGTTATCTCTGTGTTTTTCTTCTTCAGGATCTATTCTACTGCCTCTATATTTTCTTGATCATACCCCATATTCACAAATAAATCATCCAAGGATTTAATTCTAGTATCCTTTGCAAGAGAAGAAATATTCTCCATCTTGAGGTGGGACTGAATATTCGCCAATGATACTTGCAATTTAAATAGACTCATTGCAGTGCTGGTCAATGTAGATGAGATCATCTCTCTAGTCTGTTTTTGCATTTCCATATGATCTATTGGGTGGATGTCCTTGACATTAAAATCAAAAGATGTTTTCTTGAAATCAGCAGATGTTTTTAGTTGTGCAATCCGGGCTTCTAAGAAAGCCATGCACATTCTTCTTAGGCAGGGGAGTGTCTGTAGCCATGAATAATTCAAGGGTTTTGGCTCTACGAGAAAAATACAATTTTTGGTACAATTTCCTGAGAGTTTCATGGGAAAAGGGTAGGGTTTCTTGAATAATAGGAGCCTGCATCATCTGCATGATAGACTGGGCACTAATGGTGAACAAAACCTCCCATGTGAGGGCAACAACATCCCTCTAATTTATATCATAACATGCATGACACTTTATTATGAATTCAGGGCAACTGTGGGTTTTTGGAAATATGTAATAGGGCAGGTTAGTGTCCCAAAGTCCTATGTCATCATCCACATCGATGAGCTTATATTCCAACAAGCAGTATATATCGAAGAGGACGAATTCTGAGAGAGTCTCATGAATCTTAAAATCCCTGTCAGCAAGGGAAATGTGATCATGGTCCACAGGAGGGTGAACCATTGGATTAAAAGTCTCCCAATCCTTCTTCTTTAATGGAGGCATCATTGTCTCTGAAAATGAAACTGATAAAATAGTATTTGCAGGTGCACATATTAGAAGGGGATTAAACAAAGACATGATTAAAGAATAGGGACTTTCTGTTGATCTGCAGTCAATTGAAACTTTCCGTGCCTTCTTTAGATCTGTAAAACCTTGAATTTGATCACCTATTACAATAAGATACTAAAAAAACATGGTAACCTTTGAAACGGGTGGGGAAAGGTGATTTTGTAGGATGGTGGGGTTTCCGATGACATGGCGTTGGCCCGTTGGGTAACATATTGAACAATTAATTGTTGAATAGGTCCTTAGGCGATAGCGGGAGTGATTGGGAAAACGTGATAGGAGTGGCATCATGGAGCAATGGGAATGGCGGAGGATTTATGGTTAACTTAGTGGTTTACTTACGGTGGAAATCACTTTTCGGAGGGGGTCTAGGATGGTAAGCGGAATAGCATTGGGGGGGGTGCGAATTGGCGAGGGCTCGAGACATAGCAGATGAGATGGTTTTGAAAACTTCCCATTTTGGAACCCCCCCCCCCCAACGTTAACTTCCAGAGGATGAGGGGGGGGGGGGCAGAAATGAATAAAGGTCATCGGATGTGATAGTGGATGCAGAGATGAAGTGGAAGGCAACAGGAGTTTAACGATGATGGCATGGGTGAGTGAATGGTGGGGTCAAGTGAATTAAATGAAATTTTGAGTGGGGTATAAGAGATAGGGACTTTAGTATATGATGCAAACTATGTCAAGTAACTTTAAAATGAATTAATCCCCGAAAATTAGGATAAAAACCACTTTTTTATTTATTTTTTGTCTCCAACATGAGAACACATGAAATATTTGAAATGATTCTTTAGAGTAAATTTCATGTCTTTCTACCTTTATATTTCTTTCATTCTACCTACCCTTTCACTAAACTAACATTTTTTTCATCATTCTTTTGCAGGGTGCATTTAGGCTTGCAAACCCATATCTCTTTTTTGTGAAATTCTAACCTAATCTTTCTCTTATTTATCCTATTGATTCAGTTTTAACTGTTGAATCAATTTTATTTGAACCTAGTTACTAATTTTCCAAGATTAAACTGTTTGGAAAATCCTTATTTTCTAACATATTCAACAAAAAATTAAAATTGTTCAGTCATGCTTAGACTGTATGAATTGAACAAAGTAATATAATAAGAATTGGAATTTTGATTTCCAACACTTTCATTATTATTCTTTTTTGGGTTTTCTTTCTTTTTCTTTTCTATTCTTTATATTTTTCTTCAATATACCCTCTTTTATTTTTCATTTTTTTCATTTTTTTTTTGGAAATCATTTGAATATGGAAAATCATGTACAATATGAAATTTGAACTATGAAATACTTAATCATATTGAGATCCTATAGTTTATAGGACCTTAACAGTAGCTCCAGCTGGGGATGGCACTTCTCCAAGTGAAGTGTCAAGAACATAAGATCAGTAGCCTTGAGTGTTCCATTTTCTGCAAAGTCTTCATTTGATTATTTTTTGTTTTATGACAGCTCATCAAACCAGGCTTGGGGCCTTCTCCATAGGCTTAAAAATTTGTTAATGAATTATCCAAATCACAAACTGTAAAAATATGGTATTTAAAATGTTGAAAGATCAAACTATATTCTTAAGAGAAGTAATGCTTCAACATCCTGCCATTGACAGGATCTCCAGGTATCTCTATTCCATCTATCTCTTTAAGGAAATATGCATTGTTTCCTCTAAAAGAATTAATAATATATGGCCTTTGTCAATGGTTGTAAAATTTTCCATGTTTAACTTTGTCTTCTATTCTGGAATCCCATTTAAAAACTTTGTCACCTAGATTAAAATCATCAACCTTTGTTCTTTTATCAAAAATCTTCTTGATATTTCCTTGAACAACTTGGGTCTTGTTATAGACCTCTTCTCTAGAATGCTATAATTGAATAGTTTGATTGATCCTTATTTGTGCATCATTTGGTTCATCTTGTATTTCCTGGATGATCTTCATGACTGGAACTCCTATAGAGGAAGGAAAAAATATATCCATTCCATAAACCAATTGGTATGGGGACATGCCAATTGATTTTTTGGTAGTAAGTCTATCAGCCCAAAGTGTGTTGACCAACTTCTTATGCCATGATTTCTTGTTTTATTCCAAGATTTTTTTTATGATATTCACCAAAATTTTGTTTATACATTCAGCCAATCCATTACCCTGAGGGTAATAGGCTATTGAGTATCCCAAAGCTATGTGGTACTTATGATAGATATCAACCATTTTATTGGACTTGAAGGTTGCAACATTATCATTGATTAGTTTCCTAGGACAACCAAATCTGGAAAGGATATTGGTTTCAAGGAATTTAATAATGACAGAATCAGTAGAATTTATAGAAGGAGTGGCTTCTATCCATTTGGTAAAGTAGTCTATGGCAGTAAGAATCCAATTATGCTAGGCAGAGGATGGGTGATGAATTTCTCAAATGAAATTTAATTCCCATTGTTGGAAAAGGATTTCAATAGAAATTGGCTTTAAGTGCAAGGGAAACACTTTTCTCTTTCCTTTAAAAATTTGGCATTTGTGGTAGGAATTTACCATCTTGTAGATTTCTGGGAAAAGGGTAGGTCAGTAGAAACCAACCCTAAGGATCTTATTGGAAGTGGTTTTCCAATAAAGATTGCCACCACAATCACCTTCATGGAATTCTTGCATAACGTTATCTGCATCATCTTTTAGCAAACATTTGAGTAAAGCACGTCCAACATCTTTCCAATATAAGACATTTTCTAGAATGCAAAATTTGACATCTTTTAACTTCAGAAATATAGATTTAGTTTTGGAAAAACGAGGAGGAGCATTTAAATTGAACAAAACATATAAGGTATCTGCATACCATGGGGAATTTATGAATGCTTCATCAATTAGTGGACTCGCCAGTTCCTCTTGATCATCCAATGAATAGACCATGTTGATCTCTACTGCATGAAAATTTGATTTAGCCATCAATTTGGCTAATCCTTGTCCTTTGATCAATTTGGCAGGTTCAATTTCCAAATCATATTCCAAAATAACAACAATCCATTTGCATCTCTTTCCATTAGGACCATTCTCTGTTAAAATTTCTTTGACTACTGCATTGGGCACATAAGCCATAATATGTGAATGTAAAATTTAAACTTTGAAATCTTTTAGTGATTTAACCAAAGCAAAGGCATGTTTTTCTATGATGTTGTAATTTATGCATCTCTCAAGGCTTTGCTAAATAATGCTATTGGTTGTTCATGTCCTTCACTATTTTTCTGCAATAATACAACAGAAATAGTATGTTCATATGCAAAATAAAATTATGAGGTCTTTGGTAAAATCTAGGCTGATTAGAACTGGTGCTTTTGTTAATGCTTGCTTGACTAGATAAAAATATTGTTTAGCTTCAATGTTTCAGTTAATTTTTGAATCTTTTTTAAGCATGTTGGTTATATTTGTCAAAAGTTTTGCAAGATTGGGTATAAATCTCCTCAAAAAATTGATTTTACCAATGAAGGATTGAAGTTATTTGATATTCCTGGGATGACTAATTTTGAGTATGCATTCAATCCTGCTAGGGTCAATTCTAATTCCATCTTCAAAAATAATGTGACCAAGAAGCTTTCATTATTCAAGACCAAAAATGTTTTCTTTGGATTTAGGGAAATTCCAAACCTTCAACATTTCTCAAAAAATCTTCTTAGATGTGCCAATTGTTCTTCATCAGTTTTTGAATATATAGTAATGTCATCAAGATAGATCACAATGAAATGGCCAATTTCATCTGCAAAAGCAATCTCCATAGCTCTTTGAAAAGTGGCGCAAACATTCATTAATCCAAAGGGAATTTTCACATACATGAAAGTCCCCCAATGAGTAGTAAAGGTTGTTTTTTCTTGATCATCAGGATGCACTAAAACTTGATTATACCCTGAAAATAAATCTAACAAAGAAATCCTACTAGAGCCTACTACCCTTTGCAATATGTGGTCCATTTTTGGTAAGGGGTAATTGTCCTTAAGCAATACTTTGTTCAGATTCCTTAAGTCAATGCAAAGTCCAATTTCACCTGTTTAATTTCTTGTAGGCACAATATTGGATACCCATTTAGAATATCTAAGTGGAACTATGATTTTGGCCTCATACATTTTCTTGATTTCTTTCTCAACCTAAGGCATTAAGACATGAGTTATCCTATAGAGTTTTTGTTTAAAAGGTTTTTAATCCTCCTTGATTGGAATTTTTTGTTTTATAATGCTAATATCATAAGATTTTAGGTCCTCATAGCTCCAAGCAAATACATCTATGAATACCTTAAACAGAGCTATATACCTTTGTTTTGTAACGATAGGTAGTGATTTTGACAATTTTATCATTTTGGGGCTTTGTTCACTACCTATATTACACTCTTCAATGTTTGTCCCTGTTGATTCTATTTTTGGCTTTTTGGCCGCGTCATTAAAGTCAAATAATTATTATAAAGGGACAAGCCCTATAGGTAGGATATTATCCTTGAGTTGAAGTACTTAAATTCCTCTTTTTCTTGTTCTTTATGTATTTCGGTTTTATGTACAGTGTTATTCGCTGAAATATTTACATCAGAAACAACTGAATGTTTATTTACACTAATTTTTACATCAGTGTGTCTATCTTCTTCCCAATCTAAGTCTATGTTTCCATCCTCACTGTTACACCATTTTTTGGTCATCTAACCTATTATCATTAGATGGACCCAAGTACACCATGTAAGACCAGTTTTACCCTAAGTAAAACTGCTTTCACTATGTTAAAACAGGAAACCCCAAAAGGAAATATTAAACAAACCCATATTTGTTTGATTTTCCTCATGGAATAATTAATTAAACCATAATTTAATTATTATTCCCAGTCATGTTTAACCCAAAATCAAAGAAATTAATTAGATAAACCTTGATTTATCTTATTATTTTCTAGGAATAATCATTTAAACCTTATTTAGATGATATTCCTTGTTAAATATGACCAAATCACCCACAAATAATTAAATAAATCACTATTTATTTAATTATCTTTCAACGACTTCCTTAAATAATTAAATAAATCTTTATTTATTTGATTATCTTCTAACCGCTTCCTTAAAAAGATAAATAAATCATTTATTTATTTATTTTTGACAAATTAAGGGATTTGACCCAAGTCAAATACCTTTTCCCTCCAACAAATATAATAAAATATTCCATAAAAGTGGATCTAGATCTGGTTAACCCATGCACCAAGATCTAGAATGACCCAATATTTTGTTATAAATAGGAGGGTTTTTCCTACCATTCTTCACCTTTTGTTGCCTATTAGATCACTCTGGATCTATACACTTGGTCACTCTTTTCTACCATTTTGCTGTGTGAGCTCCCTTTGAGTTCCATTCTTTGTGTGGGTTTTTCTACACCAACAAGAGATAGAAATCTTAGATCTGAAGCGCTGAGGACTTCCAAGAACCCATCCCACTGAGGAGAATTGGATACGCCTTCTTGTTTTCCTCCCAGGTGCCCAATTAATATAAAAATTCTTTCAAAAATTGTTCTTGCCTTGTCTATTGGTATATGGAGCAAACCCTTGTTTTTACTGCTTAATGTCTTTCCATGCATAGATATGGTTTTTTGCAGCTCTTTTCTTGTTCAACTAACCGCAGATCTGAAGATATTGGCAGCCACTTTTGTTGTTAGGGCTATTAGTTATGCGTAGCTAAAGTGGTCCTTTTTCGTACACTTCGACAAAGGGTTCATACTAACAAATGGCGACTCCACACGAGTTTTAAATTATGACCTCTGTCGTTTTTCATATTCCTGCATATCCAGCTACTTCAGACCCTAGGGTTTCTTTTCAGCTGTTTATTTTCCCTATTTTTATGGTGTTTTTCTCACATAAAACCCTAAAACATTAAAATTTCTAACTTCCGTGTGTTTCTGGCCCTATTGCGCAGGTAAGTGACACCAGCCGCAATGAAATAGCGGCACAAAGTACGCCGGCAGAGAGACAACCGAACGAGAGGGTATACTTTTGGCTGCATAAAAGGCTGCGACTTGGACCTCCGAGGTCGCACTTTTCGCCCCCTTTGCGCGGCAC
Organism: Pinus albicaulis; assembly: GCA_034641835.2. Lineage (NCBI taxonomy): Eukaryota > Viridiplantae > Streptophyta > Pinopsida > Pinales > Pinaceae > Pinus > Pinus albicaulis. The sequence continues at coordinate 1,521,501,529 of CM076570.1, forward strand.
ACGCCGCGACGGAGTCGAGGTGTGACTGCCAGTTTTTTCGATGATTTTTCTGCAATTTTTTTAGGTTCTGTGCCGACCTGTCGAGGTCTTCCGACCTACTGTCTCGACCCCTGTCGACCGGTTCGATCTGTTTACTCCTCCCCAAGTGGGAACCTAGCCCCAGGGCTTCAATACAGTTGCCCTCACTTTTGTGCAGAAGAGTTTTTAATTTGTTTGGTGATATACATTTCGAACTAGCCTCCTTTTTCCGGATACGTGCCTCCCTAGGATCACTTCAGAGTAAAGCTCATACTGCCTCTCCGTCTACGAAGATTTGTTTGGGATGCCCGCTTTTAGGGCTTCCACCTTGCCCCCTCCGGTTTTTGCTGATTTCCTTCCTTTTTCCAGCCACCTTGCCTCTGTCTTTTGGCTGTGACCTGCACCTCTTTTCTGCAGCTTTATCCTTTAGATCCCTGTCCCTTTTGACCTTAGATCTATTGGCCTCTTTTCCGTGTGTTTTGCAGAGATTTTTCCCTTTCTTTTCAGTTTAGTTTTGAGAGACCCGCCTTCTTGGGTTAGATAGATGCACAAGTAGCTGTTATTTTTCTGTTATTTCAGCATTATATACTATTCTCTGTAGGTTTATTTTCAGCTACGCAGCACACTTTTTTCTTGCTCTCAAAACGGAAAGGGTTTAAAAATTAAAATTAACGCACGCCACACACTGACCCTAAGCGAAGAAGCGCCTGGTTAACACCGCCTGGAAAAGACTCTAAAATCAATTGTCACTACACCTTACATGCCCTTGACCTTTCTTGATTTTGTCCCCTTCTGCCCCTGTCGGTTTCCTTCTTCCTGTCATCATTGCGCCCCCTAGGCGCCTTTCCCAGAGACTTCTTGGCCTTCACCCTCAGTTTTCGGTCGATCGACCTGCTCCGACCCGTCGTCGTCGAGCCAGTCCTCCTCCGAGTCCACACTCTGACTCCTCTCCCGATCCATCGGGTTCCCTTTCTCCTCCTGGTTCTCCCCCTGTCACCTTCACCATGTCTGGTCCAGGGCTTAACGCTGGTGGTGCTCCAGGCCCTAATGCCGGACCTGTCACTAGTGGAACCGCCACAGGAACTACCTCGGCCACACCCTTGCTGTCGTACATTGCAGGCCTCAGCCTCCCCGATTTCAATCAGTTGATCAACGATCCTATACACCACGATGTTGGTTGGCCTGTTATGCCAACCAAGCTCCCCTCCGACATTCCTAAGTTCGAAGGCCTTGCTGGAGAAGATCCAACCAATCATGTCCGATCTTTTCACATGTGGTGTTCCTCCAATTCCATTACCGATGACTCCATCCGTCTTCGTTTGTTCCAACACACGCTTACTGGCGAAGCTTCTAAATGGTATGTTGAACAAGCCACCTCTTCCCATACCACCTTTGCGACCCTTGCCCAAGCCTTTTTGTCTTATTTCCAGCTCCCTCTCCGATACGACACTGGCACGGAGCTCTTGACTTCCTTCAAGCAATCCTCTTCAACCCGCCTTTCCGCCCATGTTCAGGAATGGCGAAGAAGATGGAGCTTATGTCGAGCCCCTCCCTTCGAAGATCAGGTTTATATGGATTGGTTCCTTCGCACCCTTCCGGCTCCCATCGGCAAGGATGTCGCCTCCCATTTTCCTCAAACCGAAGAAGCCGCCTTCCAAATAGCCTTGAAATATGACCTGATCTACGCTCAATCTGGTTATGTTTATACCGTTCTTCCTGACCTCCCCAGGTCCGGTGGCGCTAACGCCCCGAGGGCATCTCATTCCGCTAACGGTATCGTTGGAGCCCTTTCCCATCCGTACGCTCAACCTCCTATGGGCTATGGTCTCCCTCAGGGAGGGGCCAGCTCCTCCAGCACTCTTCCCCCTCCCGGTAGCATGTATCCAGGATACGGCATGCCTCCTCCTTTTGCCCAACCTCTTGCTTACCTCAATGTTGCCCAACCCACCCATTACCCTTATCCGCAGCCTGGTGCGCCCGCTCCTCCAGCATATGCGCTTCCTCCTCCCTTGCCTCCTCAACCCCAGCACCAGCACCTACAGCCCCCTCCAGGGCAAGTATTTGCACAGCAGGGCGCGACTAATCCCCCTTCTTCTCAAAGAAGGTGGAGAGGCAACCAAAACCAATCTGCCCCTGGTACCCGAGGACCCAATTCTGGTGTGGACCCTAACACTGGCAACCAGCAACAGGGCAGTCAGCCCAAGCCGGACAGGCCGCTTCGCACAAACAAGCCTTGTTCGTGTTGCAGTGTTTATGGTCATTACACCCACGATTGTCCCCTCTTACCCCAGATGCGGCAGATGTGGGAGTCTCAAGCCACATTGCGTGGACAACACGCCTCCCCTCATGCTCCTCCTAATGTGGCCACTACCCAACCGGCTGTGTTTACTGATCCTTTCCCTCAGCAAGGATTCGTGGCTACCCAACCGCCTGATAGCCAGGTCGCCACTCCACCTTCCCTTTCTGGTTCCTCCGATTACCAGATCCTTATGATGCACTCCGATCCCTCCCCGACCGTCGACCTTCACCTTCAAAATCGGTCTCGCTAGTACCCCAAGCCTCCTGCTCAGTCTGCCTCCGAGCCTCCTTCTTCAGGTTCTACAGAGCCTCTTTCGACACCGAATGGCCCCTTACATATCCCTCAACCCAAAGTTGAGGTTCATACCAAGATTCCTAAGGGACCATTACGTCGAAACGCTGCTTCCGGTCGAGCTGCTCAATCGTATAATATAGTAGATGATTTGGCGCAATCCCCTGCTGCCATTTCCACACTGGAACTCCTCCAGTTGTGCCCTTCCCAAAAGAGGGCTCTACTATTTGCCGTGGGCGCTGTAGATCTTGCTGATGACCAAATAATTGTCTTCGACGCCACTCAATCAGACCATCCGCCTCTCCCTCCTTCCGTCGCCTTCCAAATCCCAGTCAAAATCCGGAACGCCAACGTTTCCCGGTGTATAATTGATGAGGGGGCATCCACCTGTGTGATGTCCGCTTCGGTTTGGAAACAACTCGGATCTCCTGAGCTGGCCCCTTCCACGATCACCCTTCGAGCGTGGGACGGCCATGCCTCCCAGCCCATTGGCCTTTTCCGTAATTTTCCTATCACCCTCGCCGGTAAGACTGTTTGCGTTGACGTCGAAGTCATCGACGCCCCGCTAGACTGCAACATTCTACTGGGGCGAAGCTACACCTATGCTATGTGTGCTGTCCCATCCGCGGTTTTCCGCAAGATGTCTTTCCCCCATAATGGAAAGATAGTCACCATTGACCAGTTGACATATCATGAGCCAAAATCTCAGACCTCATCTGAGACGACCATCTCTTCTGTAGCCAACAAGCAAACCGTTGATTCCTTGACCAGTGTCTACCCCGGCGTTTACAAATATTCCTCCCTGCTTGGAGCTTTCCCTAACCTTCCTCCTCCTCCCATCACTGATCCCAGCTCATCGAATGTTTGCATGATGCAATCGTCTCAGGTTGCCCTTACGCGGCATACCTCGGCTAGTCAGCAACCTTCCCCTCGCCCTCTGCACCCCGCTCCTAGCCATTCATCTCAGCCAGCCGGACCTCCTCCTTCTGGCCCTCCCCCTACAGCTGGTATCCCTGATCCCCTTTATCCTCCTGGCTCGGTTCCCCCAGGCCTTAACCATCTCGGAGCCGTCCCTCCCGGTCATTACCCTGCTGGACAGATACCTTTCCTGGCTCCCCCTCCCGGAGTATTTTCTGTCCCCGTCATGGCCACCCTCTCTCTCCCTAACCTGACCCTTGGTATACCCGTCTGGTACATTGACCCTCCAACCGCTACCCCTCTCGGTCACCCCAAACCTTACCTTGCTTTGACACCAGTTCAACCTGTCCCCCTCACTTCCTCCGGGCCCCCAGCACCTCCACAGGACCCTACCCCTGTGGCGCCAGCCCTCGAAAAGAAAGGAAAAGCTCATAAGGGGGCAACCCATCAGGACCAAACCACCCCGACAACCCCTACCCCTCCTCGACCGCCAAAACCCGCTATCCAATGCGCTTTGTGCGATATTGTCGGTCACGCCACCCATATGTGTCCTGAATTGCCACACCTCAAGATTCTGGTTAATGAGACGTTTCCCGACTCTGACATCCCTGAGGTCTACGTCACTATCCCGGACTCTATCCCGAAACTCAAAACTCTACGCACAAACCACCCTTGTGCTTTGTGCGATTTCCACGGACATTACACCCACCTCTATCCCCGCCTTGACGAGTATCGTTCCTCTTTAGACATGTACCGCCAATTCAAGGCCACTTCGATAGGACCAGAAGATCTTCCTACTCCCATTCACATTCCTCCTCCCACTATCGAGCCAACAGAATCGTCAATCACCATTCTATACCTGTCATCATCCTTGCGAGATAGTTCACCTACCCTTCAACCTATAGATACTCTCGGCTCCTCAGCCGACCTTGGATCTGTTGATATTGCACATCTGAGCCCTTCTCCTCCTGATGACACGTCACACATCACTACCTCCTCGGGTGACCCCTCTTCCTCTAGTCTTCCCATCTTCCAATCAGATGAAGACATTATGGAAGCCATGACCACCCCGAACTTTCCATGGGACGATATGCACCATCGCGCATACTTCCTCCCACAGCAGTCCCATGACCAATTTGCTGTGGAAACCAAAGACTTCATCCCCAATGCAGTCGATTGGTTCAAAAACCCCATCCTTGCCCCTGATGCTTTCGAAGAAGGAAACATGGCCAATATCTCTCCTACCATCAAAATTGACATTTCAGTCACCCCAGGTATCCAAGAATATATCACCTTAGGTGCTCAATGCACCCCGGAAGAAATCGAAGCTTACACCAAGCTTTTCAAAGAATTCCGTGATATTTTCGCCTGGTCCTATTCTGAAATGCCCAGACTCGATCCCGCCATTGTCGAACACCATATCGACACATGGCCTGACGCCAAATCGGTCCGTCAAAATTTGAGACCCATTCATCCTTCCAGACGTGACGCTATCAAAGCCGAAATCGACAAGCTCAAGCAGGCCGGTTTCATTTACCCCATTGAATACACCACTTGGGTATCCAACCCAGTTCCCGTTCTCAAGAAACAAGGCACCATCCGTGTCTGCATGGACTTTCGCGACTTGAACCAAGCTTGTCCCAAAGACAACTTCCCCACACCGTTCATTGACCAAATCATTGACGAGTGTGCGGGGCATGAGGTTCTATCCTTTATGGATGGTTTCTCCGAATACAACCAAATTGCTATCCGTCCTGCCGATCAACTCAAAACCGCGTTCATTAGTCCGTGGGGAACTTTTGCTTACCGGGTCATGCCTTTCGGCCTCAAAAACGCCGGCGCCACTTTTCAACGGGCCATGTCTTATTGTTTCCATGACTTAGCTCACATTATCCTTGCTTATTTAGATGACCTCACTGCACGTTCTAAGCATCGGGCGTAGCACCTCCACGATCTGCGTACCATTTTCCTCCGATGTCGCAAGTATAATATCCGCCTTAACCCGTTGAAATGCATCTTTTGCGTTCCTGCCGGCCGTCTCTTAGGCTTCATCGTGTCTAAGGATGGTATCACTCTTGACCCTTTGAAAGTTCAAGCCATTCTTGAACTTCCCATTCCACGTACCCTCCGCCAGCTCCAAAGTCTCCAGGGCAAAGCTAATTTTCTTCGACGGTTCGTCCCTGACTACGCCACCACTGCACATGGGTTCCTTAGACTCCTCCGATATTCTATCCCTTTCGTTTGGGATTCCCATGCTCACGAGTCTTTCAATGCCCTCAAGTAGGCTCTCACATCCGTTCCCTTGATCCGCCCTCCCGACTTTGATCGGGACTTCATCCTGTATATCTCCGCTTCCACCTATTCGGTCGCTGGAGTCCTTATCCAGGAAGATGACACTGGTATCGAGCATGTGATCTACTACGTCAGTAAGAACCTTGTAGGACCCCCTGTTTCCTACTCACTTGAAGAAAAATTAGCACTGGCTGTAGTGTTCTCAGTCCAAAAACTTCGTCATTATATCCTCATGCGCTCCACCAAGGTTGTGACTAATTCCAACCCCTTGGCTTTCCTATTGAGTCGTCGTATCCTCACTGGGAAATATGCCCGTTGGGTCGTTATTCTTCAAGAATTCGACCTCGAATTCGTCACACCAAAGAGTAAGAAAGGCTTAGCCCTCGCTGAGCTCATTTCTGAATTACCTACCGGAGCGCAAGACACCCCAGTTAATGATGATTTTCCTGATGAACACTTATTTTCCATTACTGCCGACGACCCATGGTATGGCAACATTCTTACTTACTTGCGAACCCAAAAGTTTGCCCTTCACCTTGATCATGAGGCTCGCCGACGCATCCGACACCAAGCCCCCCGATACCTCCTTATCGGTGACGACCTATATCGTCGCGGGGTTGATACCGTCCTTCGTCGTTGCCTCACACACGCTGAAGCTGAACAGGTCCTTAATGCCTGCCATAGCGGCGCTTGCGGTGGCCACCTCTCCGGTCTTGCTACTGCCCAGAAAGTCATGCGCGATGGGTATTTTTGGCCTTCTCTCTTCAACGATTGCATTGCGGCAGTCAAACACTGTCCTAGTTGCCAACATTTCGCCCCTAAGGCGCGAGCTCCACCAGCTCCCCTCCATCCGGTCGTCTCAACCGGCCCCTTCTGTAAATGGGCCATCGACTTTATGGAGTGTCGCCCACCATCCACTGGTAACCATAAGTATATCATCGTGGCGCTCGACTATTTCACCAAATGGGCCGAGGCCATGCCAACTTTCAACAACACGGCAGCTACTGTGGCCCTCTTTTTCTTTAACCATGTTATAGCTCGATTCGGGGTTCCCAAACAATTGGTCTCTGACCATGGCAAACATTTTGAAGATGAGATATGGCGTGAGCTATCCTCACTGTTGGGTTTTGAGCACCAATATTCCCCCTCCTATTACCCCCAAGGTAATGGCCAAGTTGAAGCAGTCAACAAAATCCTCAAAACCATGCTTCAACGAATGGTGAATAAGCACAAAACCAACTGGCATCTCATGCTCTTCCCTGCTTTGTGGGCCTATCGAACTTCTGTTAAAACCGCCACCGGGTTTACTCCTTTCCACCTGGTTTTTGGAGAGGAGGCAGTCTTACCGATCAAGTGTGAAATTCCTTCCCTACATCTGGCCATTGAACTTCTCCCTGACACCCAACCTCTAGAACAATGACTTATCATGCTCGAGCGCGCTTCCGAAGACCGCCGTGTTGCCTTGCAAACCATGGAAGCGGCCAAAAAGCGCACCAAAGCTCAGTATGACCGAAAAGTCCAGCCTCGCACTTTTCACGAAGGTGACCTTGTTCTAGTATATGACCAGGCCCATGATGTCCTTGGTCATGGGAAGTTTGACTCATTATGGCTAGGCCCTTACATCATTAGTAAGGATCTCGGTAAGGGGGCATACCTCTTAGAGGATTTCGAAGGCCACCCCCTCCCTAATCCTCGCAATGCACTCTATCTTAAGAAATATTACCCTTAGCATTTCCCTTCTGAAATGCATGTTTTATTTTCTTTTAGATAGCCAGCATCTGTTTTTTCATGTTTATGTTTTGCTGCTTCACCCGGACCCATTTTGTCCAAGAAGGGCCCCTCCACATCCGCTTTAAATCGAATTTTCTCACTTACAACACTTGTATTTGGGGCATCACTTCACCCCCATACTTGTCCATGTTCGTGTCGATTTTCGTCATGAGTTCCCACCTTGAACTCATGTTTTCATGGTCCCCCATTGGGCCTTTACTGTGCGGCAACACTATTGCGTCGCCTTTGTTTAGAGCATCCAAGTTGAGTCATCATTGCATCCATGGAGTCTATACCGCGTCCCTTTGTACTCCACTATAGCCCTTCATCGTACATTGCTTGGTCTCTCTCTTGTGTCGCACATTATGACCTTCAGTCCCACTGTCCCCTGTCCCATATGATATTGTGTCAGTCGCTGCCATGTCATTCATGCCCTTTATGCTCTAACAGGGGCAGTCGTCCATTCACTACTCAGTCCTTTCCATTTCACTCTCATCATTAGTGTCAGTCTGTTCGTCGCTCTACTCTTTTCTCTCGTGCCTTAGTTGAGGATCTCTCATTGCCTCAACTATGGCGGACCTCCTTCTATCGACATCATCTCATTCATTCCAGAAGCCAGGTCTAGAGGGCGGTGTACCTTGGTTCCAGCCTCCACTCTTGTTCGGTGCCTCGGATCAGGCAAAGGGATATCTCCTTTCCCTTTTGCTTGATTGTTTCTCCAGCTCCTTTCAGCATGATCGAGATTCATATACTTGATGGTCCAGTGATCCAGCAGTAGCTCTTGATGATTCCCGGGTGTGTGTGAGATGTTTCAACCCTCATGAGGGGGTGGCCCTGCAGGTAGCCCCCCACATGCCCGGATGACCTCTTCCTTGCAGCCTTCGATGCAGCTCCAGATATTTGATGATGTTGGTCGTAGCCACTTGCAGCGCCTCTTTGATTGCATGTATCAGTCAGATTTTGTGAGCCCTTCCCCATTTGCAGGGGGCATTTGGGTTGTATTTGTATCTCATGTACTCAGATATTATTATACAAGTCCTGGCTGTTATCCCAGGCACAACATGTATGTGGGATTCCTCATTGTATTTTTATCTGGCTCATGATTATGCCAGCTGTACTTTATGGTTCGGTCCCTTGTTTACTGGACACACTATTCTTTTGTACTTTGTCTCGACGGGCATAGGTATGCCTCCCCCGCCGCCTTCAGCACAGGTACCCTCTCATAAAAAGAGACTTGTTTCACCTGCAAGTCTCGTCTCCTCAGGGTCTAGTCCTTCAGCACACTATCTACCTCACATTTCTCTCTCTGACATCCCTTTTGTTGTCTAGTGATTGTGTTCTTACAACGTACTTCGGTCATACGATTTGCTCCTGACACTCGCACGCTGGGGGGCAATCCGTTACACCATTTTTTGGTCATCTAACCTATTATCATTAGATGGACCCAAGTACACCATGTAAGACCATTTTTACCCTAAGTAAAATTGCTTTCACTATGTTAAAACAGGAAACCCCAAAAGGAAATATTAAACAAACCTATATTTGTTTGATTTTCCTCATGGAATAATTAATTAAACCATAATTTAATTATTATTCCCAGTCATGTTTAACCAAAAATCAAAGAAATTAATTAGATAAACCTTTATTTATCTTATTATTTTCTAGGAATAATTATTTAAACCTTATTTAGATGATATTCCTTGTTAAATATGACCAAATCACTCACAAATAATTAAATAAATCACTATTTATTTAATTATCTTTCAACCACTTCCTTAAATAATTGAATAAATCATTATTTATTTGATTATCTTCTAACCGCTTCCTTAAAAAGATAAATAAATCATTTATTTATTTATTTTTGACAAATCAAGGGATTTGACCCAAGTCAAATACCTTTTTCCTCCAACAAATATAATAAAATATTCCATAAAAAGTGGATCTAGATCTAGTTAACCCATGCACCAAGCTCTAGAATGACCCAATATTTTGTTATAAATAGGAGGGTTTTTCCTACCATTCTTCACCTTTTTTTGCCTATTAGATCACTCTGGATCTATACACTTGGTCACTCTTTTCTACCATTTTGCTGTGTGAGCTCCCTTTGAGTTCCATTCTTTGTGTGGGTTTTTCTACACCAACAAGAGAGAGAAATCTTAGATCTGAAGCGCAGAGGACTTCCAAGAACCCATCCCACTGAGGAGAATTGGATACGCCTTCTTGTTTTCCTCCCAGGTGCCCAATTAATATAAAAATTCTTTCAAAAATTGTTCTTTCCTTGTCTATTGGTATATGGAGCAAACCCTTATTTTTTCTGCTTAATGTCTTTCCATGCATAGATCTGGTTTTTGCAGCTCTTTTATGTTCAACTAACCGCAGATCTGAAGATATTGGCAGCCACTTTTGTTGTTAGGGCTATTATTTATGCGTAGATAAAGTGGTCCTTTTTCGTACACTTCGACAAAGGATTCATACTAACACTCACATTCGTCCTTTGATTGCAAGAAACTCTCGATTTGTTTGTCATTACCAAATACTTGCCAGTATATCATGTTATCAAGCACAGATGGACGATGTTTAACCTCTACTATATATTGTCTTTTTGGGCGAGGCAACTAACATGTGCTTGCTGAAAAGGATAAACCATTTTCTAGGATTTTATTATCTCTCGGGATAACAACCAGATCATATTCTTAAAATTTTCTTAAGAAATCAAACACAACATTCTTTTATGCTCTCAATCTAGGATTTTTTGCAGAATATTCTCCTTTAATTTGTTTTATGATTAGTTCAGAATCACCATGAACAGAAATCCTCTTAGCTCCTAATATTTTCAGCAATTGTAATCCTAAGAGGAGGGCTTCATATTCTACTATATTTTTTGTGAACATAAAATTGAGATTGTAGGAGTGACCTTATGCATGATTTTTCCTTGCATTATATACCCAAATACCTGCTCCTGAGCCTGCTTTGCCACATGAGCCATCAAAACTCATATTCCAAAGGGGTTCATTTTCAGGGTCTTGTTGTACAATTTGTATTTGGTTGTCATGTTTTTCATTAAGATCATTTTCTCCATGGGTAACCTATGTTTCGATGTCTCCATCATTATAGAGAATGAAGGAGTCAAGTTCGATATGGACAGAGTATAGAGGATATTTTTGTGGTTTTTCTTGACTACTCACCATGTAATTCATTAAAGTTTCCCTATACAGTCTTCTTTTTTGACCAAACACTAGTATTGTGGCATTATTCATATCCATTTGAAGGGTCCCTTGTAGCTTCATTCCCCATGAGCGTGATAAAAGCATGCCATACTTAGGAGGGATGTTAGCTACTACTATATCCATCACTAGACTCTTTGTTGGAATTTGAGCTAAAGTGACACAAAGATATTTGATAAGACCTAGACATCTGACTTTGCTAGAATCAAATGAGTACAAATATTTGTAGGGTATAGTAATTTCAAGGCCAAATTTCTCCATGGCAGCCTTTGGCATAAGATTATGTTATGCATCTGAATCCAACATGGCATTATGGAGAATTTTTTCATGAACATTAAGAATGACATAAAAAGGAGGGACACCTCCTTCTTGAGGTTTACCATCAACTTCTAGCCCAAACAAAAGTTCAGGCTGATCATCATTTAAATTGACAGTGTTAGTAATTTTCCCTCTATTTACTATGTTTAGGACCTGAGTCCTATATACATTCTTGTTTATAAATTAAGTGAGAGGAATAGATATTTTCAGTTTGGCAAGTTCGTTCTCAATACTGAATGGTGTTTGAATTTTGAGCAGATTTGAAAAATCAGTCGTTTGAGCCACTACTTTTTTGGTAAGTTCAGTTTGTTAACTTGTACTAGGGCTATCAGCTTGGGCATTTTTGGTAGGGATATCAATTGTTCTCATATTAACGTTTACTTTTTTCTTCATCTCTGAATTTTTTACACTTTTCTTTGAAATTTTTGTTGTTTTGTTGAGATCAGGTTCAGAGACCTTTCGGCAGAGTTTTCGTAATTATTTTTATTGGAATTATCATAGTTTTTCTTACTTATAAGGTTATAGTATCTGTGAACTTCCATGATATCATTCTCAAATACCTATTTATAATCATTATATTCTTCAGATTCTAACTCTGTTTGAGTTAATAAAAATAATTCTCGTTCTTCTTGAGTGAGAAAAGCATAGTCATCTTCATTAATTCTCATTAAGTTTATCTGATTTTCTTCTATTTCTTAAACTACTCCTTCATCCTCATCAGCATAATTAATGGAGGCCTAATTTGCTGATCAGGACCTATTTTCTCTCTCTATCTTATCTGAGGAGGGTTTCTTCTAGGATTTTGATTTATGTTTTGAGGAGCAGGTTGATTTTCTCTAGGAATAGTTCTCTCATTTATATTAATCCTCTCCATCATTCTCTCCATAGCTCTAACCAATGAGTCAATTTTAGCATCATATGTGGAAGTTGAAGGTTATTCTCTTATAGTAACTCTTCTCTCACTTCTCATTCTAGCTCTCTTTGCTAACAGGTTGGCTTCAACGCTCACTGCATCCCTCTACATTTCTTCTAATGTGGCTGAGTTTATTTCTCTTAGCTGATAAGACATTTATGGTTCAAAACCATCTGGGAATTTAAGTAATTATAAACCTTGTGGTGGTTTTATATGAGCAGGTATTTCATTATATAAACTATTTAATCTCGTGCAATAATCCTGAACACTTTTAGCTAGGGCTCTCCTAATGTCTTCATATTTAGATAAAATAAGAAGAGGGTTCTTTTTTACTTCCCACCTATTGAGGAATGTTTGATGAAATGCAGGGATGTCATTGATACTGTTTGCAGATAAATATTTGAACCATTTTCTAAAATATCCACTAAGACTCTGAGCAAACATTATTAACTTAACACTTTCCTCATTTGCTTCTTGAAGGTCAAAATATTCATTCATTTTGTCAACACGTTGTTGGCTAGTTACAGGACCAACTCCATCAAATAGTGTAATTTTTGACTGGTAGTCATATGGCATAGTTGCCAATGGTGTTGGAAACACCAATGGAGCATATCTGCCTTCCATGATTGGTGGAGGTGGTGGAGGTAGATTGGCAATGAATGGAGGAGGAAGATTTAATGGAGGAAGGTAGACAGTGTTATGAAACCAGCTCCAAAAATAGAAGAAAAGAGAGATCAATGCCTTAGAAATCAGCCACTTCGAGGGGGAAACCTCCAATACATTACATGAATGAATAATTCTTGGATGATACAAATGACAAAAACCTCCTTCTATATATAGGAGCCGATGGGCCCACAATATAATCCTAGCCGACCTAGCAATAATAATGTAAGGGCACAATAATAACAATATTGGGGTTATAGGGATACAACAATAACAATAAGGGGGCTACACTAATAACAATAAGGGACTAAAATAGTAATATAGGGACCTAACATGCCCCTCTCCTTCAAAAAATTGTTGTCCTCAATGCTTGAGTAGCTCTGGGTGCTTTTGTATAAAATTCTCATCCTCCCATGTAGAATCTTTAGTGGGTAAGTTCTTCCACTTGATGAGATAATCTAAAATTGATCGATTTTGTAGTTGTCGAGTTCTTGTTTCCATGACCACTTCAAGTTCCAATATGATTTTTCCTTCCTCATTAAGTTCTGGAAATATTGTTTGAACTGGAAAATTGGATGCACTCGCGAAGAAGCAAGAAGCTCCAATTTGTATGCCATAGTACCAATCTTTTGCAACACCTTGTAAGGAACATAGTACTTTGGCGATAATTTATTATCCTTATTAGCTTGCTTGAGGGACATTTTTTTGTATGGTTGTAGCCGTAAAAATACCCAGTCTCCTACATCAAAAATTCTCTCGCTGCAATGTTGATCTGCCCGTTGTTTCATTCGATTTTGTGTCAAATTTAGGTTATCCTTTGAGAGTTGGAGAACTTCTTATTGGTGCTAAATATGATCTTCCACTGCTCGAACCTTATAATTTTCTCTTAAAGATGATGTGATGGATGATGGATGATATCCATAAAGTGCCATAAATCAAGTCATTTTTGCTGCAGTATGGAAGGAAGTGTTATACCACCATTTAGCGAGAGGTAACCACATGACCCATTGCGTTTGTTTATCAGATACAAAACAACGAATATATCCTTCCAAACATTTATTCTCTATCACAGTTTGACCATCGGATTTAGGATGATAAGATGAGCTATGAGCTAATTGAGTACCCAAACAAGAAAATAACTCCGTCCAAAAATTTCCAGTAAAAATGGGATCTCTGTCGCTCACAATAACCTTTGGGTTTCCATGTAACTTTTGAATTGTGTCCATAAATGTAGTAGCAACTGTACTTGCTTTAAATGGATGAGATAATGCACAAAATTGTGCATACTTGGTAATTCTATAAACTACCACCATAATGACACTCTTTCCTTCAGACTTAGGTAAACTTGTGATAAAATCCATTTAAATATCCTCCCAACATTGACTTGGAATGGATAAAGGTTGTAGAATACCGGGGATCTTAATTGTCTCAAATTTATTTTGCTGGAAAACCAAACATTCCACCACAAACTTTTGAATATCATATTTAAGGCCATCCCAAAAAAATCTTTCTTCACCCTGTGGTAAGTTTTTAAAAATCCTGAGTGACCTCCTAAAGGAGAAGTGTGTAATTCCAAAAGAATCTTTTGTTTTAGTTGGGAATTCTTACAAATATATAAGCGATATTTGTACCATAAGGATTCATTTTTCCAACTAAATGTATCCAATGTACTAGGATCTTACTGCAACTTTTGAATGAGTGTCCACACTTCTTCATCCTTCTTCCATTCATCCCTTGCTTCAGTTATCCAATCTGGCTAGATAATAGGAATGGCACAAAGAAATCCTTCCACCTCTTCATTATTTCTTGAGAGTGCATTTGTAACAGCATTTAGCTTCCCTTTTTTGTAGATTATTTCAAAGTCATAACCCAACATCTTTGTGACCCATTTTTTCTGCTCTTATGAAGATAGTCTTTGTTCCAAAAAGTGTTTAAGACTATCATGATCAGTTTTACCTTGAAGTGTCTTCCCATTAGGTAAGTTTGCCATTTATTTAGTGCATGTAGTATTGCTAACATTTCATTCTCATAAATAGATTTCTGTAATACTTTCCTTTGATTGGACGACTTTCAAAAGAAATGGGTCTTCCTTCTTGCATTAAAACAACACCAATTCCATTTCCTGAGGCATCACATTCCACAATAAAGGTTTTTTTGAAGTCTGGCGTAGCTAATACCGGTGCTAGGCACAATGCCTCTTTAAGATGTTCAAAGGCCTTAGTTGCTTCAGGAGTCCATGAAAATGAATCTTTCTTCAATAATGTTATTAGAGGTGTTGCTATTCTCCCATAATTCTTAACAAACTTGCAATAATACCTTGTTAACCCGATAAATCCTCGCAACTGCTTTATGATTGTGGGGACTGTCCATTCTTTAATGGCTTTAATTTTGTTAGGGTCTACCCTAACGCCCTCGTGAGATACAATATGACCCAAATATTCCACCTCTTGTACTCCAAAGAAACATTTGTATGTTTTTTCATATAATTGTTTCTCCTGCAATAGTTTGAGCACCCTGTCAACATGTTCAACATGATCCTTCCAAGAACTGCTATAGATTAGTATGTCATCAAAAAATACTAGAACAAATTTTCTAAGGAAGGGTTTGAAAATGGAGTTCATCAACCCTTGAAATGTAGAAGGTGCACTAGTAAGGCCAAAAGGTATGACCAAAAATTCATAATGACCCTAATGATTTTGAAATGTTGTTTTTGGAATATCTTCAGTCTTCATTCTAATTTGATGATATCCTGAATGAAGATCCAACTTGGTAAAATAAATTTCTCCATGTAATTCGTCCAATAATTCATCAATCACAGGAATGGGAAATTTATCTTTAATGGTGATCTTATTGAGCTCCCTATGATCCGGACACATGTGCCATGATCCATCCTTCTTGTGCACCAATACTACTGGATCAGAGGAAGAACTTTGACTAGCTTGAATTATACCATCCTCTAACATTTCTGCAATCATACGTTCAATTTCGCTCTTTTGGACATAAGGATATCTATAAAGCCTGATGTTTGGAGGAACAATTCCTGGAATCAAATGAATAGCATGATCGTGATCACGAATAGGTGGGAGTCCTTTGGGAGTTTCAAACACCTTGGAATGATTTTCCAAGACTTTTTGGAGATCTGCAGAAATAGATGATTTTGATGTTGGAACTTCTAGTGAGCATAATTGTGAAATTGCACCTTGTTGTTCTTTATTTAGAAGCTTTGTCATGAAATTAGAGCTTATTATATTTCCTGCCTTCCCTGTGATACCCTGTAATTCGACTTCCCTTCTGAAAAAAATTTCAAGAAAAGTTCTTGAAAATTAAAAGCTACCATCCCCAAATATTGTAACCATTGTACTCCTAGTACAACATCAACACCTCCCATAGGAATGGAAAGCATTGAACTATTAAATACATATTCCCCCATGGTTATCTTGATATTATGGCCTTTTCCAAAGAAATTTATAGCTCCTCCATTTGCAACCATCACTTGACATTCTGGTGTTGGGTATAGGAAACAATTCAATTCCTTGGCTACCTTAAAATGAATAAAATTATGGGTACTACCTGAATCAATCAACACTCTTACCTTTTTCTTCTTGATATGTCCTTATATCTTGAGATTTTGAGGAGTGGTAATTTTTTCCAATGCATTACACAATATGGTCGAACTCATTTCTTTCTCTTCTAGGGTTGGTTCATGGTGTATATCCTCTTCTTTTGAAGATTCTTGTTCATTTTTCTTCTTCCTCTTCACAATCTATGTAAAATAATTTCTTCTCAGCACACTCATGACCTTTAGTGTATTTTCTATCACAACTATAGCAAAGCCCTTTTGCTCTTTTTCCTTCCAATTGTTTTGGTGTCAACCTTGTAGGTTATGGAAGTCTAAGAGTAGTGTTGGAACGAGGTCTCCTAAAAAGCTGCGAATATGGTCCGTCTTGTATAGTTTTGGCATATTTTGGTCTAGCGCAGGGGTTCTGGGGTGGGTCAAAGCCCCAAAAGCATTGTAATGGGTCAAAGGGTAGACCTAGAGTCCGCAAACCACGGTTTTCGGACCACGGGAAAGTTTAGGCTAGATTGTTATAAATAGAAGGAAATTTTGAGTTGTAAGAGAGGAATGAATAGAGATTGATGCTAAGTGCGAACTGATAGATCTAGTTAGGGTTTTTTGGGGAAGGACACCTGCTGTTGTGTGCGCTGGTGGGGTTTGGGGTATTGTAAGTAGATCTGAAGGATTAATGAATGTGGAAGTATTGTTGAATATCTGAATCTATTGGAATTACTGTGATGTGAATCTGTGACGTTTGGTTAATTAATATGTGCCGATATTGATTTAAGCTGTGAAAATAATTGTGTTACTTGTTTATGCTGCGATCTAGATATGTTCTGTTGCACTTCATGCAATAATATCTGGAATAGTTGCGTTGTTGTTATATGAGTTCATGATATGTTGATTACTGTGAATATCATTATTGTTGCACACACGGATGTGAAGGGAATCTGTAGATCTAGGCTCTGTGATATAAATATTGAACGTAGCTCTGCTTGACTTACCTACCCTCTCCCAGGGTGTAGAAACCTGGTTCCAGCACCCACCCATACTACTTCGGGTGAGATTTTGGCCTGCGCAAGCAGGTCACTGCCAAAAGGGCTAGTAGTATAGGGGTTTGTTGGCAAAGCTTGAACCTTTGAACCTGGGTCAAAACCCCTCGAGCCAAGAAATAGTTCCGTTGCCGGGACCGGGAGCATTTTGAGAGAGGGATCGGGTAATGCTAAGGCCATACTAGAAACCTGAAAGCAAAGAAATTGATGAATGGTTCGAACAACAAGTTCAGGAATTCGAAATGAAATAAAACTGCAGTAAGAGGTTGACCACCGAGGAGTAGAAAAATAAGTATATTTTCACGGAGATCTACGAGATATTCTTTGTAATAATTGCGATCGAGCTCTAGTAGTGGCTCACAAGGTTGGTCAAATTTCAGAAGTGTTGGAAGGACAAACAGGTCACGCAGTGGACCCCTAAATTGATACAGCAGTTAGAGAAGATTGATAACACCATCACTCACATGGTGGACCACTGGGTGGACAGTGTGCTAGGAGGGTTCGTGACAGAATTTTCCATCGATCATTTCGTATCCTAATTTGAAGTAGAGCGAAGATTCTTCAAGGGTTTCTAGGGTAAGTTTCTGAAGACCTTACCATTGCTGATTAAGATATTACTGTGCGAAAAGAGCATATTGTGTAGTCACACCGAGTGAATGACCGCTGATCCAGACAGAAGTAGACGTGAAGTGGAAAATCCTATCGGACCAACCTAGAAGGAGATAGATCTGTCTACGACTCGGTAACAGAATCAGCTGCACGGAATCCTCCCAGCACACCACTTTTGAACCAGCATAGGAGTAAGAATTCACCTACGCCTCCACCACCACCAGAAGATGACATGGCTGTGCACATGAAGTTGCCAACTTTTAAGGGTGTGGGGGATGAAAACATGGATCAGTTCTCGTTTGTCATAGGATCAATATGGACTGCACAGAATGTAGCTAGTGATGTAATGAAGCGGGCATAGCTATCCCTTGCCTTTGAAAGGAGAGCTTTGGACTGGTACATGGGATACATTGGCCAACATGCAAATGCAACCATTGAGGAGATTAAGAACACTTTGAAGAAAAAATTTAAGAAGCCTAAGTCCTACTCGCAAATAGTGGTTGATCTAAAATATTTCAGGCAAGGGCCTTCTGATTCTGTGTGGTAGGTCTATCAATGACTGAAGAAGGTGATTAGAGAAGGAGGACTTCAATATGATGACAGACAGCATACAAAATGGTTCATTTCTATGTTGCTGCCTCACCTGCGCGTACCTCTGGGTCATCAAACGTTCGAATCACAAGAGAAAGCCTTGGAGGGTGTTATGAAGTTAGAAGCTGCACCTTGAGCTGAGACCCATCTGGGCGTCAAACAGATCCAAGGCCAACTAGAAGAAATGCACATGGAGATCCAAAACCTGTGAAAAGAGCGAGGAGCAGAGGCTATCCCTAAAAGGTGGTGCATACGATGCAGGGTAAATGGTCACACCAAGGATAACTGTCCTCTATTACCAGACTATATGCAGGCCAGGGGACCTAGCCCGTTCCGCCCAAGGGGAATTTCAGGGCCAAGAGGGCTGGCATTGTGGTGCGATGATTGCCATGTTGCAGGGCTACATGACACAAACCACTACCCCCGCCTTGCTACGTATGTCCCAGAGGTAAAACAACAATGGTGTAGGTTTTGTAGATCGGTAGGACATAATGAACATAACTGTCGGACATACGATTTGATGATCGATCGCAGAAACTTATATAGGGTACAATCAAACCCTACATTGCCAAGGTCCCCTACAGGCATAGGTGGCTCCCCAGCCAGGGGCAGGGGGGGAGGCAAAAGCGGAAGCGCAGGTCGGGGACGAGGGTAGCTAATCTGTTATAACTATGGAGAGGTCGGTCACTTTGCGAGAGACTGTCCGAATCCTACGAGGCAGTCCTGTTGGTACTGCAGACAGCTGCATCATGAAATCGAAGACTATCCAATATTAATAGCAAAAATGCAAGAGAAGAAGCCAACACCTACGCAGAATGTGCAGAGGGTTAAGGCTGAGCTGCGAGACAAAGATATGAGCACAAATGTTGTAATGCGCAGTGGAATGGACATAGGAGGACCTGGGGAGAAGGCTGCGACTGAATCTCTGATCTGACCAGCTATTATCAAAAAAGAGGGTTTGGACCTAAGCAAGGAAAAAGAAACATTTATCGCAGCTCGCAAATACTTTGCTAAGGCAGAGGCATCTACTTCTCAGACACCTGCGAACCTTAAGGCGGACAAGGAGGTCAGGCACTTTTTACAGGCATGTATGAAGCTGCTGCGCAACCCAACGGATGTAGATAATCTTCAGGCATTGATAGATACCTACGCAACATGACCTAGCCTACCTCCGGAAATCAAGGATGTGCACAAACTATACAAATATAAGAAACACACTAGTAGGGAGATGCGGTTGACTGCACAAATTGGTGATTATTAACACTGGAAAATCGTACAGCAGAAAATGACATCAGTTAATGTCGAGCCTAAGGATTTACAGGACAGGGATACATTATGGAATAAAAAAGTATTTAAAATCTCTAAGGTTTTGAGAACATCAAATTTGAACTAGTCGTAAATGCTCAAATGCGTGTTTTTTCCTTCGAAAAGAGCGCCTTTTGCACGCACTGGAGCCTGATAAGCGTGCATTCCTGGAAGTGGAAAAAAGTCTCTTTCCAAGACCACAAGCAAGCAAAGGACAGTTTCTCCTTATGTGAAAGCCGCCTAAGGACAGCACCAACGCCCCCTTAGGCATTGTGTGAGCACACAAAAGCATATTTCAACACACAATGGAATAATTCCCCTCCCTTGGGTCACCATCCATCATGTACCAAGGGAGGGAAGGAGGTTTGAAATATCACCTATATAAACCCAAAAAGAGATGAAAAATGGGTGATCACAAGGTTATGATGGCCAAAGTTGCCCAAGCAACACCAGCTGTTTGTGTGACCCAAGGAGCTGAAGAAGAGGACTCGATTGTTGGCCACCTAACAATCTTAGTCCATTGCAGCAGAGAAAGAGAGTTGAACTACGTCAAAAGGCAGAACTTGAAGGACAAAAATCCTTGCATCGGGTCCTAGAGCCACTGCCTAGGCCCTTTGGCAAGTGGGTAAGATTTGTTTTTATTCCAAGCATTCAATAAGAAGAAGGCCATCGAGCCGTTGTTTACCTTGTTACTGTTTGGAACTCTCTATATAGCTTCTTTTGTGTTTTTAGTTTTAGTTTTTTAACAGAGCATACTTTAGTGTATTACTTCATTTAAGTTTTATACTTTTGAGCTCCCCCCAGATACTGCCTGTTACCTATAGTTTAGAGGGTAGACCACACTCTCTAAACTCGTGTGATTTCGTACACTCGTGTGTCGAATCCACAAAAACAATGATTATGAGATGAATCAGGTTATTCTGGACCTGGGGTCAGATGCGAATGTATTACCTAAAAAGACTTGGCAACGAATGGGAGAACCTAAGTTAGAATGGTCCACTAGCCAGCTACGCATGGCTAATCAGCAAAAGATTATACCCTTGGGAAGACTATCGAAAATCGTGGTGGGTATCATCGAAGTAAACGCCTAGGAAGAATTTCACGTAATTGAGATCGTAGAAGATGTAGACCCCTATCACATGCTCCTAGGCTTGGATTGGGCCATCGATATGGGAGGTATCATTAACTTGAAGAAGAGAAGCATGGTGTTTGAGAATAACGGTACAAGGGTGATAGTGCCATTAGATCCCGCAGAAGGCAAACGATACACTGAGCCGGTGCATGATGAAGAGGATGTGGATAATATTTTTAAGCTGACTGTGCTGGACAAAGATTGGATCAAACCCATGGCTAACGGTGTACTCTGCTGGGAAAAGGATAGTGAATTTTTCTCTGACTCCGATGGGGAGATAGAGAACTGGAAAAATCGGTTACATGATGTCTCTACACTGCAATGCCTTCGGGTCACAAAGGACTTCCGATGCATTTCCTCAGAGGTAAGAGACCTACCCTATTTTGATGGTTTTGATAATATTAAGGCATTTTTACAAGCATTCGAAGTTGAGGTTCCAAGGGAACGAAGGCTATGGACCCTTAAGCTGGCCATGTGTGGAACACCTGCGCACTGGTGGGAGACACATGAGAAAGCGTTCCAGGAGTGGGAGGATTTTCGGGGCATGATGCTCCTACGATTTGAGACTCTGGTGGAGGTATGGGTCGAGACGTTCCTTCGCCCAGGGGACCCGCGAAAACACTTGGTTGCATGGAGAAAGACATGGGGTGACCGAACTATAGAAGAATGAGTTCACTTATTCATTCATTCGTTGGGTCCAATCCCTACTGCATGGTACCTGGATGCGGAGCTACATCAACGCACCTGCCATTGGGAAACTCTAAAGAATGACTTCATAGGAACATTCAGACTGATAGGGGGTTGCGAGGCACTTGACGAAGCTCTGCAAGACATAGATACATTTGTGTTTGGAAAATCCGATGCTTTGAATATTGTAGAAGAGTCGACTTGGGAAACCTAGATGCAGGATATTGTCGACTGCCGCAGCTTGGTGAGGGAGGAAGGTGAAGATGACCCACGGTTTGTCTCTATCCCAGAGTCGGAAGGGGAGCGCGTCATTGTAGGACCCCCACTGCAAGAGATAGATGTCACTAAGCCTCTCAAGCTGCATGAAGTCAACATCTGGACCAAAGAGCACCCTAAGCTGGATAATATTAGGGACTATTGCGATGAGGATACAGTAGGCAAAGTGGGCGAACTACTCACAGAATACCAGGACTTGTTCCTGACAAAGTTTTTGAAGCTAAAAGGGATCACGAGAGACTTAGGGGTCATGCATATCAATCTCAAACCGGATGCGTGTCCTGTAATGTAGTGGCCATATAAGCCGAACCCCAAGTATAAGCATATGGTCAAGGAAGAAATTGATAATATGATTGCTAAAGGTATCATCAAACTTGTTGAACAATCAGACTGGGTCAGTCTGATGGTGGTTCAAGAGAAAAATGCTAAGGGGGAGATTCAAATCTGTGTGGATCTGTGCAAATTAAATGATGCCTGCATCCATGACCCATTCCCTACACCATTCTTAGATGAAATTTTAGATAGCGTGGGCGGCCAGGAAGAATACTCTTTCATGGATGGTTTCTCAGGATACCATCAGATCAGAATCGCACCTGAGGACCACAGAAAAACCACATTCACCACTGAGTGGGGTTCTTTTCAGTATATTTTCATGCCATTTGGTCTCAAGAATGCCCCTATTATCTTCTCGCGGGTCGTCGTCGCAGTATTCAAGGAGTTCATCCACAAGTTCTTGGAGGTGTATTTCGATGGTTGGACTGTCTTCGGCCTAGTGAAGACGCACGTATCGAACCTGCGCATGATGTTGGATGCCTACCAAAAGCACTAGATTTCCCTAAATATCTAGTTTGATGTGTATCTTCTATGTACCTTTTGGAATCTTTCTTGGCCACATAGTTTGTTGGCAAGGATTGATGGTGGACCCTGCCAAAATTGCACTTATCATAAAATTTCCAGTGCCAACAATGGAGAAGCAGGTACGCTCGATCCTTGGACACACGGGCTACTACAGGAAATTAATTCAAGGCTATGCACTAATTACGGCCCCTATGGAAACATTTCTCAAGAAGGATAGTTCGTTCTTTTGGAATGATGACTGTCAAAAGAACTTTGAGTTACTTAAGGAAAAAATTGTCTCGGCACCTATTCTCATCTTTCCTGATTGGGAGAAGATATTTCATGTTCACGTTGATGCATTGGGAATTGATCTTGGGGCTGTCCTTATGCAGCTAGGAGAAGGAGACATTGACCACCCGGTCTCCTTTGCAACTAGGAAACTTCCAAGTGTGGAACGCAACTACTCCACCACATAGCGAGAGGGATTGGCTATGGTCTACACGTTGCAGGAGTATCAGCATTATCTGTTAGGAGGGCACTTTAAAATGTTCACTGACCATTCAGCTTTGAAGTACCTAGTCAATAAGCCTGTGTTGGGAGGGAAAATATGCCGATGGCTGCTACTATTTCATGAATATGACTTTGAAATCATCGTCAAGCCGGGAAAGTTGAATGTTGGGCCAGACCACTTGTCCTGGATAGAGAGCGAAAAAGAGCCCACCAACCTGGAGGATGGATTTCCTGATGCACAGCTCTTTGTTATTAAATTAGTGGATGCACACTTCGCAGATATCATTCAATTCTTAACTACTGGGGTGTTACCTCCAGAGTACTCGATACAATAGAAGAAAGAGCTAGTCACCGGGCAGCGGATTTTACCATCATCGCAGGTCATTTATATAAGATGGGAGCTGATGAAGTGTTGCGGCGATATGTTTTGGACCATGAGAGGCATGCTATCTTGGTAGAAGCTCATGACGGAGTAGCAGGAGGTCACTACACAGGAAAAGCAATGGCGCAAAAGATCTTGAGAGCTGGGTTATGGTGGCCAACCTTGCATAGTGACGCTCATGACTATTGTAAAGCTTGTGATACGTGCCAACGAAGAGGAAGGCCATCTCGCAGAGATGAAATTCCCCTTCAACTGCAAATCGCTCTACAAGCATTTGATAAATGGGTCATCGATTTCGTAGGACCCATCAACCCGCCAGGAAAGAAGACGGGTGCACGCTACATTATTACTACCACTGATTATGTAACCCGGTGGGCCGAGGCACAAGCAGTAAAGGATTGTACTGCAGATACCACTGCAAATTTCATATTTGAACAAATCTTGACCAGATTCAGATGTTTGAAGATCCTCATGAGTGACAGAGGTACGCACTTTGTAATGAAACAATCCAAGATTTGACTAAGGAATTCCAGATCCATCATGCGAAGAGCACACCATATCACCCACAGGAAAATGGCATGGTTGAGGCTTTTAACAAAATTTTGGAGCAGGCGCTGACAAAGGTCTACAACACTGATCGTATTGATTGGGATATGCGCATCCCCTTGGTTCTTTGGGCCTATCGAATGACCTGCAAGAAGCTAACAAGAAAAACCCCCTTCAGGATGTTCTACGGCAAGGAGGCCATGATGCCAATAGAGTATATTATTCGTAGTCTGTGTATCTCAGCATTCACGAACATGGCAGAACCTGATATCATGGAGGAGCGATTAACGCAACTTATGGCTTTGGAGGAGGATCGGTTTCTGGCTAATTTCCATCAGCAGGTTTAGAAGGCTCGCGATAAATCCTGGCATGACTGAAAAATTTGCCAAAAAACGTTCACAGAAAGTGAATTGGTCCTCTTATATGATAGCTAGTTTTCTAAGCATCCAGGGAAGTTCCAACAGCATTGGCTTGGTCCCTACACAGTTACAGAAATCACGGATGGCAGAGATGTTAGGCTAGCTACCCTGCGTGGTGATATGCTACCAGGCTACGTCAATGAAAGTCGACTAAAATCATATCAGATAAAACGACTATATGGCCAGAGTGGCCGCACCGGTGTAGGTGAAGAACCTACCACTGCAATGACTTGGGACGAGTCACAAGATTGTGTTGGGGGACTGTTGGAACGAGGTTTCTTACAACGCTGCGAATCTGGTCCGTCTTGTATAGTTTTGGCATATTTTGGTTTAGCACGGGGGTTTTGGGGTAGGTAAAAGCCCTGAAAGCATTGTAATGGGTCAAAGGGTAGACCTAAAGTCCGCAAACCATGATTTGCGGACCACAGGAAAGTTTAGGCTATATTGTTATAAATAGAAGGACATTTTGAGTTGTAAGAGAGGAATGAATAGAGATTGATGCTAAGTGCGAACTGATAGATCTGGTTAGGGTTGTTTGGGGAAGGAATACTGCTACTGTGTGCATGGAGCTCCTCTGTCCAGCTGTGTGCGGACCCTGATACTGTGTGTGCAGGTGGGGTTTGGGGTATTGTAAGTAGATCTGAAGGATTAATGAATGTGGAAGTATTGTTGAATATCTGAATCTATTGGAATTACTGTGATGTGAATCTGTGATGTTTGGTTAATTAATATATGTTGCTATTGATTTAAGCTGCGAACATAATTGTGTTACTTGTTTATGATGCGATTTGGATCTGTTTTGTTGCACTTCATGCAAGAATATATGGAATAGATGCGTTATCGTTATATGAGTTCATGATCTGTTGATTACTGTGAATATCATTGTTTTTACGCACGTGGATGCGAAGGGAATCTGTAGATCTAGGCTATGTGATATAAAGATTGAACACAACTCTGCTTGACTTACCTACCCTCTCTCAGGGTGCAGAAACCTGGTTCCAGCACCCACCCATACTACTTCGGGTGAGAATTTGGCCTGCGCAAGCAAGTCACTGTCGAAAGGGCCAATAGTATAGGGGTTTGTTGGAAAACCTTCAACCTCCGAACCTGGGTCAGGACCCCTCGAGCCAACAAGTAGCAACGCTTCCATATTTATATATGTGAGTGGTAGGCTTCCTTGTCGCCATAATTTTACATTCAATTTTTCTTGCCAACCTGAATGCCTTTTCCAATGAATCAGGTTCCCAAACGCGAACTTCATGTTGGATGTTATCCTTTAAAGTCCCTATGAAGACATCAATCTTGTGTTCCTCTGGAATATCAGTTACCCTTATATTCAATTTTTGGAAGTCCTCAATGTGCTCTACCATTGAATGCTTTTGTTTGAGATTTATCAATTGGCTAAAGAAGGTGTTGCTTTTTGTATCCTCATAATGTGCTGTCATTTCCTCCGTAAAAATTGACCAAGTGACAATTTTTTTACGGGAGAAAAGCCATCAATACCATACAAATGTATTTTGTTCTAAATGTAAAGTTGCAATGCGTACCTTTTGTGTGTTTTGTACATTACTGAGATCAAAATATTGCTCCATCTGTAGTACCCATGTTACAGGATCCTTGCCATAAAACTTCATCATATCCATATTTGGAATATGGTGGTTCTTCCATCCAACAATATATTTTATGAAATCACGATTAAAATTTATTTTTTTCTCATCATGAGTTTCCTCTACTATATTTTCGCCATTAGGAAACATTTCTCGTATCAACTTTGCCAAACCTTCGATGTCTACTTTTAGATCATTCTTCATGTTTTCCATGTTATCTTTCATTTTTTCATCGATCTTAGCTTCCATGCCCACTTCCATGCCGTCCATCTTAGCTTCCAGACCATTCATCTTAGCTTCCATGCCTTTCTTTAAACCATCCATCTTAGTTTCCATGCCTTTCTTCAAAACTTCCATTTCATTTTTTGTTTCTCTTTGTGATAGCGAAATTTGGTGCACTTGCTCTTGAAATTTTGATATCTCATGTTGTGTTTCTTCGTCTTCATGAGTGATAGTAGAGCCTTCTAAAGGCTTAATGCATGTTGAATTATTTTTAGGGGGAATTTTAGAACCCAATACTCATATCTATTCTTCAATATGCCCTTGGGATAAATTCAAACTAATTTTTTTCAAACGAGACTTATGTAATTCGAAAACAATACACACCTTTTTCTTGCTTTTGAGGAGCTTGATATCGAAACTGAATTATCTATGTGATTTAGTATCTTCAATATCTGAAATTTGGCCCTGATGTAGCCCTCTTAATCTTCTTTCGAATGACACAGGTCTGACCTAATTTGGATTCTTCAAGGGAACATTATGCCCAGTCTCCCACGATGACCTAATTATGGACTGGTTCAGTAGAGCAAACTTGTACGAATTTCCACGTGTCACTATTTCCTCCTTCCGCTCTAAAATTGGTATACTGAAAAATACAGTCTGTGTACTTGTGGCCACTTTTTACAGAATCCCAATCCTACGCTAAGAGAGAGATTTATGATGTTTTTCCCATGGTCATTTCTTTGAGATTAAATTAGGGAGCCTGAAACAATTTTAACTTGCACAGATCATGTGTCCAAAATTTTTGCGAACCAAGATCTGAAATTCTTATAGGAGGTTCCTCAGGATTTTGGCTACGCACTGTAAAAATTTCAGCTTCTGAAACTTTGTATAAGAAAAGTTATAGCGAAAATTGCACGATGAACTTTCTTAGTTGAAATTAAGGAGCTTGAAAAAACCCTAACTTCCCCATATCATAGCTCCGAAAATATTGCAAACCAAGATCTGAAATTCTTACAGGAGGTTCCTCAAGATTTCGCTTCGTGTTGTACAGATTTCAGCTTCTGAACCTTTGTAGAAAAAACGTTATTGCGAAAATTCCACGATCACCTGTTTGGAAGTGAAACCTTAAAATCCAAAGCTCTGATACCAAATGTTATGAAACCAACTCCAAAAAAGGAATAAAAGAGAGATAAACGCCTTAGAAATAAGCCACTTCAAGGGGGAAACATCTAATACATTACATGAATGAATAATTCTTGGATGATACAAATGACCAAAACCTCCTTCTATATATATGAGTCCATGGGCCCACAATATAATCCTAACCGACCTAAAAATAGCAATGTAAGGGCACAATAATAAAAATATTGGGGTTACAGGGGTACAAAAATAATAATAAGGGGGCTACACTAATAAAAATAAGAGACTAAACTAGTAATATAGGGAACAGATAGTGGATGAAATAGGATGGATGATCAGAGAAGATGTGTTTGTGGGGATTATAGAAGCAGTAAGACTAGTTGTCTTAGGATGGGCAGACTGAGAGGTAATAGAAGAAGATGTTATATTCAATGCAGTCAATTCTACAAATTGTTGAAGTTAAGCATAATCAACATTTGAAGTGAACTTTGTTACCAAATCTTGGAGGGTATCAAAATCTTGGAGAAGTTGGAGATCAGATTGAGTTTGAGAATAAGCTTCTCTCACTAGAATTTTTTGCAAAATATATGGATAAAATATTGCCTGGTCTGTCCAATTCTCATCTTTAGTCTGGAATAAGCCTTGTTCAAAGTGTAAATCAAACTAGATGTCATGTAAGGTGACAAAGTTTTCAGGGAGAGAATTTTCTCTGTGAAGAAATCTGTTACTTGTTGGACTCTCGGTTCTTGTAGTTTTTCTTAAAACAATTTCAGGATTGTCCACTATAGTAGGAGAATTTGGATCGGGATGAGATCTAGTAGAGATTATTTTAGGAGCCAAAATTTAGATCTGAAGTATAGACAAACTGATTATTTTCAAAAACTGAAAGAAAACAAATCTTATAAAATATTTCTATCATGATTTATTTTTTAACCGGGGTTTCTGAATTAGAATGAAATGATAAGTTTTTTAGTAGCTATCCCCAATAGAGTGGCCACTATGTTATCATTCTATAATTTTAATATTGGCAAGAATAATTATATAGGAAAACATCAAAACCACTTTGGAGTCTAGAATCTATCCCTCCTAGACTCAGAGAGGGATCTCTCTTTTAGATTTAGCTTTGTTTTATGAATTTGATATTAGGCTATTTATAATGATTGTAGAGATTTCTTTTTGATTGATTGTTTGATTGGAATAGTAGATTTGTTTAAAATAATTCCATTGGGCTATGGAGTCATAAAAGGCTGCGTTGTTGCATCAAATTTTCAAGAGCATTCACAAGGCAAGCTAACTACACTTACTGCATCTTAAAACATAATGAGTTATGAGATTAAAGAAACAATGCATTAAGTAATTGTTAAAAAGAAATTAATAATTTATTATCCAGACTTTAGAAGAAAGACATTTATATTGGAAACACACTTAGAAATAAGGCGCTCTAACAAAAAATCTTAACCTTCATATTTCTGTTTTAGAATTAGATTTAAATGATGCAATGAGAGAAAAACAATGGAAACATTAACACAACAAAGGAATAACATCACAATATAAACATAGCTCAAGTATACTCTAAATGGTCTTTTATTATTAATGCTCCAGCTTCAAGAAATTACAATGCTCCAATAGGAATTTTTTACAATCCAGGGTCCAACCCCTAATTCTTCAAAGGTATGAAGTATTTAACTGAATTTTACAACGATTGCCATATCTACTAGGCAATTTGTTATTAATTACAAAACAAACAAAATTTTACTAGTGTGACCATGAAGTTCACATGATGAAATTAATTTGAGATCTGGCCCTATTCTTCAGAAGCTTGTTGCTGCTTCATTAAATTTGGTGTTGTGCTGGCTGATTTGGCTGATATGGTGCTGTGATGATCTGTCTAATATGTTTGCCTTCACCCTTCTTGGTATTCACATAGCTTTTCCCATTGTTGCTCATCTCGAATTTTATCCTAGCCACCTTTCGATATATTTAATCTGTCTCTGTGAATCTAACGAAAGTGGGCCTCAACACAAAAATGTGTTTAATTTCATGTTGAGTAAATATATCATTGCTCATGGCCTCAAGGAAAGCTCTTCCTGTCATTGCTCCTCTAAGACCTGCAAACTTGGTTGTGTCCTTGGAAATGTCTTTCATCTTTTTTACATAATATTTCCTGGAAATAAGATTATTGTTTATCATGAACAATGAATGTAACCCTCTTTTGGTCAGTGGGTCGATTCTGTTAAAGAATCTACTGACAAGAATCTCTAAATTGTGGCACTTTTGCTCCAACTGTGTTACCCAATCTTCCTTGGTGAGTACCTTCTTGACCTCTAGAATTGTTGTTGTTATGTCGTCAACTCCAAGTTCATCCAATTCATACTTGTTATTGGAATTCATAAATCTAATTATGTTATTTTTAGTCTCAGGCATGTCCCCAAGCTCCTTGGTGACACTAGATATTGTATCATTGACCTTTTCAATTAATTCCTTCTGTTCAAATATGATTTTCATGGAAGGTCATATTTCATTCATAGATTCAATTATACTTGTCCATATGATCTATTTTGCCTAGCCAATGGTGTGACCAATGGAAGCTTCCTTCTCAGCCTTTTGCAATATTTCAATCTTTTTTTGGGCTCTCTGCACTTCTATCTCATGTGAATTATCAGATCTTACCTTTTGATCCTTAAAGATATTGATTTGTGCTTCCAGCCTTTTTATCTTTTATGTTTGGATGGACATATCCTCCATGGCTTTAGCCAGCTGTTTTGTACCACTTGATGTACCTATATTTTTTGATGTAGTTGAAGGGATGACTATAATAGGAACAACCTCCAAGGGAAATATGGCCATCTATGCTGCTTTTTCTTTTTCCTTTACTAATTTCTCCATTTCTGTCTCCATCTGCTTTAGTTGTGCTGACTGTTCCATTATCAGGTTCATCATCTCTGATTTTTGTAGTTCATTATCCTCTATGTCCTTAGTTAGAGGGTCTTCAGTAGCTAACATTTTGATATGCTTTCTCAAAGCTACTATGTCTGCGTTTTTCTTCTTTAGGATCTCTTATACTGCCTCTATATTTTTTGGATCATACCCGATCTTCACAACTAAATCCTCCAAGCATTTAATTCTGGTATCCTTTGCAAGAGAATAAATCTTCTCCATCTTGAGGTGGGACTGAATATTGGCTAGTGATACCTATAATTTAGACAGACTCATTGTAGTGCTGGTCAAAGTAGATGATATAATCTCTCTAGTCTGTTTTTTAATTTCCATCTGATCTATTGGGTGGATGTCCTTGACATTAAACTCAAAAGATGTTTTCTTGAAATTAGAAGATGTTTTTGGTTGTGAAATTTGGGCTTCTATGAAAGCCATGCGCATCTTTCCTTTCTTTGAATCAAAGGCTAATAGAAGCGTACTTTGTGAACCAATGGTTTTCTTTCAAAATTTATTATAGGTGATGGTGTTTAATATTTCATTTTTCCTCTTGATCTCTTTGAAGGTATCAGAAATTTTTTCCTCCTTTTCCCCGGTAACAACAGTAGATGTAGGTGTTTGAAGCCTTTGCTGCTGAAATGGAATTGTAGCTGAATTTGTAGGAGAAAATATATGTTGGCCACTTGCTGGAGAAGAACCAGGAGAGTCTCTGATATTTATCACTATCTGCTGCTCTGATTCCTTGCCTTGATCAATATCCATGTGAATTCTTGCTCACTTCCTATATTTCATCATAAAAGCCTTTCTAGATGTATCAGTCCCCAAAGGTGACTGATTATCTCTTCGTATTTTTCCTATTGTCTCTTTCTATTGTTCTTTTCCTTTATCTTAATTATTCTCTGTATTCTGATTCTCTTGTGGAAGAGGGGTCTTTATACTTGAAGATGAAATTACCTTCTCTTCGGCCTCCTGCAAGGTGTTTGCTGTCCACTCTGTCTGTTTCATAAATTTTTTAATCTCGGGCCTGTGGGTGTGAATGTATGGATTTGATTTGTTTTCTACCCTCTTATTATAGATAATTCCCAATGGGTCATAAGACCAAGTGAAACTATGTGTAACCTTCACCTCTTTCAACATGTTGTCAGCCTCCTCTCCTATTGCTCTACTATTTCAAATGAAAGGACCAATTTGGGATTTGATTGTGAACTGAGATTTATTTTTTGGTGATACACAATGTAATTCGTTTGCATTAATCATATATCTAAAGTACTCCAGGGAAAAGATCCTCATGGGGAGGAACTTTGGTAGCTTGTAAGGGGGCAACTCACACCCATATATTCTTAGCTCTGTATAATTCTGGAACAAGTACCAGTCTCCATTTCTGGCTTGGTATGACAGTTGCATGAAATTTTTAATTTCTTCACTGGTTCTTGGTTCCACTATCATTTTTGAGGATGCTCATTGCTGGATGCACAAAAAATTCAATGAATCGTTTGTAAGTGAATTCTTTTACTCTTTCATCTGCATTGTTGTCCAGAAGATGATAGACTGAGGTTGTGAATCTTTATTCAATTTTCTCATTGGAAATTGAAACCTACTTGCCTGAAAATATATAAACATATAAAAAATGACTGAAGTTTATTTAAACACTTCCTCTGTGTGAAACTTAACAAACCGATAATGAATTTTATCTGCCAGGGATTGGATGAAATTGAGCATAATGGATGGCTTAGATTCTGATGAAAGTATTAATAGGAATTCTATCATTGATTCATCTAGCCACTGGTATGAATAATATCCTAGTAGGTAACAAATGATAGTGACTATGTGTTGATTCCTATCAGGGAATGTATAATATGGGAATGGAGGATTCTTCTTAGGCAGGGGAGTGTCCACAGCCATGAATAATTCAAGGGTTTTTCCTCTACTAGCAAAATCTAATTTTTGGTACAATTCCCTGAGAATTTCATTGGAAAGGGTATGGTTTCTTCAATATCCGGAGCCTGCATAATTTCCTTGAGAGACTGGGCACTAATGGTGAACATCACCTCCCATGTGGGGGCAACAACAAACCTCTGATTTATATCATAACATGCATGGCACTTTCTTGTGAATTCAGGGAAACTATGGGTTTTTGGAAATATGTAATAGGGCAGGTTAGTGTCCCATAGTCATATGTCATCAGCATCATCGATGATTTTATCTTCCAAATAGCAGTATATATCGAAGAGGTCGAATTATGAGAGAGTCTCATGAATCGTAAAATCCCTGTCAGCAAGGGAAATGTGATCAAGGTCCACAGGAGGGTGAACCATTGGATTAAAAAGCTCCCACTCCTTCTTTGGAGGCATGGTTTTCACTGAAAATGAAACTTCCTGCAGTCAACTGAAAGTTTATGTGCCTTCTTTATATTTGTAAAATTTTGAATTTGTTCAGTTGTTACGATAAGATATTGAAAAAAACATGGTAACTTTTGAAACAAGTGGGGAAAGGTGATTTTGTAAGATGGCGGGGTTTCAGTTGACATGGCGTGGGCCCATTGGGTAACGGACTGAACAATTAATTTTTCAATGGGTCTTTAGGAGGGAGTGGGAGTGATTGGGCAGATGTGACAGGAGTGGCGTCATGGAGAAATGGGGATGGCAGAGGGTTAATGGCTAACTTTGTGGCTTAATTACGGTGGAAACCTCTTTTCGGAGGGTGTCTAGGTTGGTAAGCATAATAGCGTGGGGGGGGGGGGGGGGGGTGCGGGTGCAAATTTACAAGTGCTCAACACGTAGCAGATGGGATGGTTTCGGAAAATGCCCATTTCGAACCCCCCCCCGATGTTAACTTTCAGAGGATGAGGGGGGGGCAGAAATGAATAAAGGTCGTCATATGTGATAGTGGAGGTGGAGATGAAGCAGAAGGCGACAGGATTTAATGATGATGGGATGGGTAAGTGAATGGTGGGGTCAGGTGAATTAAATGAAATGTTGAGCGGGGTATAAAATAAAGGGACTATATGATATGACACAAAAAATTTCAATTAAATTTAAAATTAATTAATCCTCGAAAATTAGGATTAAAACCCCCTTTTTTTTGTCTCTAACATGAGAACACATGAAATATTTGAAATGATTCTTTAGAGTAAATTTCATGTCTCTCTACCTTTATATTTCTTTCATTCTACCTACCCTTTCACTAAACTAACATTTTTTTCATCATTATTTTGCAGGGTGTATTTAAGCTTGCAAACCCATATCTGTTTTTTATGAAATTCTAACCTACTCTTTCCCTTATTTCTCCTATTGATTCAGTTTGAACTGTTGAATCAATTTTATTTCTACCTAGTTATTAATTTGCCAAGATTGAACTGTTTGGCAAATCCTTATTTTGTAACCTATTCAAAAAAAAATTAAAAGTGTTCAATCATGCTTAGACTGTATGAATTGAAAAAACTAATCTAATCAATAGTGGCATTTTGATTTGTAGCACTTTCAGTAATATTCTTTTTTAGGTTTTCTTTCTTTTTCATTTCTATTCTTTATATTTTTTCTTCAATATACCCTCTTTTTTTTCATTTTTTTTCATTTTTTGATTTGGAAATAATTTGAATATGGAAAATCATGTACAATATGAAATTGAAACTATGAAATACTCAATCACCTTGAGATCCTATAATTTATAGGACCCTAATAGAGAAAACTTGTACGGAGTGCCACATGTCAATGTTGATGAGCACCATCATTAGGTATATTCTAAGGAGTTAAATGTCACCTTTTTAGCTTAATTATTCTCTCTCTCACATTTAATTTTATTTTTTCATATTTTTCTTAATGAGAATGGTGTATTAAGGGTTTTCATGATTCAAGGCCCAATATAGTTTAAATGTAGGAAAATGAAGGGAATAATACCATTTTTTAGAAAGATTGCATAATCAGGGCTCGAAGTAGATATCAAGGAGTAATTTTAGGTAGGTTGACCACCTTCTTAACTCCTAAAGGCAACCAATATCTCTTCAATATTCTCCTCCAATAGCTCGAATCATAGGCAACCAAGCAAGTGAATGGTTAAAGGGAGCCAAGCTCCACTTCTCTCAAGTTCTAATGGAATAAAGACCTACTTTTTAGGGAGCTGTTGGTAGCTACCCTCTAGCATAAATAGGCGAGAGCAAGAGCTCACTAGGATTTTAATTTTGGATGCAGTTACAACACTCTTGGATTTTGTATTAGACATTTCTAACTTTCATTGATCATGTAAAATAATGGTTATGAAATAAGATGAGCATTTGGATTCTTTTCCACTGAGTTGATTTCAGTGAGCTAAGGTTGCGAGTTAGGGCCCAATCCATTGGCATCACTATCTCTTGTGTACATGTGCATTTATTTTATATTTCGGGAGTTGAATTCTTTCATTACATGTTTGGTAGCATATAAAAAAATTAAAACTATGTGTCGCAAGCCTCCCTCTCTCACCTCTTACGTTGGAGCTTGAGGAGGAAGGTCTTCCACCACAAAACAATTATATTTTTAGTTTATGATTTCTTGGAAAAGTTACATACTTTTTATTTTTCTTATCATGAACATGTTATAGGTTTAGAGGTTGATTTCTATTTCAATTGCATAGATAGATTTATCTAAATTCAACTCATGTTTTCCACCATTTTTATAATAAGTTTGTCAAGGATGAATGCATGAGTAGATGTATTGATTAAAGTTTTGGATAGAGTTGCAGAGAAGGACACCTTCAACACCATCATCCTGAGTCTTCACCCTCCATCAAATTCCTTCCATCCAAGTCACCTAAAACTTTGTTTTTGAGTTCACCATTACATCACCGAGAGCAACCTTGTGGGTGCAAGACAGGTTTTGTGAAGAGCTATGAGCTTGGCCAAGAGGATGGTTATCCTTCATCTACCCAGGTCCACCTTTCCTTCACCTCTCCTAACCTCATTCACATCATTTTTTGCCTCCAACTCCTCTCGGCCTGCTTCCTATAGATTTTCAGGACATCCCATAACACTACAGGAAATCATGTAGAAGTTTCTTGTAGTAGTGCTAAACACCCTCTCCTTCAGCCCAATATCATTCTTCCACCTCACTTGAGGCTAGAAAAGCCACCAATATACCTTTAGCCCTAAATATTTGGTCCAGGGACCCTCGTAGACCACCAAAGTTCCTCCTTTTGTTGCAAAACAGAGCCACTTTAAAGTGTGATTAGTCCATTACAAGATGCATCATTAAACACAATATTTAAGCATAAGTTATATAGGACTTAGTTAGTCACTGATTCAACATGTGTGCTCTATTTTAGTTTCATTTTCTTGAATTCAATTCAGTAATATAGATTGTGAATTCTACCTAGTGTAATTTCCTTTTCTTGCCTTAACATAAGTGTGAATATTTATTTCTTGCAAAAGTAGACAGTAGTTAGATAAGTCAGTGTGATCTAGAGTAGTTTCTTTCCTTGTCAATAGAGTAATGGTTATGATCTACTTTTCAGTCTTAGATTACATTTAGAAGTATGAGATACTCCCTTTCCTAGAGTAACCCTAGTGTTAGTATGAATCTTAATTGCAAGTGTACAAAAAAAGACCACTTTAGCTGTGCATAACAAACAACCCAAATAGCAAAGATGGCTGCCAATATCTTCAGATCTGCAATTAGGTGATCAAGATAAATGCTACAAAAATCTAGATCTATGCATCAAAATACATTAAGCAGTAAATAAAAACGAGATTTACTCCATGCATCCAATAGACAAGACAATAATATGTTGAATAAATTTTATATTAAGGGCGTATGGGAGGAAAACATAGAAGGATGTTACCAATTCTCCTCAATGGGATGGATTCTTGTAAGTCCTCAACACTTCAGATCTAAAATTCCTCTCTCTTGATGGTGTGGAAAACCCAGACAAAAATGGAACTCAAAGGGGGCTCACAAGCCAAAAGATAGAAAAAATATGACAATGATGTTGGATCAAAGTTAGACCAAAAGTATAGATCTAGAGTGATATTTAGGAAACAAAAGGTAGTGAATGAATGGAAAAACCCTTCTATTTATAACAAAATATTGAGTTAGTCTAGATATTGGTGCATAGTTAAAATATTATTACACAAACCAAGATCTAACTTTTATGGAATATTTTATTATTTTTGTTGGAGGGAAAAGGAATTTGACTTGGGTCAAATCCCTTTATTTGTAAATAATAAATAAATAAATGATTTATTTATCATTTTAAGGATGCGATTAAGTAATAATAAAATAAATAATGATTTATTTAATTATTTAAGGGTGATTTAGTCAAATTTAACTAGGAATATTATTTAAATAAGGTTTAAATAATTATTCCTAGAAAATAATAAGATAAATAATGATTTACCTTAATTAATTTTCCTGTTTTGGGTTAAATATGACCAGGAATATTAATTAAACTGTTGCTTAACTAATTATTCCTTGAGGAACATAAAACAAATGTGGATTTATTTAATATTTCCTCATGGGTTTTCCTATTTTGACCATAAACAACTTAATAAAGGTGTTTTACTAAGTTATTTTTTCATAATGAAAGAAATTTTACTTAGGGTAAAATTGGTCTTACATGGTGTACTTAGGTCCATCTAATAGTAACAAGTTAGATGACCAAAAAATGGTGTAACACCTAGCTACTAGCACCTCATTGTAGAAGTAAGATGTGTTGATCAGTGGTTGTCATTGATGTCAACCCAAGCAGCACTAGGGGCTACCGGATCTTTCATGGGATTTTTGACCTACCAAATTACTATATTCTGAGTCAAGGATATTTTATTATGGTTTCTTCTTATCGAGATGTTTCCATTGATATATGGCACGCCACGTAATTCTTCACGGTTTGAGAGATATTCATGTTTGAAGTTAGTAACCCTAGTTAGTGGGATAAAACCACATGGGATTGTGGCATGACACTAATAATTGGTTGTGGTCATTAAAAATTAAATAATTAATAATTTTTAAGCTTCAAAAATCCCTCCCACATTCACTTGTTGAATTCCCTCTCAACCTAACCATTTATATAAATTGTGATCCTCATATCCTCCTCATGTAGGGATTTCGCTACCTA
This sequence comes from Pinus albicaulis, assembly GCA_034641835.2. Taxonomy (NCBI): domain Eukaryota; kingdom Viridiplantae; phylum Streptophyta; class Pinopsida; order Pinales; family Pinaceae; genus Pinus; species Pinus albicaulis. Next base: position 1,521,539,123 of record CM076570.1, read on the forward strand.
AAACATGTCATCGTGGAATTTTCACTATAATATTTTTTTTACGAAGGTTCAGAAGCTGAAATTTTTATCAGGAAAAACTGAAATCTCGAGGAAGTTTGTGTAAAAATTTAATATCATGGTTCACAATATTTTCGGAGATATGATTTGTGGAAGTTAGGGTTTTTGTAGGATCCTCAACTTCATCTCAAAGAGGTGACCTTGGGAAAATCGGAATAACTCTCTCTTTGAGTACCGGATTGGAATTCTGTAAATATTGGCAAATAAAGAATGGAATGTAGTTTTCTTTGTATCAATTTCAAAGCTGAATGAAGAAACAGTGACACGCGACACACCGTACAAGTTCGCTCTATGGAACCAATCCATAATTAGGTCATTTTGAGAGATTGGGCATAAATTTTTCGTAAAGAATCGAAATTCGGTCAGACCTATGGCATTGGAAAGAAGACTCAGAGGAATACTACAGGAAGAAAAATCACATATTTGGGATCTGAAATAACAGAGATAAACCAGATTCAATATTGAGATCCTAGAAGGAAAGAAAAAACTAGATCATGTGATGTCAAGGGCTACAAAGGACCAGAATTTCTAGGGAAGAAAAGAAAAGCAAGGTGTAGTAGAGGTAAGATCCAGGTAATTATATTATGTATATGCATGTTCATCTCTTAATTGCATTAGGTTCTTTGTATTATAATTTGTTTATTTATTTTAGCACTGACATATGCTCTGCAAGATGAGGTAAGTTTTTCTATTGTCATGTCATGGGTATTTCCTTGAAGACTTGTTTCAGGTATTATATGATCATCAAGATAAGACCCAATGCATGATCTAATGTTCTGAAGAGTGAAAGGGTAGCATGACAAGAGCAACAATCAAGGTGTAGAACAACAACAAGAAGTTCACCACATGAAGTCTTTAAGTGGGAAGAACTGCATACAGTCATTGTAAAGGTATCATTGTATTGAGTCATTGTAAAAACATCATTGTAAAATTTGTACAAGTTTCTATCTACCAAGAATTGAAGAGCCACTGTCGGGAGGTCTAGGGTCATCATTAGGTGGTTGTGTCATAGTTGGGGTTATGGTCTAGTGTGTCTTCCTCTTCTACATCATTCTATATCATTGTAAAGTGGACCATTTTCCCTGGTACATGAGTCCATTCTTATTTTATTCTTCTATAGGGTGGTAGGGTGGTGGTAGGGTGGTGCATGAAGTCAGCAATAGGTTCAAGCCTGTGAAAACTTTAGGGTTCTAGGGTGGTGCTAGGGTGAGTTGTAGCTCATTGGGTGTTGGGGCATCCGTTCAGTTGACTATTGAAGAATATCAGGTGTTGGAGTGTCCATCCAGTGGAAGCTGGAGAAGAATGCTTTTCTTGGAGCGTTATTTTCATTTGGAGTTGAATATTAAAGAATTATTAGAAAATCATTCAAGTGGTTTTTTCCCTGGAGGGGGTTTCCACCTTAAAAACTGTGTGCATTTGTGTTCCTTTTGTTTACTGCTATCATTGTACAAACACTGATAATAATTGAAGATTAACTAATTCTCTGAAAGATTAATAATAATACTAATTGAAAGGAATACTAATTCACCCCCCCTCTTAGTATTTCCAACAATTGGTATCAAAGCTTGGTTCCTTAAATAGTAGTTTAATAGCTGGAAGGAGGTCATGGAGCATACCAAGAATGGTGTACCTGTGTTCAATGAAAATAATTATGCACTCTAGAAAGGAATAATGGAGATCTATCTCTTGGCTCAAGGTTACAAAGTATGGGACACTGTTCAAAATGGCTTTACACCAACCGTGGATAAACAAGGTAATAAGAATTTGGTAAAAGACGCAAAAGCAAAGAATATTATCATCAGTTGACTTATTGAATCTGCTTACCATAAGGTGTTGAGTTGTAAAACCGCCAAAAATGTATGGGACAAGCTTGAGAATATATATGCAGGTGACTCAAATGTCAAAGAAGCAAAGCTTCAAATCTACAGAGAAAAATTTGAGCAACTCATAATGAAAGAACATGGAAACATTGTTGCATACTTCCAACACATTGATGAAATAACCAACACTTTGGAAGGATTGGGAGAACTTGTTGACGAGAAGACTATTATACGAAATATTCTTAGAATGTTACCAGAGAGATTCAACCCAAAGGTATATGTCTTAGAATACAATGCAAATCTGGACAAACTCAGCAAAGAGTAATTACATGGAGTTATCATAACATATGAAATGAGACTTGATGAAGAAGAGGTTACTTCGCATCTAGAAACTACGTTCGTTGCATCTACGAAAACCAATAAGGACAAACAACCTTGAAAGGAAAAGACCTGAACCTGCAAGTGTGAAGAAAAGGAAGATGATGAAGAATTTCTTTCAGATGGAGAATATGCTTACTTTATGAGAAAACTAAAAATTTGTAAGGGAAAATTATAAGGTAAACATCCATTGATATGTTTCAACTGTGGTGAGGTTGGGAATTTCACAGAAAAATGTCCGAACATAAGTGATGGCAACTCAAAAGGAAAGAAGGGATTTAAGAAATTCAACAAGCAAGGAAAAAAGAAAGGATTCAAAAGGAACTTTCTCTCTAAAGAAGATAGCTCATCATCCGATGAAGACAGTGGCAACGAAGAAGAAGCCAATGAGAGAGTATTTTTTATGGCCAAGCACAATAAACAAGAGGTATCAAACAATGAAGAAAAAGGGTTAACCATAGAAGAATTTTCTAAGGAGGCAATCAGGTAAAAGAGCTCAAGGCTAAGAATATCCATTCCAATACTCTTGAATAACAAGTTCGAGGTCTAAAAATTGAAGTTGAAGAACACATATGTAATGAAGAGTCACTTCAAAACAAGTTGGAAGAAAGCAACCAAGAAAGGGAAGCATTAGAAACCGAAGTAGTCTCGTTGCGTAAGGAAGTGAAGAAGGAGAAAAATGTCCAAAACTATGTCAACAGCTCAAGCAAATTGCAAGAACTCATCAACAATCAACGATCTTACAACGACAGAACTGGCCTTGGTTACAAAGAAGAATAAGAAGGACCTTCTACAACAAAATACAATGAAACTATGAGATCTCACATGCATGTAGACTTCATTGGACAAGATTCGCAAGAACAGCCTTGGAACACAATTCCTCGACGAAGATTTCCATCCAGGTACCAACATATTTTTCATGGATATTGTTATTCATGTGGAAAATTTGGTCATAAAGCTGTAGAATGTCACGTGCTCCCTAGGAACCAATACAATTCCAGAAGATATTTCAAATGTGAACCTCCCAGGGCTCAACGAAACATAAATATATTTTAACATTTAAGAAATAATATGGAATGTTACAAATGTCAAAACTTTGGGCACATATCCAGAGACTACAGACTTGAAAATCCTCCAGAATAATTTCAAAGCCACAGAACAAACGAACATGGAAGACGAAGAAGACTGCTAATTGTGCTCTCCCTCTCAAGGCTCAAAACAACAAATATGTGTGGTATGTTGATAGCAGTTGCTCAACGCATATTACTGGAGATAAAAAGAAATTTGTATCTCTGAAAGAGAAGAAGGATGGAACCGTATCCTTTGGAAATGATGGATCTTCAAATGTTATAGGATCAGGTACTGTCACTCTCGTAAGCAAATATGTTCTAGCCAAGAATGTTCTATTGGTTGAAAACATGAATCACAATCTGCTTAGTGTTGGACAAATGTGTGATCAATGATACAAAATTCTATTCAACTCCACAAAATGTGAAATCAGGAAAGGTGGGTATGGTAAAATTGTGGCTACAGCAAGTCGAGCTCCAAATGACATATATGTTCTGGATGAAGCACCTAAATCATGTCTATTAGCTAAAGAAGATGAAATTTGGTTTTGTCACAAAGGAATGGGTCACATAAACTTTGACAATATTGTAAGGATAAGAAAAAAGGAAGTAGTACGAGAAATGTTGAAAATCTCAAAGCCTTCCAACACACTATGTGAGGCTTGTTGGCACGACAAGAAGAAAAAAGTTGAATTTAAAATAAAAGAACACTTTGCATCACATCCATTGGAATTGATACATATGGATATATGTGGTCATGTGATAAAAAAAGGCTTAGATGGAGAATTATATTTCATGTTAATGATAGATGACTATACCAGGATGACAACCGTCAGTTTCCTAAAGAAAAAATCTGAAGAATTTGAGTGATTTAAGATCTACAAGGAGTTGGTCGAAAATGAAACTGATTTGAAAACAAAGTGTCTAAGATCAGATAATGGCGGAGAATTCACTTCAAAATTACTTCAGCAATACTGTGATGAAAATGGAATAAAAAGACAATTTTCAACAACACGAACACCTCAACAAATGGAGTTGTTGAAAGAAAGAACAGAACCATACAAGAAATGGGTAGAACAACGTTGAAGGACTCAAAATTGGATGAAAAATTTTTTGTTCAAAAAATTGATACGATAGTCTTCATTATCAAGCGAAGTCTTCTCAGAAATAATTGCAACAAGACCCCATATGAATTATGGAAAGGAAAAATGGCTAATGTGAAATATTTCAGAATCTTTGGAAGAAAATGTTATATCAAAAGAGAAGATCAAAAGTTGGGTAAGTTTGAATCACGTGTTGACGAAGGTATCTTTTCTGGTTACTCACGGAAAATAAAGTCCTATAAATGCTATAATCTAAGATGAAAACAAATAGTGGAGAGAATAAATGTTACATTTCACGAAGATGGTGTTTTGACAAATAATGATGAGGATCTAGAATCTTCGAAACTTGAGACAAAGGCTAAAAAAGACAGAGAAAATTCTAGAACAAGAAGCAACTATCAACTAGGAAGAAGTAAATAATGATCATCAAGATATATCGGAACAACAACAAGAGTCTCCTCCAAAGAGAAAGAAATAATGGATTCAAAAGAACTATCCATCAAATCAAATCATTCGTGACATAAATGAAGGTCAACAACTTCGTTCATCACAACAAGCTCACATTGCTTTTCTAGCAACCTTTGAGCCTATTAGTTTTGAGGAATCTAACTAGAATGAAAATTGGGTAGCAAAAATGAATGAAGAATTGAATAAAATCGAGAAGAATAATACCTAGGAATTAGTTCCACGACCAAAATATAAAAATGTCATTAGGACTAAATGGGTGTTCAGGAAAAAATATAATGAATATGGACATGTTACCATAAACAAAGCAAGATTGGTTTGCAAAGGCTATGCACAAGTGGAAGGAATTGATTTTGACGAAAAAATTGCACTAGTTACCTGAATGGAAGCCATCTAAATGTTTTTCGCCTACGCATGTTCAAGAAAAATCAAAGTCTACCAAATGGATGTTAAGTCAACATTTCTGAATGACGAATTAGAAGAATAAGTTTACATCAAACAACCTGAAGGTTTCCTACTATCATAAAAATAAGACTATGTTTGCAGGTTAAAGAAGGCTCTATATGGTCTCAAGCAGGCTCCCAGAGCATGGTATTCTCGTCTTGATGGATATATAAGTCAACAAGGGTTCAAGAAAGGTACTGCTGATAGCAATATTCAAGTAGAAATAGATAAAGATAATTTAACAATCGTTGAGGTATATGTGGATGATATAATATTTGGTAGCAATGATGATCGAATAAGTAAGAAATTTGCTACAAAGATGCAAAGTGAGTTCAAGGTGTCTTTACTTGGTGAGATGACATACTTCTTAGGGCTTCAAATGTCTCAGCAAGAGAAAGGAATATTTATATGTCAAGCCAAGTACATCAAGGAAATGCTCAAGAAATTCAAAATAGAAGATTGCAAACTTGTCCTTACTCCGATGGTAACATGTTGAAAATTTAGCATAGACGACTCATCTAAGGATGTGGATCAGAGGTTGTATAGATCTATGATTGGTAGATTTCTGTATCTAACAGCCTCCCAGCTAGATGTTATGCAAATAGTTGGACAAGTATCAAGATTCCAAGCAGCACCAAAAGAATCAAATATTATTTCCATCAAAATAATTCTTCGATATCTAAAGGACACCTCACAATATGGCTTGTGGTATCCCAAGGGTAACATTCTCATTATTGAAGCCTTTATAGATGCATATTGGGCAGGAAGCATTGATGATCGTAAGAGTACTAGTGGAGCAACATTCTATCTAGGCGGTTGTCTCGTATCATGGTTGACCAAAAAGAAAACCTCAATCTCGTTATCTATAGTGGAAGCATAATACAATGCAGCGGTAGCTTGTTGTACTCAAGTCCTTTGGATGAAACAAAATTTGCAAGATATTCAAGTACAATTCAGTGAGCCTATTCCCATATTCTGTGATAACACCAGTGTCATCAGCATCTCATAGAATCCTGTCATGCATTAAAAAACAAAACACATTCTGATCAAATATCATTTTGCTAGAGAACAAGTGGTTGAAAAGGATATCAAACTTGAATATGTTGGTACAAAAGAAAAAATCGTTGATATATTCACTAAACCTTTACCTCGTGAAGAATTTGAATATCTTCTCCAAAATCTTGGGATTCTCCCAAGTTCTCATCAGATTTTCTTTATTCAGAATATAAAGGGGGAGTGGAAGTGTGTATAGGTCTGTAGGATGGTTGTGTGTTAGGGGTAGTTACCCTTTGTCATTGATGTCAAAGGGGGAGATAATGTTGTAGGACGAGGTTTCATGATCGGAGGGGGAGTACTTGTGTTGCCATCAATTCCAAAGGGGGAGATTTTTGATCAGTGGTTGTCATTGATGTCAACCCAAGTAGCACCAGGGGCTACCCTAATATTGCATTGGATTTTTTACCTATTAAATTACTATATTTCGAGTTAAGGTTATTTTTTATGGTTTCTACTTGTCGAGATGTTTCTTTCTATATATGGCACACCACGTGATTCTTCACGGTTTGAGAGATATTCATGTTTGAAGTTAGTAACCCCAATTAGTGGGATAAAACCCCATGGGGTTGTGGTATGACACTAATAATTGGTTGTGTTCATCGAACAATCAATAATTAATAATATTTAAGCTCCTAAAATCTCTCCCACATTCACTTGTTGAAGTCCCTCTCAACCTAAGCATTTATATAAATTGTAATCCTCATATCCTCCTCATGTAGGGATTTTTCTACCTGAAACAGATAATTGTGTCATGTTCTCTATAATTTTTTTTCTACGAAGGTTCAGAAGCTGAAATTTTTATCAAGTGAAACTAAAATCTCGAGGAATCTCATGTAAAAATTTCAGATCATGGTTCGCAATATTTTCGGAGATATGATCTGTGGAAGTTAGGGTTTTGTAGGCTCCTGAACTTCATCTCAAAGAGGTGATCTTGGGAAAATCGTTATAACTCTCTCTCTAAGTATCCGATTGGAATTCTATAAAAAGTTTCGAATAAAGCATGAAGTATAGTTTTATATGTATTAATTTTAGAGCCAAATGAGGAAACAGTGACACATGGCACTCCATACAAGTTTTCTCTGCAGAACTAGTCCATAATTAGGTCATTGTGAGAGATTGGGCATAGCTTTGTCTTAAAAAATCCAAATTGGGTCAGACCTGTGGCATTGGAAATAAGACTCAGAGGAATACTACAGGACCGAAAATCACATATTTGGGATCTAAAATAACAGAGATACACCATATTCAATATCGAGCTCCTAGAAGGCAAGAAAAACCTAGATCATGTGTTTTCAAGGGCTGCAAAGGACCAGAATTTCTAGGGCAAAAAAACAAAGAAAGGTGCAACAGAGGTAAGCTCCAGGTAATTAGATTCTATATATGCATGTTCATCTCTTAATTTCATTAGGTTCTTTGTATTATAATTTGTTTATTTTTGTTTAGCACTGACATATGATCTGCAAGATGAGGTAAGTTTTGTTATTATCATGTCATGGGTATTTCCTTGAAGACTTGTTGCAGGTACTATATATTCATCAAGATAACACTCAATGCATGATCTAATGTTTTGAAGAGTGAAAGGGTAGCATGTCAAGAGCAACAATCAAGGTGTATAACAACAGCAAGAAGTTCACCACATGAAGTCTTCAAGTGGGAAGCACTGCATACAGTCATTGTACTAAGTCATTGTAAAAACATCATTGTAAAATTTGTACAATTGTCTACCTGCCAAGAATTGAAGAGGAAATGTAGGTCTAGGATCATCATTAGGTGGTTGTGTCATAGTTGGGGTTATCCTTGTAAAGTGGACCATTTTCCCTGGTACGGGAGTCCATTCTTATTTTTTCTTCCATAGGGTGGTAGGGTGGTGCTAGGCTGGTGCATGAAGTCACCAACATGTTCAAGCCTGTGAAAATTTTAGGGTGGTAGGGTGATGCTAGGGTGATTTGTAGCTTATTGGGTGTTGGGGCATCTGTTCAGTTGAATACTGAAGAATCTCGGGCGTTGGAGCGTCCATCCAGTGGGAGATGGAGAAGAATGCTTTTCTAGATTCTATGAAGTTGGAGCTTTATTTTCATTTGGAGTTGAATATTAAAGAATTATTAGAAAATCATTCAAGTGGTTCTTGTCCCAGAGGGGGTTTCCACCTTAAAAACTATGTGCATTTGTGTTCCTTTTGTTTACTACTATCATTGTACAAACACTGATAATAATTTAAGATTAACTAATGCTATGAAATATTAATAATAATACTAGTTGACAGGAATACTGATTCACCCCCCTCTCAGTATTTCCAACAAGATGAGCATGGCATGAGTAGAGCTCATATGTTGTGCATATAGCACTGTCACCTCCAAGTTTTTACAAACCATAGGTCGATAAAGTAAAGTTGAGTAGCCTCTGGGAGTTGCAAAACTCTTGGAGAAATACCAGGGCTCACCACTTTTTGGCGTCGTTTCCAAGGAAGTCTCTAAGTAGATGTTTGTTTCTGCTTAAATATTTTATATTTTCATTTTTACATTCAATTCCCAAATATTGAAAAACACAAAAAAAAGTTTCACTTTCATGCCTCGTAGGAGTAGGGACAACTAAGGAAAAGTATTACCAAAAACACCCACATCCCCACACAGTCACCCTTCACCCTTGTTCAGTGATTGTGAGGTAGAACAAACTATAGGTGAACCACTTGAATAATTTGAAGAACCTATTGGGGAAGAAGAGTAACTTTCTTCACCTAAGGAACCTGCTTCACCAATTCAAGCGATGGCTGAAACTAGGGCCCAAGGAGTCTTTCCCATTAGAGAAAATGATGGAGAAACTAGAATGAAGAACATCAGTTCCTCAACCCTTCCACATTTCCATGCCCTTAATTCTAAGGATCTTGACACCTTCATTTTCAAGTTTGTTGTTTTCCATAGGACTTATGACTATGCCTCATATGACCAAAAGTTGAAATTTTTCCCATCGACCCTCAAGGATGCAACCTTGTGCTAGTTCATGGGTCTGCCTGGGAATCGTATCACTACCTGGGTACAAATGCAAGAATCATTCAAAAAAAATATCAAGACTATTGTAGGTCCAAAGAGACGAAATAGGATACATTTAGGATGACTCTAGGAACCGATGAATCCATGGAGGATTATGAGGAAATATTCCAAATTAGCTATAAAAGAACCAACTACACCTTTGATCTTGGAGCATTCAAATCGGTACTTCTCTTGGTACTTCTCTGAGGGATCAGGGAAGAGGTGATAGAAACCATTAATATGATGTATGGAGGAGATATCTACCATCTACCTTATGAGGAAGTCAAGACTGTATTTCAAAACCACTCTAGGGTAGCTAGGAAGAAGGGTAGAGCTAGCCACAACATGACCAACACCCCTTCCTCTTCCACCTCCATCAAGCATGATAGTGGAAACATGTTTGAGGCCTTCAAACGTGAGACGTTGCACATCTTTTATTTTCAAATGGACATAGTGCAGATCAAGAGGAAACAAGAGGAAGTATAAAATTATTTTGTTATCTTAATTTTCCCTAGGTGTACTAGAAAACACCCTCGAAATGAATGTACACTAAATTTCATAGATGTTTTCTTAGTTTGTGAAGAGAATCATGCCACTGATAAATGTCCCTCCTTACCTGGTATCAAATTTTTATATCAAGGTGGGGAAGGAGAACTAGAGAAAGTTTGTTTCATAAATCAGAGGAGGCCTCATGGGCCTCGGCCATATCAACGAGGCATGAAAAGTGCACCTTAATCCTACTACCATGCAAACCAGAATTCACCTATGTATTCTTGTTAGACCTCCACTCCTCCGTCATGGCCTACACCTCCTACTTTTATTTATGCCCCTCCATATCACCCTCAACCTGTAAATCAACCCTTCCAGTAGTATGTCCGTCAACCACTTGATTGGAGCAACCCATCACAAGGGTGGAGGCCCCAACACAGCCTAACACCTAATTTACTGCCTCCACCCCAACCTCAACCTCAGCTCACTCATTCATCTCCACCTAAGTTTTCTCAGCTTCCTTCCAAACCCAATCCGAACCTGAACAACAAGAAAGAACAATAGGTTTATAATGGAGAAACATGCTATCTATCTTATATTTTGGAGATACATGAAATTAACCTCATGTCTATAAGAGTGCTCACATACAATCATCCTCAGTCTCCACCTGCCAAGGTTGATGAGGAAAAGGAAGAAAGAAACACTCATAACAATCAACCTTCTTTTCCTGAGCACTCGATCCACCCCAGAAGAGACTGAAATTTTGGGAGAACTAAAGAATATGTGTGTGAAAATACCCCTTCTCTAGGCCATTAAGAATGTTCATATTTATAATAGGCTCATCAAATAAAAATGCTTTAAAAATCTCGGGAGAAAGAAGAAAGACACCCCCACCATTAATGTTATAGGAAATCTGTCCGACTTAATATTGGGAAGCGTGATCTTCCCAAAGTAGTTGGACCCTGGGAGTCTAGTAGTATATGTACACATCGATGGTGTCATTTTCCCCCACACATTGATTGATCTTGGGGCTTCCATCAATGTGATCACTAGGGAAACCATTTTTAAACTCAACCTACAAGGAGCCTTGAGAAATACCACCATGGTTCTACAACTTCCAGGAAAATCCACAGTAGTTGTGAAAGGAGTTTTTGAGGATGATATTGTCTCGATTGAATTGTGGGAGTACCCCATAGACTTCTTGCTCCTTCAGTGAAAAACCAAGTTTAATGGATATCCTCTCATTTTAGGAAGACCTTGGTTGTTCACTGTTGATTCTTATATCCATTATAGGGTCGGAAACATGACCATCAAGAATGGGCTCTTGTCCAAACAGCTGGTATTATATTCTCCTGCCCAGCCTTCCATTGACCATGACCTACTATTGTGGTTGGAGGATGAAGAAGAAAAATATGAAGTGTGAAATACCACACCCTACCCCATTTTTACCATAGATACTGCTCTTAGAGGGGGGAAACATGATGAGGATGATCTCATTGACCACATCCTTCAAATTCAACCCCCCATTACTATTCCACTAGCTGATCTAGTAAAAGTGTTTGAAAGCCACCCTTGGATTGAGATGCACTTAGTTGACTCAACCTCTGAAGCCACCAAGGTTGTGGAATTTGGCCCATATAAATCCCTAATTATCAACTCATCCCTCTCAGCCAAAAAATAAGAGAAACTGTGCCAGCTCCTGAGGGAAAACTTAGATTTTTTTTCTTGGGACTACAAGGAAATGAAAGGGGCACATCCCTCATTGTGCACACATCATATCTATATTAAAGTGGGATGCAAGCATGTGCACCAGCCCCAAAGGAGGATGAGCCCAACCTTAAAAGACATAGTGAAGGATGAACTGCAGAAGTTGTTGGATGCAGGTTTCATCAACCGCATATCAAACAATGAGTGGGTGTCTCCTCTTGTTCTAGTCCCAAAAAAAACTGGGAAGTGGAAAATCTACGTTTACTACTAAGAACTAAACAAAGCCAATAATAAATACCATTTCCCTTTTCCCTACATCGATAAAGTCCTGGATGGTCTTGCAGGTAATAATTTTTCTCTTTCCTAGATGAATTCGGTGGGTATAACTAGATTTAGATCAGCCCTAAGGACTAGGACAAGGCCACATTCACATGTCCTTGGAGAACTTTCACTTACAGATTCCTTCCCTTTGGTCTATGCAATGCCCCTGCTACTTTCAAGAGAGAAATCTTGAGAATTTTCTTTGAACTAGTCCATGATTCTATAGAGATCTACATGGATGATTTCACACCTTAAGGGTATGATATCCAAGAGGCTCTTTAGAATATAGGTAAGGTGTTGAGTAAGTGAATTTAAATGCATCTATCACTTAGTCCTAAAAATTGTGAATTTTTTAAAAGTGCAGGGATTTTCCTAGGCCACTCCATATCATAAGCAGGAATACAGGTAGTCCCGGACAAAATCACCATCATAAAAAGGGTGCCTTTTCCTCAAAAGTAGAGAGATGTCAGAAGTTTCCTAGGTTTTTTGGCTACTATATGAGGTTCATTAAGGACTTTAGCAAAGTGGCTTCCCCCTTATTTCGATCGTTGGCCAAGGATTCTGAGTTGTTTTGGTCTATTATTTGTCACGAGGCTTTTGACATTGTTAGTCATCAGTATTTTTCACTATCTTTGGATGAATATAAAATGGTTCTATTTTTCTAAAAACAATATTCCTTGAATATCTTGAGTTTCAGAAATATCATTGCCTTCACTATCTTAAATAAAACCTTTTCCCTATCTATCAGTTTTCCATCTCAAAGTCACCTTGTTGCTCTTAAAAGACTCATTACGAGCTTATACCTCTCATTTTCGTCCTTCTTTCCTACCTAAAGCCTCATTTCTCAATTCTCCCTCCAAGATCATATTTTTGAATCATTCCCATGCCTCTTTGAACATAATAACCTATGAAAATGCTCTGTTTTCACTTGAAAATCTTTAAGTCAAAATCTCATTCAAAATCAAGTCAAAAGCATTCTCACTAGGTCATTAGGGTTTTGCATTTATCAAGGTCTTATCCTTTCATTCCAATGAGGTCAGCACACATACGAGAAGGATTTATTATGATCATCATTTTCTCCAAGCCATTTTTTCAAAGCCTCAGTGAGCAAAAGAAAATCCAGCTCCATGACTTCAACAACCTGCAAAGAAAAAAGTGTCAAAGAGTATTAGTGAGAAAAGGAAGAAGATTTCAAAACTTTAGAAAGTGGGTTTTTCAAATCCAACTCAGAGTTCCACATGCCAAAACATCAAATGTAAAAAAAAAAAAAAAGTGTTTACTTCAGCAATTGATCAAATGTCAAAGGGAGTTGTCTTGTTCCAAGGGTGCCCAAGTCATCATTGTTGACAAGCATTAAACCCTAATTCCCTCTCCCACTGAGCTAGGGTTTTCTATGAAAAAGAGGCATAGGAGAAGAGGATTCATATGGTAGGTCATATCAGCATGTATGAAGCCATACCAACTCATAAACATCATGCCTCCATAATTTTCCAAGAAGTCATTCCAAGGGACAAATCATTTGCCACACATAGCGCCAGTTTTGCTTCAAACTATGTTTCTAGCCAAGCAGATATGTAATTAACAAAAGTGAGAGAGTTTTTTTCCCTCATAGGTCAAGGAAGAAAAACCCCCTTCAGTTTTTACACAGGTATCATGGTTTGGGAGAGATGTCAAATTTACATGTGCTACAAGAGGTTTGTTGCACTTCTGGAGTGACCTTGGGGAAATTAAGTTTTCTCATAGTTGGAGTTTCCAAATGACTTGATGGATGATTTAAATGAAAACTAGATTGGAAGTGATTTCCAATTATTTATCATGAGCTCAATTTGGAGATGAGGAAGACCTCCAAAGGTTGACTGCACCAGCACTCTGCATTTCTGCACCCTCATTCAGCACTTTTTGAATACTCTTGGGAGAATCAACTTTTGAAAAGTAAAATCAACTTCAATCATTAAAAAAAAGGTATATTTAGAAATTAGACTTAAATTTGTTTCCAACGAGCTATCCTGGGCCCAATTTAGACACCAGAAAGACCTCCAAAAGTGGTCTACAAAATAGTGCTATGTTTTTTCATCCTGGCGTTGCGCGTTCAACACTTGGTGTTGTGCGTTTGCACCGGAGATTTGCGCGTGTACCTTGGCACTGCGCCCTTTCCAAAGAAATTTTTTAAAGGTTCCAGCAGCCCAAATCACTTCAAAACATCTCCAAAATTTGCAAAGGTCCTCCAAAGAGCCTTCAAAGCAGTAAGTACACATTTTAAACCTTGCTTCTTGGCTATTTTATCATTCTTAAATGAATTGAAGAGGAACCCTAAAGAAAAACCCTAATACAAGCTTGTGATCACTGGTTTTAACCTTGTTCCATCCTGCTGTTGATGGCAAAAAATTTCTGGCCAATATTAAGGGATCTCCCCGGTAAAAATTCCTGATTAGACTCTGAACCGTTTGTGATAGGGATCCCATCCGGAGTGTGGGTCCGGCTACCACTGAATACTCCTTCTCTTGGACACAAATGAGCCCTGCAGAGTTATAGACATACAATTATCAGATGATACAAGGCGAAATATTGATGATTGTCAACGAGCATAAAACACTACAAATAGCAAGATAAATAGAAACACGCAGCCGAAGGAGATGTTGTTAACAACATATCATTAGGGTTGTGTTTGTAAAAGTTGTTCGAACCATAGAAGAAACAGTTCTTCCTGGAAATAAAAACCTATACTTACTTGGGTGTTTTCGTGAATAAGATAGATTTCAATAATGAAGTTACAAACATCTCCTAGGTAAACAACATACCATCATTAACACATTCAGTGAGCTGAAACGCATGAAGAGTATAAGCAGAAAATGCAGATCAATTTATCATAAGATATTATACATTAAGAAAAAATATTCATATTATTAGCACATCGATTCTCATCAGATCCAAAAGTGGATTTAAGAAAAATTCTTGTATTCATTCAAAAGGGGCTATTCAATGCTTTACAACTCTCTTATCTCCTTTGGAGTCCAAAAAAAAGATCCTTTTTACAAGTCACCGAAGGGAGTATATATATGACAAAATTGACCCTTGCGTGCCTTGACTCTACGCCTTCCCGCCTGTTGGTATGCTTTGCGACCTGAAGGGAAAAAGCGACCTGCGACCTTGTACTTAGCTGCGACCTGCGACCTGACCATGGATGATGCGACCTGCGACCCCTCTTGTAGGCTGTGGCTTGCGACCTGATCATGGGAGCATGTTTGTGATTGTGAGTTCGGGAACATCTACTTGTTGCTCTTTAAGGAAATGTTTCCATGCTCAATAATCTGCAGCAACTAGGGAGATCAGAGGAGTATCTTCCCTTAATCTGTGCAGGAATTCCAAGGAATTTGGGATCAGATTTTCTCTTTTGATCGTGACTTGGTTAGATAAGGGAGCCAGCTTGGTATAAATCTATACTGGTGTCACGATGAATTTAACCAAATTCTCCTGAAATGTCGGAAGATCAGGGGTAGCGACTGCTTGTCTAATAGGTTTCAGAAATGCCTGAATGTCTTGATTCACCTGTTCCCATGTCTTTTCTTCACCCAGTGTACCTAGAGAAGGAATGTGGTGTAGTTCAGCCATTGAGTCAATTTCGTTGATCAAATGTTCATAGGAGGTCATCACCTTCTCTAGGTCTTTGAATAACTTCTCCTTGGATTGCACCTTCATGTGAATTTGGACTTTGTCATTCTAAGTGCGAATCCAATATTTTCTGCGCAAAGTATATGGAGCCTGCGGATACCTATTTGTCCATTCTAGCATTCTATCAAAGGCTGTGGAGGCTTCCTTTAGTTGCTCGTTCCTCTTCTTCGTCTCTACTTGAGCTCTCAGAAGAGGTGCAACTGTTTGCTTTATTGTAAACATTTCCTCGTATACTTGCCTCATGGTAGCTTCCAGTGTTACCAAATCTCTTTGAACGGTGAGCGGTACTTCATCAATAAGGGTATCCCTATCCTGAAGCCGTTGGAATTCTTCCTCTAGTGCCTTTTTTTCTTGCTCCGATCTAGCTGCCCTTTGTTCGGAGTCTTGTAACCTATTTTGTAGGGATATAATTTCCCTACTCATCTGGCTCACGTTTTCTTCCGTAGCTGCGGTGAAAGTAGTGCGGGATGATGCTATCATTACTGGATTGGTCCTGGTGTCTAGGAATATATCCTTTTCTGTTTTGGATATGGGTGCGGCAGGATTCCGTGCTAAGCATCTCCTCTTTTCCTGCCTGATTTTGAATTTGAACTGGTCATAAGTGAGTCTCGTCCTATTGAACACTTCTTTCTCCTGCTCTTCAGAGGTACCCAGTTCCGAGAGCACAAAACGTGTATTGGTTGTAGGAACTTCGATGGCCGGCAGCACCATCTGTACCTCTGTCACTAGAGGAGGTGTCTTACTGCCCTCAGTGTCTTTGGAAGAATTTTCTTTCAACCTTTGATCCTTCTCCTCTCTTCTCTTTTGCTCAGCTTCTTCTTCCAATTGCCGCTTTGCCTCTGCCCTATCCTATTCTTCCTTTAGTTTGCGTTCAGATTCTTCCTTATCTAGTTTCATTTTAAGCTGGCGCTCAACCTCTGCCTTTGTTTCCTCTTCTTCTTTTCTTTTGCGTTGAGCTTCCACCTTATCTAGTTCTATCTTAAGCTGATGCTCAACTTCTGCTTTTTCTTCCTCTTCTTCCTTTCTTTTGTGGGTGTCTTCCGCCTAATTCTTTCTTTGTTCTGCCTTTAGGTGTTTCTTACGTTTATACTCCTCCTCTTTTTCTCTCTTTTCAGCTTCTTGTTCAGCTTTTGCTTCCTTTTCTTTCTGTTGGGCAGAAGAGTTATGGCCTGTGTTGGTTTGGGGCTTCTTGGCCTGGGAAGACGAGGCTCCTCCTAATTCGTGGATTCTCTCTTCCAAATTTTGATCATCTTGGTCATCTTGATCGCTCAATTCCTCTAGGGTGATCTCCCTATCCTTATTGTACCAGTGTCTTACCCCATCTTCAGCTAGGCATTCAGTATGTTGGTAGCTCCATTTAAATTTGTCCCGTTTGCAATGGGCAGGGACTATCCTCTCAGGATCGTACGTCCGGTGATCCAAAGGCGGTAGAAAGAATCCTCTTATTCTCTCAGATTCCACCTCTACTTCTATGAAATCCTTGACTGTATAAGTGCCGATAGTGAGCGACAGTGTGGGCCATGGCTTCTTTTTACCTTTAGTAAGAACCTTCGAAAAGTCGGATGTCATCTGAAAACATGTTTCCTGAAGTGGCATTCTGTCAGTGAAGAATCGGGGCATTGCATAGGGAGCCTTGAGTGAACCAAAGACTTGGATGAAGGTGCCTTATACAAATGGAAACCAATGTGCCACCTTGGTTATCATTTCCATGGCTCGCCAGGACATGCATGGGATATCCTTACCGAACAGTTTCCCGTAGAGTGCAGGGATGAAACTGTGTGTGATCGACTCTATATCCTGCTTATATTTGGAGTCCCAGAATACCTGCAACTCCTTGTGGATTGGGCGAGCGTGCTCCTGATCCCATTTGTGAGTCCATCCCTCAAAATGGCACCTGGCACAAACTGCATCCAATAGATAGGAGGCCATGTAAAATTCTAACGAGTACCCTTCCTCGGGTGCTAGTGCTGCGGATATGTTTGTTTTGAGGGTTGCTATCAATAAGCTAGACCAATTAAAGTGGGTGCCATGTATGGTAACAAAGTACATAAGAGATACCCAAGATCCGCTGAAAGTGGTGGCATCGGGGCGACCATACATTCTACATAGCATAACTTCTACGAGCTTATAGACCTTCTTGAGGCCTGCTACTTGATACTCCTGGTCCTTCTTGACCTTGAACTTCTCTGGTTCTTCCCACCATCCTCTTAGGTTGTCGGATATGGGGACTGCATGGGTAGTGGCCCATTCCTCTGTGAATGTCTTCTCTCAGGTCGGAAGTGTGTAATAGAATTCCACATGCTGGCCTTTTAAATTCGCAAATTCTTTCCCCTCGTGATCCCGAATCACCCAAAACCTGGGGTCGACCCTTTGCAATATCCATTCGATAATTTTGGCGCATGCGAATATAGGTGGGTGGGCCCCTGCGTAGTGAAGCTTTGACCTCTTAACTTTCACATATACCTGTTGGTCTGGGAGGTCCTCTGGAAACTCAGGTTGTGCAAACTCTTGGTACACTTGATACCAACTCATGCTTTCTCCTTTGCTGAATATACATGCGGTATCTCCATAGATAGGGGGAGGAGACATAGATATTTCACCTTCCAAGATTTCTATCTCTGGACTCTTATTTTTTCTACGAACTGATGGAGGCCCCATATCACTTGAGGCTGAAGAGATTGCAACGCACTCTAGTTCTACTTCGAGGTTCCCTGGCATGTTCATAAAAAAATCCCATGATAAGACATATGCCATGTTAATAAATGCTTAAACTGATTTTAACTCTGCCCAACTAAGGTCAAGAAAAGGGGTGAACCTATGACCTAGCGACCTCCTCCCTGGGTCGCTGAGTCGCGCTGGTTTAAAATGTCAGAGAAAAGTGACCTTGCGACTTGGCGACTTGTGACTTGGTCACGAGGTCGCTGAGTCACATTGGTTAAAAGTTTCATGTAGATACGACCTTGCAACTTAGCAACTTGCGATCGGGTCGTCGGGTCGCTGAGTCACAAGGTCACGACACTTTGATTTTTGAGGGATATGCGACTTGGCGACTTAGCGATCGAGGACTGGGGTCGCAAGGTCGCGGGGTTGGAGGTCGCACTAGGGCTAGCCGGACGATTCTCCACGGCTGGGAGGAGAAGTGACATATTTTAAGGAAAACAGTCATTGTGGAAGAGACTGACCAAGGGGAGGCTGGTTGGCTTCATCTACAGGTTTCTGAAAGATATTGACAGGGCTTGGAAACTCAGAGGAGAATGTATGTTCTAAGTGAGTCTCAATAGAGGATAGTCTCTGGTTTAAAAAGGCTTAAATAAGGGGGCAGAGGGAAAAAAAAAGAAAATAAGGAAACAATAGCAGGATTAGGCAACTTACCTGATAAAATCGCGCTCCAGTTGGATTGTCAGAAGAATTTTTGTTCTCCGGTGCGTAAGTGAAATGCGACCTATGAGACTTCTCTATATATAAAGAGGTCGCGCGGGCGGGAAATAAATGAGGTCGCAAGGTCACAACGAAGTCGTGTTGACGATATGTGCGACCCCGCGACCCTGCGACCTTGCGACCTAGGAGTCGCGAGGTCCCTAGGTCGCAGGGTCGCGATTGTTTAATTTTCAATGCGATATGTGACTTCGTGACTTGGCGACTTGAGGGGTCGCAAGGTCGCTAGGTCCCTGGTTGGAGAAAAAGACCTATTCTGTGACTTCGTAACCTAAGGCTTTTGAAAGATCAAACTTCAGTCTTGACTCCAAATTTCAATGCATCAGGGGCTCAAAAATTTAAAAAGGGTGAAATTTTGGAGTTTGTTGTAGCGGCTACAACGAATGGCGATTCACTGGTAGGGTCCAGAATCTCTGCCAGTGCTTTTTAAAAAAGAGGGGGGGCTGGTTTTAGCATGTTGTTCCTTCCACCCTGTGGGTCCCACTACTTTCATCTCCGAGCCTTGTGCTTTTACTCCTCCCATCTGCCTGCCCTTGGGTGCTGGTTCACTGTGTTTTTTACTTTTGAGGACCAGATGGGAATGTTCAGAGTAACCTCAAGGATTTACAGGATCCAGTATAGTTTATTTTTTCCTCGTTGTGTTGCTCCACTGCCAGTGAACCTGATGGTCTCGGTAGAGTCACTACCTAGGAGTCACGAACGTTGCTCCGCTACCAGCGAGCCTGGTCAGTACCCCGGCAGAGTCCTCGTATCGCCTCTCCTTTCTCAATCCTTTACCCTTTATTGATGTGCTAAATGAACTTATTTAAATGTGCTCAAGGCACTTATTTTCTGTGCTCAAGGCACTTATTTAATGTGGCATTAGTCGCCTGGGCGGATGAGGGATCCTGACTTATTTTGCTTGCGAGAGAGGTAGCTCCTGGTCTATACGAGGAATTTTGGGGTTTTCCCGAATATCCTTTCATCACCTGAGGCCACTTCCTTCCCTTTCCCATATAGTAATCGATTCAACCAAATTTTTTTTTTTTTTTTTTTTTTTTCACACAGCGGTCCCTTGAGCCAGCATACTAGGCAAGCTACTGTGTTTTGGTTCGAGGGACTTTAGTCATGTTTTCACCATTGGGTGTCAGTCACAAGTAAGCTTGGGCCACCTTTAAGTTCTGGGGGAGATTATACACCAGCATAGATTCCGGATCATTATGCCATTTGAGTGACTTCTATATCCCCTTTCAAAATTTGGATGCCAAAGAAAAAGAAAAGTTTAATGGGAGCCTGTGAGAAACAAGCGATTTATTGAAAACATGAATGGTAAAGAATGACAGAAACAAGACAAACTATGGTACAGGGTGTGGTGATGGCCCCTAGGAGCTGTCAGGTGAAATAGTGCTTAAGGTCATGTCCATTCATAGGGAGGACCTCAATCCTCCCCTCAAGGGTTTGTAACCTGTAAGTGTGAGAACCAACCTTTTCTCTGATCTGGAAAGGGCCTGTCCATAATGCCTGGAACTTGGAGTGTTTCCCTTTATCTTCATGAGCTTTATCCCATTTGAGGAAAAGGTCACCCACTTCAAAAACCTTGTCCCCGGCTGACTTCTTGTCGAACCATTGTTTTATCCGACTCTAGTGCATGGCGATTTTTTCCCAAGTTTTTTTCCTTTCCTCCTCAAGTTTCAACAATGTGTCTATTCAGGCTTGTAAAGCAGGGCAAGGAGTGCCATGAGTCTCCTAAGATAATCGAAGGGCTGGGAGAGGCAAGTTGGGAGGGAGGATAGCCTCTTTTCCGTATACGAGGAAGAATGGGGAGGTGCCCAGGGAAGGTTTGGGTGTGACTCGATCAGCCCATAGGGCATTGTGGAGCGCCTTATGCCAATTTCGTTGCTGGGAAAACAGAGTCTTTTTGATGATGCAGATTAGGTTATTGTTGGTTAACTCAGCTAACCCATTTCCTTGAGGGTAATAGTTGGCAGAGTGTTTAAGCACGATACCATTTTCTAGAGCAAAATCATATAATTTCAATGATGAGAAATATGTTGCATTATGAAAAACAAGAGATTTTGGAATGCCAAACCTGATCATGATGCATTGGGTGATGAAGGCTATTAGCTCTTGATCATTGACTTGACGCAACGGTACCTCTTCAACCCACCTTGTGAAGTAGTCTGTGGCAGTGAGGATGTATCTATGTTACTTGGAAGAGTGTGGTAGGATCTCCCCAATCATGTCTAGCCCCCATTGTTGAAACGGTTCTTCCACTGCGACAAACTATAATGGGGCCGAAGGCCGTATATCTCTATTTGCAAACTTTTGGCACTGTTCGCATTTCCGAACATATGCGTGTGCATCTTTAAATAAAGTAGGCCAATAGAAACCGGCACACATGATCTTGTGAGCAGTGGTATCTCCTGCATAGTGTCCATCTGCAGGGCTATCGTGAAGTTCCGCCAACACTTTTTGTGCCTCATCACACTCCAAACAGCGTAGAAAGACACCACTGTGATGTTTGCGAAACAACTTATCCTGCACTAGCTGGTAGGATACAACTTTCAATCTCAATGCACGCTTCTTCTTGGTAGTTAAAGCGAGGCACATGGTGTCGTGTTTTAGATATTGCAAGAGATCTACGTACCAAGAGGAGGTATCCTACGGGGCTGTGCTATCAGTTTGATATATATCAATTTCGTGTTCCCAATTTTCTTCCTCGCTGCCCCATGAGTCTACTACCTCTGCGGCTGTACGACACAATCCTTGGCCCTTTACAGTGTGTGCTGACTTGAATTCCAGTTCATACTCTTGGAGGCATGTCATCCAGTTGCCTCGTCTCTTGCCCAGCTCCTGTTGTACGAATAGTGAGCACACAGCCAGGTGAGGTACAAAGACTGTGACATGATTCTTCAAGATATATGGCCTGAAGTGTTTAACTACCTTGTATACCGGGTCAGCTTGTTTGTCAATATCCGGGTAGTTTATCTCGGCGCCTTGTAACACAATACTGATAAATGATATAGGTCATTCATCATTGTTGTCATCTTTCTGAGTGAGGACGGCTGCCAAAGATGAATCTAAGGCAAAGGTATACAAGATAAAGCCTTTGCTAAAATTTAGACTGTGCAGAGCGGGTGCTTCTGCGATGGCTCATTTTATTTTATTGAACGCTTCTTTCTCAGGAGGATGCCACTTAAAATTTTCGTTCTTCTTAATCATTCCTTGCAATGGTTTCACGATTTGGGCGAAATATAATATAAATTTTCGGACGAAGTTGATTTTGCTAAGGAAGGACTCCATAGCTTTCTTACCACTTGGGGGTGGTATCTAAGCGATTAATTTTGCACGTTATGGGTCCACTACTTTTCCGTCTCGAGCTATTATGTGCCCTAACAGGTTTCCCTTAGTGACGGCGAACATGATTTTCTTCGGGTTCAGGGAGATCCCGTACTTCCGACACCTTTCAAAAATCTGTCTAAGGCGGTGTAGGTGTTCATACTTTCACTTGGAGAAAACGGTAACGTTGTCAAGGTATACTACCACGCTTTTCCCAATGAGTCCCTTAAAGATAATGTCCATAGATATTTGGAAGGTGGCGTCGGCATTAATCAGGCCAAAGGGCATGTGTCTGAATCCAAAATTTCCCCATTTAGTTCTGAATGTGGTTTTGAGCTTATCGGGCTCAGCCACTAGTACTTGATTATACCTTGAAAACCCGTCCAATAGAGAGAACATTTCCGACCCTGATATAGTTCGAAGGATTTTCTCCATAGGAGGGACTGAATAGTTATCCTTGTCGAAGGCTTTCTTTAAATTCTGGAAGTCTATGCATAGACAGATTTCGTCAGATTTCTTGCAAACAGGGACCAAGTTTGACACCCAGGTCGAATGTCTAACTTTGAAAATTATCCGCGCATCCAAGAGGTTCTTTAGTTCCTTTTGGATCATCGGTTCTAAGGCAGGGTGTACTTTTCTTAGTTTCTGTTGAAAATGCTTCACTCCTTCCTTCATGGGTATGACGTGCTGGATGATCCATGTATCATAAGTTTGAAGCTCATCATATTTCCAGGAAAACACATCTCAGTACTTATTAAATAATTCGGTGAATGCTTGCTCCTCCTGAGGGGTGCACTCGTTACCCAGGTTGACGAGCTTGGGATCTTTTTCTGTCTCGAGGTTAATTTTTTGGTGTGCTAACGTGGAACTTTGCACTTTCGTGTTTGGAGGCCCTCGGAAGAGGTGCTGTAGGTCGAAAAACTTTTCGAGTGACACGATCCCTTTGGGTATGGGATTTCCTTTTCGCTGTTTTAGTTCCTCCTGCAAAAATTGATCATGATCCTCTTCTTCTATGAATGTGTCTTTGAACACATTTGTATTGAGCATGAAATCTAGTACCTGTTGGTCATCATTGAAAACGTGTAAATTAGTGACGTTGTCTGGCATGGATGGCCTGTAAATAACTTCAATAGAAAATCCATCCCTAAGTGGGGTGAACCTAGCGACATCGTTAGTGAGTGTGTCAGCTACTGCATTATCCATTCTAAGTACAAATTTAACACCAAAAGCATCAAAAGCAGAAATTAAACGCCATACCTCTTGCTGGTAACCTTTTAGATGTGGAATAATTGGACTAAATTTTTCAGGATTTTTGTCTTGGTTTTCTGCGTTTGGTGGCAGAATTTTCCTCAAGAAAGCTTTTATTTTCTCTTCGAAGGATTTCTTAGGCACCGAGCCTTTTCTCCTCAACCATAGTTTTGAGGGGGTTTAGATTTAGGTTCGTCAGCTAGGTTTATCCCTGTTGTGGAAGGGGAATATTCTCCACGAATGACCTCGAAAGCGAGGACAGTGGACCCCATATCTTCATCTGGGGGGGAAATTTCTTCGTTGTCTGAGATAGCCTCCTCCTCCGGATCCTCGGGGGTTTGGTATTCTAGAAGTTGGTTCACCACGGTGGTCATGATATTAATCCATTGGGAGCAAGTTTTCTCTGAGTGAGAGGCTTGATGGAAAGAACAAAATTTTTCCTTGCCAATTTCTTCAACGTTGAGACCAGCACTTGAGTTGGTTGGGGGCCGATTCACAGAGAATTTATTCTTTCTGACGAAAGGTTTATGCGTTTTAGCAGCTGGGGTAGAATCATGTTTTTCCTTTTCAGGTCGGAGACTTCGTTGGTCAATAACTTGAGGGATTTTGTAATACTTTCGAAATCAAAGGGGTCCTTATCTTTGTCCTCGGATTTATGATTTGAGGATTGGGCTCTCTTCGTGGTTGTTTTTTTATCATCCTGCCCTTCGTGGTCAATGGCACCTATGGACAGCATGTCCTTTTCGACAGCAAGGGCAGTGGTGTAATTGGATGCCAGGGTAGCTCTGGCCTCGCATTTCACAAACACAGCAATATCTCGTGGGAGGGCTCTAGTGTAGTAGTCAATGGTAATGGAATCATCAAAGGCCATGTTTGGAGGAAATTTATTCAATATAGTGGCAAAACATTGATTGAAGTCCTTGACCTTCTCCTTCTTCTGAAATTTCAGCGTGTTGAGCTCTGTGAGGAGCATCGAGGGGGTTTTATCTTCTGAGAATTTTTGTAGGAAGTTACGACGGAAGTGTTCCCACGAAGGGATGGAAGCAACAAGGAGCGATCGATACCATGTTGCAGCTTTATTTTCTAGAGTGTGAGGATAAATCCGACATGCTACGTCGTCATACTACACTCTCATCATCTGTAAAGATAGGTAGAAGTTGCTAATGTGGTATTCGGCCAAAGTACCTTTCTCGGGGTCAAACTTAGGGAGATGCTTTTCAGGATGGTGGGGCATGTCATGGAGGGGACCTTGGATACCTAAGGGGGACTGAGCCATCCAAGCCAAAGTTTGTACATGTCTGGCGCGTTGGTGGCGTGGTATGTATACATGTCCCCTCTCACTTTCGGATTCGCTACCCATGCCAGACCCAGAGGCCTCGCCCTCATGGTGGGACTGCATGTCTTGGTTTTCTCCATGGTTTCTCGTATTTCTGATGTTTCTCCAGTTGTAAAGAAAAGGAAACCTATTCTGGTTTTGGTGGGGCTGGTGGTTAACATTTCGGCCTTGCCCATGGCCTCTCTCTCCCCTGCCTCTGTTACCCCGGACTCTCCCGGATCCTCCCCCAAGTGGGTCGTTGGCTTGAGTGTTATCATGAAAAGTCTAGTTGGGCTAGGGGCCGGTGTTGGGTTGAGGTTCAGTGATTTTGGGGCTGTATCCTTCCAACTCCCTAGGGTTGTCTGGGGGTGCTTCAGAATTTTTCTCAACTGCGTCTACATAATATTCAATCATAAGACCCACGAGCTGAGGAAGGGAGTTGAAAAGGGTTCCTTGGCACGTATGGTTAGCTGTGGGAGTTCTAGGATTTGCCAAGGAACTAGTGATCGGGGCTCACTGTAAACCCCTGACAAGGTTGCGGGAGATAGGGCGCATGGCCCTTAGCTGTGCTAAAGTAACCTCATAGAAAGGGGGTTCCTCCTCCTGGGAGTTTTCCAAAGGGGGAGGACTGGTATTTTCATGCATGGTCTCCCCTTGGGGAATTTGTAATGAGATGTTACTTGTGTGCTGGGAGCCTTCCATTAGGAAATCCTTCTAGCGCGAAATCTGTTGACGGGGAAAATTGTCCAGCCAACAGTAAGGGATCTCCCCGGTAAAAAGTCCCGATTAGACTTTGAACTGTTTGTGATAGGAATCCCGCCCGGAGTGTGGGTCCGGCTACCGCTGAATACTCCTTCTCTTGGACAAAAATGAGCCCTACAGAGTTATAGACATACAATTATCGGATGATACAAGGCGAAATATCGATGATTTTCAACGAGCATAAAACAGTACAAATAGCAATATAAATAGAAACACACAGTCGAAGGAGATGCTGTTAGCAGCATATCACTAGGGTCGTGTTTGTAAAAGTTGTTCGAACCATAGAAGAAACAGTTCTGCCTGGGAAGAACAACCTATACTTACTTGGACGTTTTCGTGAATAAGATAGATGTCAATAATGAAGTTACAAACATCTTATAGGTAAACAACATACCATCATTAACACATTCAGTGAGCTGAAATGCATGAAGAGTATAAGCAGAAAACGCAAATCAATTAATCATAAGATATTAGACATATAAGAAAAAATATTCATAGTATTAACACATCGATTCTCATCAGATCCAAACGTGGATTTAAGACAAATTCTTGTATTCATTCAAAAGGGGTTGTTCAATGCTTTAAAACCTTCCTATCTCCTTTAGAGTCCAAAAAAAAGATCCTTTTTACAAGTCCCCAAAGGGAGTATATATATGACAAAATTGACCCTTGGATGCCTTGACTCTTCGCCTTCCCACCTGTTGGTATGCTTTGCGGCCTGAAGGGAAAAAGTGACCTGCGACCTTGTACTTGGCTGCGACTTACAACCTAACCGTGGATGATGTGACCTGCGACCCATCCTATAGGCTGTGACTTGCGACTTGATAATGGGAGCATGTGTGTGATTTGTGGTCGGGAACATCTACTTGTTGCTCTTTAAGGAAATTTTTCCATGCTTGATAATCTGCAACAACTAGGGAGATCAGAGGAGTATATTCCCTTAATCTGTGCAAGAATTCCAAGGCATTTGGGATCAGAGTTTATCTTTTGATTGTGACTTTGTTAGATAAGGGATCCAGCTTGGTATAAATATAGACTGGTGTCACAATGAATTTAACCAAATTCTCTTGTGATGCCGGAAGATCAGGGGTAGCGGCGGCTTGTCTAATAGGTTTCAGAAATGCCTAAATTTCTTGATTCACCTGTTCCCATGTCTTTTCTTCACCCAGTGTACCTAGAGAAGGAATGTGGTGTAGTTCATCCATTGAGTCAATGTCGCTGATCAAATGTTCATAGGCGGTCATCACCTTCTCTAGGTCTTTGAATAACTTCTCCTTGGATTGCACCTTCATGCAAATTTGGAATTTTTCATTCTGAGTGTGAATCCAATCTTTTCTGGGAAAAGTATCTGGAGCCTGTGGATACCTGTTTGTCCATTCTAGCATTCTATCCAAGGTTGTGGAGGCTTCCTTTAGTTGCCCGTTCCTCTTCTTGGTCTCTACCTGAGCTCTCAGCAGAGGTGCAACTGTTTGCTTTGTTGTAAACATTTCCTCGTATACTTTCCTCATGGTAGCTTCCAGTGTTACCAACTCTCTTTGAATGGTGAGTGGTACTTCATTAATAAGGGTATCCCTATCCTGAATTCATTAGACTTCTTCCTCTAGTGCCTTTTTTTCTTGTTCCGATCTAGCTGCCCTTTGTTCGGAGTCTTGTAACCTATTTTTTAGGGATAGAATTTCCCTACACATCCGGCTCACGTTTTATTCCGTAGCTGCGGCGAAAGAAGTGCCAGCTGATGCTATCATTACTGCATTGTTCCTAGTGTCTAGGACTATATCCTTTTCTGTTGTGGCTGTGAAGGGTGCGGCAGGATTCCGTGCTAAGCATCTCCTCTTTTCCTGCCTAATTTTGAATGTGAACTGGTCATAAGTGAGTCTCGTCAGATTGAACACTTCTTCCTCCTGCTCTTCAGAGGTACCCAGTTCCGAGAGCGCAAAATGTGTATTGGTTGCAGGAACTTCGATGGCCGGCAGCTCCGTTTGTACCCCTGTCACTGGAGGAGGTGTCTTACTGCCCTCGGTGTCTTTGGAAGGATTTTATTTTGACCTTTGATCCTTCTCCTCTCCTCTCTTTTTCTCAACTTCTTCTTCCAGTTGTCACTCTGCCTCTGCCCTATCCTGTTCTTCCTTTAGTTTTCATTCAACTTCTGCCTTATCTAGTTCCATTTTAAGTTGACGCTCAGGCTCTGCTTTTGTTTCCTCTTCTTCTTTTCTTTTGCATTCAACTTCCACCTTATCTAGTTCTATCTTAAGCTGATGCTTAGCTTCTGCTTTTGCTTCCTCTTCTTCCTTTATTTTGCAGGTGTCTTTCGCCTGCTTCTTCCTTTGTTCTGCCTTTAGGTGTTTCTTACGTTTATCCTCCTCCTCTTTTGCTCTCTTTTCAGCTTCTCGTTGAGATTTTTCTTCCTTTTCTTTCTGTTGGGAAAAAGAGTTATGGCCTGTGTTGGTTCAGGTCTTCTTGGCCTAGGAAGGTGAGGCTCCTCCTAATTTGTGGATTCTCTCTTCCAAATTTTGATCATCTTGGTCATCCTGATCGGTCAATTCCTCTGGGGAAATCTCCTTGTCCTTATTGTACCAGTTTCTTACCCCATCTTTAGTTGGGCATTCATTCTGTTGGTAGCTTGATTTAAATTTGGCATGTTTGCAATGGGCAGGGACTATCCTCTCAGGATTGTACATCCAGTGATCCAAAGGAGGTAGAAAGAATCCTCTGATTTTCTCAGCTTCCACCTCTACTTCTCTGAAATCATTGACTGTATAAGCGCCGATAATGAGCAGCAGTGTGGGCCATGGCTTCTTTTTACCTTTAGTAAGAACCTTCGAAAATTCGGATGTCATCTGAAAACATGTTTCCTGAAGTAGCATTTTGTTAGTGACGAATCGAGGCATTGCATGGGGAGCCTTGAGTGAACCGAAGACTCGGATGAAGGTGCCTTCTACAAATGAAAACCAATGTGCCACCTTGGTTATTTTTTTCATGGCTCGCCAGGACATGCATGGGGTATCCTTACCGAACAATTTCCCGTAAAGTGCAGGGATGAGATTGTGTGCGATCGGCTCTATATCCTGCTTATATTTGGAGTCCCAGAATACCTGCAAATCCTTGTGGATTGGGCGAGCGTGCTCCTGATCCCAGTTGTGATTCCATCCCTCAAAATGGCACCTGGCACAAACTGCATCCAATAGATAGGAGGCCATGTAAAATTTTGACGAGTACCCTTCCTCGAGTGCTAGTGCCACAGATATGTTTGTTTTGAGGGCTTCTATCAATACGCTAGCCCAACTGAAGTGGGTGCCATGTACGGTAACAAAGTACATAAGAGATACTCAAGAGCTGCTGAAAGTGGTGGCATCGAGGTGACCATACATTCTACACAGCATAGCTTCTACGAGCTTATAGACCTTCCTGAGGCCTGCTACTTGATACTCCTGGTCCTTCTTGACCTTAAAATTCTCTGGTTCTTCCCACCATCTTCTCAGGGTGTTGGATATGGGGACTGCATGGGTAGTGGCCCATTCCTGTATGAATGTCTGCTCTCGGGTCAGAAGTGCGTAATAGAATTCTGTATCCTGGCCTTTTAAATTAGAAAATTATTTCCCCTCGTGATCCCGAATCACCCAAAACCTGGGGTCAACCCTTTGCAAGATCCATTTGATAATTTCGGCGCATGGGAATATAGGTGGGTGGGCCCCTGCGTAATGAAGCTTTGACCTCTTAACTTGCACATATACCTGCTGGTCTGGGAGGTCCTCTGGAAACTCAGGTTGTGCGAACTCTTGGTACACTTGATACCAACTCATACTTTCTCCTTTGCTAAATATACATGCGGTATATCCATATATAGGGGGAGGAGACATAGGTATTTCACCTTCCGAGATTTCTATCTCTGGACTCTTCTTTTTTCTGCGAACTAACGAAGGCCCCATATCACTTGAGGCTGAAGAGATTGCAATGTACTCTAGTTTTTCTTCGAGGTTCCCTGGCATGTTCATAAAACAATCCCATGATAAGATGGATGCCATGTTAATAAATGCTTAAACTGATTTTAACTCTGCCCAACTAAGGTCAAGAAAAGGGGTGAACGTGTGACCTAGTGAGCTCCTCCCTGGGTCGCTGAGTCGAGCTGGTTCAAAATGTCAGAGAAACACCACCGTGTGACTTGGTGACTTGCGACTAGGTCGCGAGGTCGCTGAGTTGCACTGGTTAAAGTTTCATGTAGAAATGACCTTGCGACTTAGCGACTTGCGACCGGGTCATTGGGTCGCTGAGTCACAAGGTCATGACACTTCGATTTTTGAGAGATACGCGACTTGGCGACTTAGCGATCGAGGACCGGGGTCGCAAGGTCGCGGGGTTGGAGGTTGCACTAGGACTGGGTGGTCGATTCTCCACGGTGACGTGGTCCTTTTTCCATCTTTAACCTAAAGCGATAGAGGGAAAATGGAGGAGAAGTGACATAATTTAAGGAAAACAGTCATTGTGGAAGAGACTGACCAAGGGGAGGCTGGTTGGCTTCATCTACAGGTTTCTAAAAGAGATTGACAGGGCTTGGAAACTCAGAGGAGAATGTAAGTTCTAAGTGAGTCTCAATAGAGGATAGTCTGTGGTTTAAAAAGGCTTAAATAAGGGGGCAGAGGGCAACAAAAAGAAAATAAGGAAACTGCAAGAGGATTAGGCAACTTACCCGAGAAAATCACGCTCCAATTGGATTTTCAGAAGAATTTTTTCTCTCCGTCACGTAGGTGAAATGTGACTTATGCGACCTCTCTATATATAAAGAGGTCGCACGTGCGGGCAATAAATGAGGTTGCAAGGTCGCAATGAAGCTATGTTGATGATATGTGCGACCCCACGACCCTACGACCTTGCAACCTAAGGGTCGTGGGGTTATTGGGTCGTGGGGTTGTTGGGTTGCAGGTTCGCGATTGTTTAATTTTGAATGAGATATGAAACTTCGCGACCTGAGGGGTCGCAAGGTCTCTAGGTTGCTGGTTGGAGAAAAATACCTATTCTACGACTTCGCGACCTAAGGCTTTTGAAATATCAAACTTTAGTCTTAACTCCATATTTCAATGCATCGGGGGCTCAAAAATTTAAAAAGGGTGAAATTTTGGAGGTTTTTGTAGCCGCTACAACACCTCCTAAAAGAAATATCAGTCAAAAACAAGGTAATTACATTGATTTAGGGTTTACATTCATCTAGTTTGTCCCTTCACACATTCCTTTTCACTCATTCCCTTCACTCACACGCATTCCCTTCATCTTTTTAGCTATTCATTTCATTCCTTTCCCCTCACTCATTTCACTTGTACCCTAGGGTTTCCAAATCATAATTTTAAAATTTCTATGGGAGAAGATAGTGGTGTTGAAGTGCACAAGGCCAAACATGAAGAAAGTCTATCAGAAAATATTGATGGAATATGGAAAAGAGGTGACGTGAACTGGACAGAACTGAATGAACTTGAAATGGCTATAGAGAACTTAGAAGACAACACTGATGATTATTGTAAATAAATTCATGCACTTAGATATTTTAAAAAGGTGGGAAGAGAGGGTGGAAAAGATGAGTTGAATTCTATGGTGGAAACTACAGAAGATTTTGAAGATGCTACTAATGGCATAGGACATTACCTTCTCCAAAACATAGAGAAATTGGATGAGAGTAAAGTGGGAGGACCTGCAATGGTTGCAAAGGGCACAATTTTGGGACCTTACATTACTAATGATACCCAATCAGATTTACCATGGCAGAGAAACATGCAGAGTGAAAGCGATGAAGATGAAAACAATGAGTTTGCATCCATGTGGAGGCAAATGTCATTATCTTATCAGTGTTCCAAGATCAAATCCACTTAGGAAAAGGTTTCATCTAGTCATCAGGAATACCTTCATCATGAGAAAAAGAGAGAGTCTTACTTGGTGGACCTGGATGACCTAGATGACCATGACAACTCAAGACTAATCATCCAAGAGAAAGATGCCAAGATCAGGCAGTTGAAGAACAAATTGAAGGAAACCCTAACCGAGTCAAAAGAGAAGGAGAAGTTTAATATAGTTGCTAATTTGTCCCTCCAAGCCTCTAAATATTAATCAGCAAGCTAAATTCCAATTTTGGCACCTTTTTTCACATTTTGAATTTTTGACAATTTGACTTGCAGAAATTGGGCCAAACGTGCAGCACCACTGGCGCTACACTCTTTTTTGGGGCTCTAAAATGCAAAATTGTCAGCATATTCATGTTCCTAATGGAACTTACATCAACCTCAGAACGTTTCATAGGATTTGGAGCAAAACTGGTCCCTCAAAAAGGCCAAAAACTACCAAAAAATAACATTTCTGCCCTCTTTTTGGCACTGGCGATGCGCGTTTATCAGTCTTGGGAGAAGTGATTTTTGACAGGTAAAATGGGCACTATTTTGAAAAATAAAAGAATATTTGGAAAATATACTAAAATACCTTTCCAATGAGCTATCATGGAGCTCATCTGGACATCGAGAAGGCCCCCAAACGTTAGCTACAAAACAGGCCATTTTTCCTCGCTTAGCGTTGCGCCCCTATACCTTGAAGCTGTTCCTTACTAGGAGTTATTTCAAAAGCTATTTTGAAGCCTTAAAGTCAAAAAATTTCAAAAATTAGCTCAAATAGTTATGTTAGAAATTATTTTTGCAATAAATGAGTTTTAGATATTTTGTCTTGGACCTTACATGGTCTCAAAGGTCAAAATGCATTTAACTATGTAATAAATGACATCTAAAACCCTAGCTAGGGTTTCACTTCCTCATTTTGGAGATAAATAATGCATGTATGCTTCATAATTTTTGTTGGTTTATTTTTGAGCTCAATATTACATAGATTTTGAGTTGTGAAGAAATTGGTTTTGGAGATTTGTGACTGTTTTGGACTGAATATCAATGGAGCAAGCATATTCACAGGATTCATAAACTTGTCTAAATGGTGATGTTTTCCTGATCTTGTATTTGTTTCCTTTTGTTTTCCATATTGTTCCTCTTTTCTCTTACAATATAACATAAAATTTAGGTTAAGATATGTTGTTAGAGGCACCTTAAGTCTGTCTGCTCTCTGTTGCTCAAATGTTTTCCTCTGCTAGGTCTGATTGGAGAATTCTTAATTTCTTTCTGATTCCACCTAGCTTTTTTTCTTGAAAATTATTTAATAAGAGTCAAACTTAAGAAGTTTATGGTATTCCCTGTCCTTTGGTGTAGCTTGAAACAATGTTTTTAAGGCCTTTCTTTGAAGTTTTCTTACTAGGGTTTAGGCTAAAGAAGTTTATGGTTTGCCTTGTCCTTTGGTTTATCTTGAAAAGTAACTTTGAAGGTATTTTATAGTCTGATTAAAGAATTTAGGAGTTCCATTCTTTTTAATCATCACTTGTTTTTTATCATAAATGTTTTCTTTCTCTGAAAGTGAATAACTAGAGAATTTAGGAGTTCCCTACTCTCTAGGGTTTTCTGAATTGTTGTCTTAAAGTTTACTTGGTGAAGTTTGGCCAAAGAAGTTTATGGTTTGCCCTCTCCTTTGGTTCTTTCTTAAGCATAGTGATTTGAAAGACTCTTCTTGTTATAGTATATGTTAAAGGATTCTTAATTTCCCTTTAAACCTACTAAATTCACAACTTAATGTTCATTTCACACCCACATAAGCTATTAAGACCCATTTGGCTTTGTTAACTTGTCCTATGAAACACCCTTGATTTATTGTTTTACTTTTGAAGCCTTTCACAGAACCCATAGCCCAATGGTTTTATTTTCTCTTACACTATCTTTTCTACTTAACAAGAAACCCAACCAAACAAAACAAAGCAAACAAACCCTATCATTTTAACTAGCCTAAAATCAACATCCTAAATCAAACAAGTTATATATTTTATACAAATATAGAGAGAGCCCTCTCTGGGTCCAGGAAGGCTAGGTCCTAGGACTCCAAAGTTGTTTTGATGTTACACTTGTCTATTTGGTCTTGCCAATTTGACAAATTACAAAGACCTAACATAATGGCGACTCTGCAGGGGACACTTATTGAAAATATTAGTGTTATATAAAGAACTCAGAAAACCCAAAAAATATCTCAAGATTGGTATCCAACTGTTGATGGTGTACAAAAAACAAATCCTCAAAACAATTAGCATCATCCACCTAGTGACTCCAATATATTTCAGTAGGCCTGCTGACTCCACTGGTTTTCCATAGACTCCTCTGGGAAACTTATTTTGTCATTAAACATCAAAACATCCCAGTGAAGAATACTTTGTGGATTAAGTATTTATTTACAAATTAGGTTGTGTTTCAAAACTGTTATAAACTATCAACCTTTTCTGATCAATTGGGTCCCAATTCTGGCTTCTAGAAAAATCTACACCAAATCCCATCCTGACCCAAACCCTCCTGCAACAGTTGACAATCCTGAAAGCATCCTTACGAATTCTCATAGATCTATAAACTCAATTGTTAGCACACTTATCCACACAACAAGTTCCCTACCTGAAAACATTAAAAACTTGCAGAAATATTTGGTTGCTGATGGTGGACAACAACCAGCCTTAAGGTTGTAAATCATCCACCTAACAACTCCAAATTCAGATCAGTTCTATACAAAGACTCCACTAGAGGAAGAACTTGAAACATGTCTGGTCAGCCTGGAAAGAGAGGGTATTCAAGCCCAAATTGGATCCAAGAGATCATTGTTTTTATCTGTAAGTATATTCTATCTTACTTTAAGCCTGACCAAGAATATACTACTGAGGTTTACATTGACCATTGGAAAGTTCATGAGCTTCAAAAGGCTAAACCCCAAATTGCAGACCCTGTACATGATTATACCCTTATGCACATTCCTGATGCATTTGTGAAGAACCCAAGAAAACATGAGCCTCATACTATCTCACCTACTCTTGCTGAAATCTCAAATGGTTATAAGCCTCCTTTTGTACTACCTATACCTGTAAAAATTCCAGACAGATACAAGCCTTTGGTTCTACCTCCTATCCTCCATGACCTACCTACAAATTGTATAAAAAAACTACCTAGATTTGATGGAGAAAACTCAAAACTCATCGCTGAAAAGAAAATTCAAAATCTTGAGGACCTCCTTGATCTATTTGAGGTAGAGGAAGATGAGGTGCGTATTAGAATTTTTGCTCTGTCATTGCAAGGAAAAGTCAAAATTTGGTTCAGAGATCTTCCATCTTCAAGCATTAGAAATTTTCATCAATTTACTAAAGTCTTCCTAGATAGGTGGGTGGTCCTGGGAAATTTTTTTTTCATCATGGAAGAGTACAACCATCTAAAAATACAACCAGGGGAGATGGTACAACACTTTTAAGCCAGGTTCAATAAAGTATACCATGAAATACTTGCTAAGATAAAGCCACCCACAGGGTGGGCTCTCTTGCACTACCCAGATGCCTTTGACCTAGAGATGGAATTCCAGATAAGAGAAAGGGACCCTTCAATGTTCTACTGTAGCCGTGGCTCTTTCATCATTTCTCTTCCAAAACCCCGTTCTTTTCTCCACGTGGTCTACTTTCTCTTTCTTGGAATTTTATTTATCAAATTCGTGGAATTTGATAAACAAACATTATCCACAACCTTTGGCAATTAAATTACATAATTGAACTTTATATTAATAACCAACGCTTTTTGAATAAATTAATTTTAAATATACCTTTGGTTCCGGCCCCACATACATAATCGACAGCCCAATCAAATGCTCGTACCGCACCTGGTTATCTTCCGCGCATCTTTATCAAACGATCACCGTCCGATGGCTCCTTCCCAGATCAACGACGTTCCACGATATCGCTCGGCTTCCTTTTATGGACTTTAATGTGTGATGATGCGCAGAAACGATGGTTTTGGAACTTCTCCCAACGCCACGTGTCAAATGCTCAGTGGAATCGCTCCCCAACCAGGAAATACCGCTTATCTCCGAAAGGCGGTGCGATATGGGCAATCCGGCTTCGTAAATCCGCTCGCGGTTTCATAACAGTGATTGACCAC
The DNA here is from genome assembly GCA_034641835.2 of Pinus albicaulis. Taxonomy (NCBI): domain Eukaryota; kingdom Viridiplantae; phylum Streptophyta; class Pinopsida; order Pinales; family Pinaceae; genus Pinus; species Pinus albicaulis. The sequence continues at coordinate 1,521,574,819 of CM076570.1, forward strand.
TGGCTTAATTCAGTTACACTATTATTTTATTTATTAACACATGTCTAATCCTCGGTCAGGGTTCCGATAGCAAACAATTCTGTCTCGGGAGTTCTACTATTTAAACAGTGTTTATGACCATGGATCCTCTACACAGGCCTCGCCTGCGGTGGTTTTAATTCACAGGGGTTGTTCGAATAAATTTGAGAAAAAAATGGACAGAGATACGCATAATCTATACAATAGTTCAATTCAATAATTATATATGCACGGAGTTCAATCTCCTCACAATTAAACAATTTATTCACAAATAAGGATTCGAGATGATTCTATGGCTAATGCGTACTGAAATTATTTAACTGGAAGCAATTGTGAACACACATATTTTATTGCATAAATCTCTCTTCTCCTTCTCCTCTCCTCCCTCCCTTCAATGCATCCGAAGAATACAAATTATATACATTACAGTGCGTCTCTTCGGTTCCTCTGTGAGGACCGTTTTAGGAAATCAAAAGCCTAATTACAATAATTCAACTAACTGAAACATGACAGATGGATCAAATCTAACTATTCGACTTCTACAAATTATAACTAATCTAAATGATACAGTCAGCTGAGTTATTGACACCTAGCTATTACAATTCAAATGTTTTCGAACCCTCCTAGCCACAACATGTGGACAAAACCTCCTACATTGTTGGCTAGTGTCTAATGCCCCTGCATCAGACTCCCGAGGGCAATTTTCTTCATGGGCTCCTATCCATGAGCTCTTCCACTGATCAACCTATCTTCTGCAACATTCCTTCAGTCATCCAAGTGGCATCTTCCTCTGGCTTATCCTTTCATTTGATTAAGTACTGAAAGTACTCTTGTCCTCTGGTCCTCTTGAACACTCTTTTTTCCAATATCTTCTTTGGTTGAAATGGTTGCGCTGGAGGTAGCTACTCTTTCCACTCAAACTGTCCCTTGTCTGCTGATCTTTCTTTTGCACGATCATCTTCATACTTGTACAAATCTGCAACATTAAAAATGGGAGATATTCCAACATCAGGAGGTAATTCAATCTCATAAGCATTTGTAGAAAACTTTCTAAGTATCTTGCATGGCCCAATATTTTTGAACTTCAGTTTATTATACTGCTTCTTTGGGAATCTCTCCTTTCTCAAGTGTGCCAAAACCAGATCTCCTACTTCAAAATGAACTTCTTTTCTACTCAAGTCTGCTCTACCTTTGTATTTGATGTTGCTGCCTTGTAGTTGCTATTTCACTTGTTCATGTATGGCCTGGATCTCTGAAGCAAATTCCTCACCATCTTCACTCCTTAGCTCTGCCCTTCCCAGATTTCTTAACTCTGATATTCCTCTGGGGTGCATTCCATAAACAATATGGAATGGGCTCTGCCCTATGCTCCTGTTTGGTGAGTCATTATATGCATATTCTACATGGGGCAAAATATGGTCCCACTGCTTGGGATGCTCTCCTGCAAGACGTCTCAACAAATTTCCCAGACTCCTATTCACTACCTCAGTTTGTCCATCAGTCTGGGGATGATAAGCTGAGATGAAACTCAGTTTGGTACCAAGTTTCTTCCACAGTGTCCTCCAAAAATGACCCACAAACCTGGTGTCTCTGTCTGAAACAATACTTCGGGAACCCATGCAATCTAACAACTTATTTGAAGAACAAGTTGGCAACATGGGTGGCATCACTAGTTTTATAGCATGGAATAAAATGTGCCATTTTGGAGAATCTGTCTACCACAACAAAGACTGCATCATTCCCTCTCTGAGTCTTGGGAAATCCTAGAACAAAATCCATACTCACCATGTCCCAAGGCCTGTCTGGAATAGGCAAGGGAGTATACAATCCTGCATTCTGGCTCCTTCCTTTAGCATATTGAAAAATATTTCAATTCTTCACAAACTTATCCACTTCTGTTCTCATCCTGGGCCCGAAATAAAAGTGACTCGGCTGTTCATAAGTCTTATCAGTACCAAAGTGTCCAGCAAGTCCACCACTATGATTTTCTTTGATCAAATTTTCTCTCATGGAACATTTTGGTACACACAGTTGGTTTATTTTGAATAGTAAGTCCTCCTACAAGAAATAATCCATCCACTAGCTCCTATCTGTTAGAACAAGGTTACAACATGCCTCAAATGCTTCCTTAAAATCTGGATCTGTTTTATACAATTCTTTGAGAAAATCAAACACTACAACTTCAAAATTAGTTTCTTGAACATGCATGTGCCTCCTACTCAAAGCATCAGCTACTTTATTTGTTTGGCCACTTATGTTTTTCAAAAAAAAATTAAAACCTTGGAGATGCTCAACCCATTTGTCATGCTTATGCTTCAACTTGGGCTACTGTACAATATACTGCAAAGCATGATTGTCAGAATATAATACAAATTCCCTGAACATCAAATAATGTCTCCACTTTTTCAATGCATGAACAATTGCATACAATTCATTCTCATAAGAGGAGTACTTCCTTCTGGTCTCATTCAAATTTTCACTGAAATAGGCTATAGGCATATCATCCTGACTCAACACAGCTCCAATGGCCTCTCCACTGGCATCACACTTTACTTGAAACGGTTTAGTAAAATTAGGCAGAATCAAAACAGGCTTCTCAGCAATCTTTTGCTTCAAAAGTTTAAAGTTTCTTTCTACTTCAGGAGTCCACTTAAATGGTTTTTTTCTCTTCTTTATTGTCTCAATTATGGGTGCATTAATCTTACTGAAGTTTCTTATAAAATTTCTGTAAAAACTGGCAAGTCCATGGAAACTTCTTACCTCAAAGACATTCTTGGGTGAAGGCCACTCCACAATTGCCTTAACCTTTTGTGGGTCCATCTTCAATCCTTCTGCAGAAACAACAAGCCCAAATACACCAACTCTTCTTTCATGAATGAGCATTTCTTTAAATTTATAAGCAGTTTCTCTTGGTGCAACTTTTTCAAGACATGATTAAGATGCCTTAAATGTTCTTCTTTAGTTCTCCTGAAAACTAATATATCATCCAAATATACTATCACAAATTTACCAATGAATTCCTTCAATACTTCATTCATAAGTCTCATGAAAGTGCTAGGTGCATTTGACAACCCAAAAGGCATTACCATCCATTCATACAGTCCTTCATTTGTTTTAAAGGCAGTTTTCCACTCATCACCCTTTCTTATTTAATTTGATGGTATCCACTTTTCAAATCTATCTTTTAAAAATATTTAGCACCACTCAAACAGTCCATTAAATCCTGAATTCTGGGCAAAGGGAATCTGTACCTTATTGTGATCTTATTGATTGCTTTGGAATCAGTACACATCCTCCAACCTCCATCCTTCTTTGGGCGCAATACTGCTGGTACTGCAAATGGACTCAAAATTTCCTTGATCAGCCCCTTGTCCAGCAATTCCTGCACTTGTCTCCTGATTTCCTCATTTTCTTTGGGAGTCATTTTGTAGGTTGCCTTATTTGGTAGATTTGAACTAGGGATAAAATCTATCTGATGGCTAATCTTTCTCACAGGTGGCAGCTCATCAGGTAAATCATCCACAATAATGTCACAATAATTGTCTAACATATCTTGGATTTCTACTGGAAAATCAGAAATCTTTGTAGAAGTAAGAACTACTTTAGGTTTGCAAACTAAAGCAAAACTTACCTATTCTTCTTCTATCTGCTGCAGATATTCCTTCCCCCTCAGCAATAAGGTCTTTAGATCAATCACTCTACTGGATGGCTCTCCTTCTTCCATGGGTATCAATGTATGGTGTACCCCATCTTTGAAGAACTTGTAAGTGTTCTTCTTGCCATCATACACTACTGCTCTGTCAAACTGCCAAGGTCTACCCAGCAGCATATGACACACATCCATGGGCATTACATCACATAGGACCTTATCTTTGTATTTGCCCATTTGTAGCTCTATCTCACATTGTTCTTTTACAACCAGCTAGTGCCCTTTATGCAGCCAGGACACCCTGTAGGGAGTTGGATGCTCCCTTGTCTTCAGCTTAAACTTTTCTATTACCTCAGTGGAAACCAGATTGTCTGTGCTGCCACTATCAATGACTAGCTGGAAGCATTTCCCTTGGACTTTGCATATGCTCCTAAACAAAGTCTTCCTTTGTGCAGGCTCAGTGACCTCTTTGGCTTGCTTCAACAGGACCCTATTTACCACCAAGGATTCTCCCCTCTCTGGAAGAATTTCTTCTTCAATTTCTGCTTCTTCTCCAGTCTGGGCAACAACAACATTTCTTGGACCAGCACCCACATTCTCTGGGCACTCATAGTGCTTATGTCCCACTTGTTGACATCTATAGCACCTCAATTCTCTACCTCTGCCTCTGTCTCTGCCTCCTCTTCCGTTTCCTTTGTAAGAACCCCTTCTGCCTCTTGCATCATCCTCTGTAGATGCATTCTGAGGTGAGCTACTATTAGCTCCATCCCTGGGTGTAGTACGCTTTCCTATACCACCCTGTCTTCCCTTTCCATGGAAAGTACCTCTCTTCTTGGCAGACTGTTTCCTCAGGAGTTTCTCCTCTGCTTTAAAGGCCATCTGATAGGCCTCTTCAACTATCTTACGAGACAGGAGACCAAGCTCATCTTGGATCTCCATCTTGAGACCATTCACATATCTGGAAGTCTTCTATGGTGTGTCCTGGAATTGCCCTGCTCTTATGCTTACTCTGTAGAATTCCTCTGTGTATTCTTTTACTGTCAGCAACCTCTATCTCAGGTTCTGCATTTGCCTATACAAAGTCAGCTGATAATCACTAGGAAAGAATTTACCTTTTAATTTAGCCATCATTCTGGTCCAGATTTTGATAGGTTGCTTGCCAACTCTCCTCCTTTCTGCCTACACTCCATCCCACCAGAGTGTAGCATGTCCTTTCAGCTTTGTCACTGCAAAATTGACCTTTTTATCTTCACTTATTTCTTCATATTCGAATCACTTGTTCATTTTTTTAATCCAGTCCACCAACTCTTCTGGATTCAGTCCTCCTGCAAAACTCGACACTTCAATCCTGGGTTTAACTGCAGACCCCAGAACAGTTCTGAGGAGCCTTAAGTCAGGAGGAATTTCAACATTTTCTTCCGCTTCTTCTGTTTCAGGTTCACTGATGTCTTCAGGATCTCTGGGCTGTCTTCGCTCCATGGCATCCATTCTGGCCTCGACCCTCTACAACATCCCCAACACCTCTGTGTTGGCAATCGGTCTCCTCCTGCCAGCACCTCTACCAACTCATATTGCCATGTCATCTCTCTGCAAAACAACTCAAAACAACAACTCTGATACCACAAATGATGGCAACAAAGCCGAAAGTCATCCCCAAGGAGAGCTGATCTACTGTAGCCATGGCTCTGTCAGCATTTCTCTTCCAAAAACCCGTTCTTTTCTCCACGTGGTCTACTTTCTCTTTCTCGGAATTTTATTTATCAAATTCGTGGAATTTGATAAACAAACATTATCCACAACCTTGGGTAATTAAAGTACATTATTGAAATTTATATTAATAACCAACTCTTTTTGAATAAATGAATTTTAAATAGACCTTTGGTTTTGGCCCCACATACATAATTGACGGCCCAATCAAATGCTTGTACCACACCTGGTTAGCTTCCGCGCATCTTTATCAAACGATCACCGTCCGATGGCTCCTTCCCAGATCAACGGCGTTCCATGATATCGCTCGGCTTCCTTTTACGGAATTTAACGTGCAATGGCATGCAGCAACGGTGGTTTTGGAACTTTGCCCAATGCCACGTGTCAAATGCTCAGTGGAATCGCTCCCCAACCAGGAAATATCGCTTATCTCCGAAAGGCGGTGCGATATGGGAAATCCGGCTTCGTAAATCCGCTCGCGGTTTCATAACAGTGATTGACCACTGGTTTAAGTCGGTTATGCTATTCTTTTATTTATTAACTCACGTCTAATCCTCGGTCAGGGTTCTGATAGAAAAAAACTCTGTCTCGGGAGTTCTACTATTTAAACAGTGTTCACGACCATGGATCCTCTACACAGGCCTCGCCTGCGGCGGTTTTAATTCACAGGGGTTGTTCGAATAAATTTTAGAAAGAAATGGACTGAGATACGCAGAATCTATACAATAGTTCAATTCAATAATTATATATGCACGGAGTTCAATCGCCTCACAATTAAACAATTTCTTCACAAATAAGGATTCGAGACGATTCTATGGCCAATGTGTACTGAAATTATTTAACTGGAAGCAATTGTGAACACACAGATTTTATTGCATAAATCTCTCTTCTCCTTCTCCTCTCCTCCCTCCCTTCAATGCATCCAAATAATACAAATTATATACATTACAGTGCGTCTCTTCGGTTCCTCTGTGAGGACCGTTTTAGGAAATCAAAAGCCTAATTACAATAATTCAACTAACTGAAACATGACAGATGGATCGAATCTAACTATTCGACTTCTACAAATTCTAACTAATCTAAATGATACAGTCAGCTGGGTATTGACACCTAGATGTTACAATTCAAATGTTTTCGAACCCTCCTAGCCACAACATGTGGACAAAACCTCCTACATTGTTGGCTAGTGTCTAATGCCCCTGCATCAACCTACCTACAAATTGTATAAAAAAACTACCTAGATTTGATGGAGAAAACTCAAAATTCACCGCTGAAAAGAACATTCAAAATCTTGAGGACCTCCTTGATCTATTTGAGGTAGAAGAAGATGAGGTGCGTATTAGAATTTTTGCTATGTCATTGCAAGGAAAAGTCAAAATTTGGTTCAGAGATCTTCCATCTTCAAGCATTAGCAATTTTCATCAATTCACTAAAGTCTTCCTAGATAGGTGGGTGGTCCTGGGAAATGTTGTTTTCATCATGGAAGAGTATAACCATCTAAAAATACAACCAGGGGAGATGACACAACACTTTTGAGCCAGGTTCAATAAAGTATACCATGAAATACCTGCTAAGATAAAGCCACCCCCAGGGTGGGCTCTCTTGCACTACCCAGATGCCTTTGACCCAGAGATGGCATTCCAGATAAGAGAAAGGGACCCTTCAACCCTGGGGGAAATGTAAAGGATGGAAGTTTATGTGGAAGCCAACATGTTGAATAGGGAGGCAAAGTTAAGAGAAATAGAGAAGGACAAAATAGATAAAGAACAACTAATTTCTTCTGAGATAAAGAAGAGATGTTGACAAACACAGTTAACAAAGCAATGCATATGATTAGCAGGAGGAAAGAGGAAGAGTACAATGTTGAGGTTGGAGCTGACTATTCAAAACAACCAGTGCTATTTTCTTGGGAAGAACAAGCTCAATCATTACAATGCAAAGATAACAATCAAAATGTGCATGTTGAGAAAGATTGCAAAGAAGAAAGTGTAGAAAGTTTGGAAAAAATGGAAGGATCTTTACCTCTTTGTTGTGCTTCATTTTAGTTCATCAAATAAAACCTTAATACAATTAGAATTCAACAGTCTTTGGGTATTTTTATTAACAAAAAAGAAGACATTCAACCTCATTATCAATATTCACAAGAAAAAGAAAACAATTGTTGTCCAATACAAAGAAAACAAGGACTTCCTCCTCCTTTATTTGAAGAAGAGATCAATCAAATTTTGAACATGAAGCCAACCTCTAAACTTTTATATAAAGAGATTATTTCTATCTATTCTACTGCTGATTTATGTATTGCAGTCTTGCCTCATGAAGAAACAAGAGAACATATTGACACTGGGGTTGTATTTCCTTCTCAAGAAGACTTATTGCCAAAGATTGCCCTTGCTCATCAAAATGATGGCTTTCAAACAGAACTCAGCCCAATCAATCAGATCATATCAGGTTTGCTAAAGGAAAACATTGTAATATATTATTAGGCTACCAAGACAGATGATCATGAAGAGGGGGAAGAGATTCTTTCTCAAAATAATTCCAAGCTTAACAAGATGGAGCAAGGAATGGTCCTGGATACATCTAATTATTCAAATCCTCAAAGCCAGGTATTATTTCAAGATCCATTTTTTTTTCTTTGAGGCATCTAAATAAGGAACATGCTATGATAGGAATGGTTTGTTGTAGAGTGTAAGAAATATCTTGAGCACTGATATTCAGAAGAAGGCAAAATGGGAGTGGCCTTTCAGCATACCTAAAAGGCTGAATAAAAATCAATCATCTAGTCACTTACTTGATTGGCTGCATTAGAGAAGGGAGTTCAGCTATTCAAAATATACCTCCAAGTTAGACTAGGATAGATAGGTATTGCAAATAAGCTCAACACTATGAGCATTTTTTTTATTTTTAGATTGTTTTGACCAAAAAGAGAGAAAACGAACAAAAAGATAAAATAGGGTAGATAAAACAAAAGGTAAAGCCCCATACCAAAAAATAATGTTTCTAAAAGTGTGCAAGTCCAAATGCCACTACTTTTTGACAAAAAGGTCTTGTTCAATCATACAGCCTAATCATGATTGAACAAATTTTGAATTTTTGCTGATAAGTTAGAAAATGAAGATTTTCCAAACTGTCTAAACTTAGCTTAGCAGTAGGAAGATATGAAAAGATATTGGTTCCAAAGTTCAAATCTGAACCAAAAGAAAGAGAGGGTTGAATGACAAATGCCAGATTAGAGCCCTTAGTTTTTAGTTTTACCTTTTGCAAGAATCAAACTTGTGTGCAGCTTGTCCAAAATGCCACAGGTCATGACAAACCAAACTGTGTAACCTTCATTTGGTCATGTTTTAAATTTTATGTTGATAGATTAGAGAATGAAAATTTGTCAAATTGTTTAACCTTGACAGATAAGTAGATTAGGTAGAGAATAAAAAGAACTCATCAGTCTAATCTGAGCCTTTGGATGATATAAGGGTAGAAGTAGATAGTTTTTTCTTTCCAAAGAAAAAATGATGTCCAGGGTTTACCGATGTAAATGCACCCAAATGAAGAAAAAAATGCTAGGAAAAGTATGATGGGTAGGTAGAGTTGATGTTGAAGCAATCATTTTTTTTTCATATCTTAAGATCATAGTTTCAAAGAACATGAGTAGATCAGCAATTAAAGAAGGAGGAAATTTTCCAAGCCCAAACAAGGCACTGATTTACAAATTCCAGAGATCTGAACTCCGAGGTTCTTGACACCTCTTGAAGGAGCTGCCCCCCCCAAGTGAAGCCACTATTAGTCATCAATATTTTTCACTATCGTTGGATGACTATAGAATGGTTCTAGTTTTCTGAAAGTAATATTCCTTGAATATCTTGAGTTTCAGAAATATCACTACCTTCATTATCTTAAATAAAACCTTTTCCCTATCTATCAGTTTGCCATCTTAAAGTCACTTTGTTGCTCTTAAAAGACTCATTATGGGCTTATAACTCTCATTTTCATCCTTACTTCCTACCCAAAACCTCATTTCTCCATTCTCCCTCTAATACCATATTTCTGACTCATTCCCATGCCTCTTTGAGCATAATAACCTATGACAGTGCTCTGTTTTCACTTGAAAATATTTAAGTCAAAATCTCATTCAAAATCAGGTCAAAAGCATTCTTACTAGGTCATTAGGGTTTTGCATTTATCAAGGTCTTATCCTTTCATTCTGATGAGGTCAACACACATATAATAAGGATTCATTATGATCATCATGTTGTCAAAGCCATTTTTTCAAATCCTCAGTGAGCAAAAGAAAAGCTAGCTGCATGACTTCAGCAACGTACAAAGAAAAAAGTGTCAAAGAGTATTAGTGAGAAAAGGAAGAAGACTTCAAAACTTTAGAAAGTGGGTTTTTCAAAGCCAACTCAGAGTTCCACATGCCAACACATCAAATTTCAAAATAAAAAATCATTTACTTCATCAATTTTTCAAATGTCAAAGGGAGTTGTCTTGCTCCAACGGTGCCCAAGTCATCAATGTTCACAATCACTAAACCCTAATTCCCTCTCCCACTGAGCTAGGGTTTGCTATGAAAAAGAGGCATAGGAGAAGAGGATCCATATGGTAGGTCATATCAACATTTATGAAGCCATAAAAACTCATAAACATCATTCCTCCATCATTTTCCAAGAAGTCATTCCAAGGGACAAATCATTTGCCACACATAGGGCCAGTTTTGCTTCAAACTATGTTTCTGACCAAACGGAGATGAAATTAACAAAAGTGAGAGATTTTTTTGTCCCTCATAGGTCAAGGAAGAAAATACTCCTTTATTTTTTACACAGGTATCATGGTTTTGGAGAGATGTCAAATTTATAGGTGCTACAAGAGGTTTGCTGCACTTCTGGAGTGACCTTGGGAAAATCAAGTTTTCTCATAGCTGGAGTGTCCAAATGACTTTCTTGATTATTCAAATGACAACTAGACTAGAATATATTTCCAATGAGCTATTATGAGCTCATTTTTGAGTTGAGGAAGACCTCCAAAATTTTCCTACACCATCACTATGCATTTTTGCACCCTCATTCAACACTCTTTGACCAGTATTGGGAGAAACAACTGGTGACAAGTAAAATCAACTCCAATCAGCAAAAAAAAAGGTATATTTGGAAAGTTTGCTTCAATATATTTCGAACGAGCTATCCTGGGCCAAATTTGGACACTAGGAAGACCTCCAAAAATGGTCTGCAAAATAATGTTGCGTTTTTTCATCCTGGTGCTGCACGTTCAGCACTTAGAGCTGCACGTTTTCATCGGCACTATGCGCCTGTACCTTGGCATTGCACCCTTGCCAGAGAAAGTTTTTGAAGGTTCCAGCAACCCAAATCACTTCAAAAATTCTCCAAAATTTTCCAAGGTCCCCCAAATAGCCTTCAAATTAGTAAGTACACATTTTAAACCTTGCTTCTTAGCTATTTTGTCATTCTTAAATGATTTAAAGTGGAACCCTAAAGGAAAACCTTAATACAAGCTTGTGATCACTGGTTTTAACCTTTTTCCATTCTCCTAAAATAAATATTAGTAAAAAACAAGGTAAGTACATTGATTTAGGGTTTACATTCATCTATTTTGTCCCTTCACACATTCCTTTCACTCATTCCCTTCACTCACACTCATTCCCTTCATCTTTCAAGCTAGTCATTTCACTCCTTTCCCCTCACTCATTTCACTTGTACCCTAGGGTTTCCAAATCAGAATTTTAAAATTTCTAAGGGAGAATATAGTGGTCTTGAAGCACACAAGGCCAAACATGAAGAAATTCTATCAGAAAATATTGATGGAATATGGAAAAGAGGTGAGGTGAACTGGACAGAAATGTATGAACTTGAAAGGGCTATAGAGAACTTAGAAGATAAAATTGATGATTGCTCTAAATAACTGTAGGCACTTAGAGATTTGAGAAAGGTGGCTAGAGTGGGTGGAAAATATGAGTCGAATTCTATGGTGGAAACTACAGAAGATTTTGAAGATGCTACTAATGGCACAGGACATTACCTTCTCCGTAACACAGAGAAATTGGATGAGATTAAAGTGGGAGGACCTGCAATGGTTTCAAAGGGCACAATGTTGGGACCTGAAATTGCTGATGATACCCAAATATATTTACCATGGCAGAGAAACATGCAGAGTGAAAGTGATGAAGATGAAAATAATGAGTTTGCATCCATTTGGAGGCAAATGTCATTATCTTATCAGTGTTCCAAGATCAAATCCACTTAGGAAAAGGTTTTAGCGAGTCAAGAAGAAGACCTTCATCATGAGAAAAAGGTAGAGACTTACTTGGTTGACCTGGATAACCTTAATGACCATGACAACTCAAGATTGATAATCCAAGAGAAAGATGCCAAGATCAGGAAGTTGAAGAACAAATTGAAGGAAACCCAAACCGATTCAAAAGAGAAGGAGAAGTTAAATATTCTTGCTGATGTGTCCCTCCAAGCCTCTAAATCTTAATCAGCAAGCTAAATTCCAATTTTGGCACCTTTTTTCTCATTTTGAATTTTTGAGAGTTTGACTTGTAGAAATTAGGCCAAATGCGTAGCTCCATTAGCGTTGCGCTCTTTATTGGGGAAATCAAACGAAAAATGGTTAGCATATTCATGTTTCTAATGAAAATTACATCAACCTCAGAAATTTTCAGAGGATTTGGAGCAAAAATGGTCCCTCAAAAAGGCCACAAACTACCAAAAAATCACCTTTCTGCCCTCTTTTTGGCACTGGCGCTGCGCATTTCGCAGTCTTGAGAGAAGAGAGTTTTGACAAGTAAAATGGGAACCATTTTGAAAAGTGAAAGTAGATTTGGAAAATGGTCTCAGATACCTTTCCAATGAGCTATCGTGGAGCTCATTTGGACACCAGGAAGGCCTCCAAAAGTTAGCTACAAAACATGCCATTTTCCCTGCCTTGGCGCTACGCATTTGCACTGGCAATGCACCCATGTACCTTGGAGTTGTGCCCTTACTAGGAGTTATTGCAAAAGACATTTTGAAGCGTTAAGGTGAAAAAATTTCCAAAATTAGCTCAAATAGTTATGTTAGAAGTTATTTTTGCAATAAATGAGTTTTAGATATTTTGGCTTGGGCCTTGCATGGTCTCAAAGGTCAAAATGCATTTAACTATGTAATAAATGACATCTAAAACCCTAGCTATGGTTTCACCTCATCATTTTTTAGATAAATACTGCATGTATGCTTCATAATTTTTGTTGGTTGATTGTTGAGCTCAATATTACATAGATTTTGAGTTGTGAAAAAATTGGTTTTGGAGCATTGTGACTGTTTTGGACTGAAGATCAATGGAGCAAGCATATTCACAGGATTGATAAACTTGTCTAAATGGTGACGTTGTCCTGATCTTGTATTTGTTTCCTTCTGTTTTCCATAATGTTCATCTTTTCTCTTGCAATAGAACATAAAATTTAGGTTAAGATATGCTGTTAGAGGCACCTTAATTCTGTTTGCTCTCTGTTGCTCAAATGTTTTCCTCTGCTAGGTTTGATTGGAGAATTCTTAATTTCTTTTTGATTCCTCCTAGATTTTTGTCTTGAAAATTATTTAATAAGAGTCAAAACGAAGAATTTCATGGTATGCCTTGTCCTTTGGTGTAGCTTGAAACATTGTTTTTAAGGACTTTCTTTGAAGTTTTCTTATTAGGGTTTAGGCTAAAGAAGTTTATGGTTTGCCCTGTCCTTTGGTATATCTTGAAAAGTCACTTTGAAGGTATTTTATAGTCTGATTAAAGAATTTAGGAGTTCCCTACTCTGTAATCATCACTTGTTTGTTATCTTAAATGTTTTATTTCTCTGAAAATGAATAACTAGAGAATTTAGGAGATCCCTGCACTCTAGGGTTTGCTGGATTGTTGTCTTAAAGTCTACTTGGTGAAGTTTTGCCAAAGAAGTTTATGGTGTGCCTTTTCCTTTGGTTCTTTCTTAAGCATAGTGATATTAAAGACTCTTCTTGTTATAGTATTTGTTAAAGGATTCTTAATTTCCCTTTAAACCTACTAAATTCACAACTTAATGTTCATTTCACACCCACATAAGCTATTAAGATCCATTTGGCTTTGTTAACTTGCCCTATGTAACACCCTTGATTTATTGTTGTACTTTTCAAGCATTTCAAAGACCCCATAGCCCAATGATTTGATTTTCTCTTACATTATCTGTTCTACTTAACAAGCAACCCAACCAAACAAAACAAAACAAACAAACACTATCATTTTAACTAGCCTAAAATCAGCATCCTAAATCAAACAAGTTATATATTTTATACAAATATAGAGAGAGCCCTCTCTGAGTCCAGGAAGGCTAGGTCCTAGGACTCCAAAGTTGGTTTGATGTTACCCTTGTCTATTTGTTCTTGCCAATCTGACAAATTACAGTGACCTAACAGATATTTTCAAGGAAAAACTAACCACTACCCCTACACTTAGAGGTCACAATTGGGCTCTGCCCTTTCACATCCATACATATGAATTAGATAAAGTTGTTGGGGAAGCCTTGGGAAAAATGGAAAATAATTACTCTATGCCACTTATTTCTTTAGAAAGAATTTGTCCAAGGTTGAACTAAACTATATTGCCATTAAAAAGGAGCTCTTAGTTATTTTCCATTCGCTAAATAAATTCATGCACTATATTACTAGTTATAAGACTTTTGTACATACTAACCATGTAGCAATCAAGTACTTAATGAATAAACCTGAAATCAGTGCTAGAATCATCATATTGTTTTTATTGTTGCAGCGGGTTGATTTGAAAATTATTGATAAATCAGGAAGAGAAAATTTAGTAGCATATTACTTATCTAGAATAAATTTATATGTAGATGAGGAAGGGATGGTTGATGATCATCTTCCTAATAAAAACCTATTTTCTATCTCAGCACTCTCTCCTTGGTTTGCTGACATGTCTAACTACCTGGTTGCTGAGAGGTTTCCTCCAACCATTTCATCCAAAGAAAAGAGCAGAATTATAAGAAAAAGCACCCCCTTCACTTGGATTAGTGGAAATCTATTCAAATTGGGTCCAGATCAAATTATCAGGAGATGTGTTAGGGAAGAGGAGCTCTTTGACATCCTCTCATCATGTCATGATGGTCCCTGTGGGGGTCATTTTTCTACTAAGAGGACAACCTCCAAAGCATTGCAAGCTGGCTACTATTGGCCTAATCTCCACTAGAATTCCAAGAGATACACGATCAGATGTGATCAGTGTCATAGGATGGGGATACCTACTATTACACATCATTTTGTCACCATGAAATTTGAAGGCCAATATGGATCTATCACCATCCATACCCATGCTTTCTTAGAATTCAAACATTTATCTTTCTTAACCAAGTCTTGGAAACTGGAAAAAGAACTCTTAAATATTCTTAAAGATGGCGTGCACACTTTTTGTGGTCACTTCCTCCGCATGCACAGATATTTCTAAGCTTACGTGTGGACTTCTGTGCTCTGTATCCCGTTAAAACCTGCGCACCAAATTTACAGTAAAGTAAAGGGGAAAAGTAAATTCTAGAAGCATGGTTGGGTGCATATTATTCCAACTAAAATCCTCTGAGTCACGTTAGTTTGATCTAAATCCATCGAATCATGGAGCTTATCCCCTTGGATCAAGGAACCCTAATCCCCTCATTTGTGGATCACAACCCTCTATTGGTGGATCGGAAACCTCCTCAGTTTCTCGTATAAATTGAGTGAAACTTTAGTGTTAGGGTGTTCACTTATGATAATATTATGTTGGTCATTCTAGAGTGGAAAGCTTGTTAAACCAATAAGGATGATTGGGAAGGCATACAGGAGAATCCATACAACATTAAGGCTTCGTTCTAAGATTGATCTTTTTTATTCCTGAATAATACATTTGGATACTTTTTCTCGTTGTGTTGTTTTCATATTCATTAAAACAATTAAATTTCTTTATCTCCTTGATCATCAAGTTAAGCTAGTATTTTGATTATTACACTCTGCAGATGCTTTTGATTCTTTTCATGTTTGTGGTTGTAGGTTTCTTCTCAGCATTGAAGGACTTATTCGAGACAAAAGAGAAAAGTCTTCAACAAACATCTAGTTGAAAGGTAAGAGCATTATCCTCTCCTTTCTAGTTTTGATAATCTGAATGTTAATAGCTTAGGGAAAGAGAGTTCTTATATATGTTTGTTTATAGTTATTTGTTGGGATACTAGGGATATCGCTCTTGTCCACAAGAGGGATTTATTCGGGTAACAAACTGGTGACCATACTAGGGAATACCTTAGTTTTTCTTGGTTCTTTTTGGTTTAGTTCTCTGATTTTTCTAGTTTGAATAGGTCTGAGTGTTGCTAGGTTTATTAATTTTTAGATCCTCTGAATTAGAACACCTTATGTTTATTTCTTTCAAAGTCTCTCTCCCCTGCGTGGTTTTGTTTCATAAATAGAGCGCAGGTTTGTGAAAGTTATCAGTTTAACACAGTGTGCATGCTTACTGGTTTTCATTAACTACTTGCGCACCCCCTGAGAATTTAAAAAGTAAAATGAATTTTCTCTCTCTCATAGTTTGATGATAAATTTATACAGGTTCAACTTGACTTATACCAACCCTCATAGTCTATTTTTGAACTCATATTAGTTTATTGGGTCTTTTTAACTTTCTTTACTGATAAATTATTAATTTGATTTACTTTGGTCATTACTTTGAGGTTTGTCTCAGTTTCTTAAAAAAATTTGCATATTTTTTCTTTCGTGTCTGAGTGTCAATCGCCTTTGAGTGTTTTTACTTTTGACCTTTGAAAATTTCACCCAATTTTCTTTACTTGCACTTGATTGGTTCCTTTGATTACATTAGTTAAAGAAAACAACCTCGTTGTTCTTTCGCTGATTTGGAATCATCTTGTGTTTGATAATTCTCTTGCATATATTACATTTTCATACTTAGAATTCTCATTTTGAGAAGATGAACAAAAAGTTTGCATAGATTACATTTTCATAGTATTCAAGTGAATTGTGCATTGATTACAACTACATAGTTTACATTCTGGAAAAGTAAACCATAGATTTAGATCAGTTTCTTGGATTGTCTTATTGAGGAAAATCACTTATCTTTACAATTTTGGGTTTTGAGTTTTTTTTAGTTTGCTGATCTATCAAAAAAGAGTCTTTCACATCATGAATTGGTTGTGTGAATTTCTTTTCTTTCAGTGAATCTAATCATATATTCATTTTTGCCTATTGCAAAGAGTTATTTCATTAATTGAAAATATAGTGTTTATCATTTAAAGATAGTCCTGATTTGAATTTACATGTTTTTATGCTTGTTTTAAACATAAAAACAAAAACAAAACAAAAAACATATAATTCCTTTGAATTGATTAGCATTAGTATTTTCTTGCTGAAAATTAGTGCATTAGAGAATTTTTATATTTTCTCTTATTTATCAATTTTTGCATTGTTGGAAGTGAATTTTCATTTCATGAAAAAGAATGTTTTGGGATTTTTAGAAGTTTTTCACTTTCAAGTTCAAAGAACCTCTTACATTCCCTTAACTAGAATTTCATTGAAAAGAAAAGATTACATTTTCATGGTTGAATGCATTAGAATTTTGAGTCGAGTCATAACACCATAAGTTTCACCTCCATTTACCTACAGAGTAAAAAACAACCAAAATAACACAGTGCTAAGTAAAATTAATCTAGAAATTTTTATATTTTCTAGGGCTCATTCCACCAATTTAGATCAGGATTAGCGCTTTGGAACAGGGAAGTAGTTAAATTTCCAAGGAAACTAAACAAACAATAGTATCTTGCGGTAGGGAAAAATTCCAATTGTTGCAATTTTTCTCTAGGAAGCTCTTCTTAAAAGAGTCAAGCATGAGGTCATATCATACCTAGTGGATTAATCGTACCTACTTCATTGGTAAATATATAATATTTTCACGCATTACAAATGGTAAACCTCAAATTAACCATTTCGAGGAGCCTAGGATCACTTGTCAGTAAACCTTGAATTTACCATGTCGAGGAACTTTCAAGGGGATTGAGATTTGATACTCTAACCTTGCGTGTATATCGGGCCACAAACTGTTCCCCCAGGTTTGATTGTATCAGTTGGTAATGTTAGTTGCTATAATATTAGGATTTTTCCTGAGGTGACGGTGGAGGGAAGGTCCCACTGTGCCCGGAATAGAAGTTGAATAGACTCACTTGGAATTTTTGGAGGGTAATCTTCACTCGAGATGGCATAGTGGAGTTACTTGCATTATATTGTTTCATTAAGCAGGTTGTCAGGGTAACTAGTTCCATATATTGGTTTTTCACATTGATTTCTGCAACGCTGGATTTCATCACAAACTAGTGATTTTGCTGTGAAAAAAAACTTTTTGTGTATGGTTTTACTCCTAGATTTGACAGCGTGTGTTCATTTTTTTTTTTTTTTTTTTTTAGAGACCTTAGGTGTGGATTGTGAATTTGGATTGTTAATATTTTTAAATTGTTAACAAAATTCATTGAAATTGAAACTAATGGTAACAGTTCCGGAATTTACCAACCAAGGAACCCCTCTTAATGAGAATCCTAGTCCTTTTCCTTGCTGTGGAAATGTTGGTCCTCCTTACATTACTACATTGTAATTACCTGGATTTACCATAGGTTTACCGTTATGGTTATTTCAACTTTGTTTGCCTTTAATAATAAAATTGTTCCACCTCAACTAGATGCTTCACCTTAACAGAGTTCACCATCTCAACATCACTAACCGCATGTTGACTCTTTACCTTCTTTGCCCAACATGTCTTCCTCCCTTTCTTCTTCTTCGCTTGGTAAAATAATTGATGCTAGTAACCAGGTGGCTAAGAAGAAGAAGAAAGGGAAGAAGAAGAAGAAGAAGCAAGATAAGAAATAAGTCAACTAACCAACCATGGTTGTATGTGTTGATAACGTTGAGGAAACCTGCAACATGCATCATAAGCCCAAATACCCTTCCAGGATTTGTAAGGGTGACCACTTCCTTATCAATTGTCCTGGTATTCCTAAGGTCTTGGAAGTATGGTCAGAAAATTCTCATCAAGTTACTATTGATCCATCAACCAGCGATTGTCAGGTTTGGGGGAAAAATGGTAAAATTAGGTTACCTTGTATGTTATGTAAAGGGAGTCATCATAGTCACCGTTTCCCTCACATGGATGAAGCTTAAAAATTGTTGGAAAACCTTACTGTTGCACAACAACAACTTCCAACTGGTTACCCTAAAATTTCTCCCAACCTACCGTTAGTTGCCGAAGTGATTGATCTGATTCCAAGTACAGTCAATCCCACTCTTCCATTGGAGAGTGAAACACATATCACTCAGGTTGATGAACCATTTTTTGATCAAGTGGTCGAAGCTATTTCACATTTAGTCGATCCCACTCTCCCTGTAGAGAGTGAAATTAATACCGCTAACATTCTTCTTTCTACTTCAGATTCTTGTACACAAGGGGGAATTTGACCTGTTTCTATAGAACCCCCTCCAAGTACTGAGGTCTTTTCCTGTGATTAGAGTAGAATAACATAACCTCGTCTCCCTTCTTCCATCCCTTTGCAAATCATTGTAAAGGATTGTGGTAAGAATGTCGTACAAATGTAGATGAAGGTGATTTTGTTAGTATTTTATCCTCAATTTCTTGGAAAGCTTTGGGTTCCCCTCACCTTGTGTTTATTACATAGAATCTGTCAGCTTTTAACAGAACCATTAGTGAGCCTTTAGGGATCCTTCCTCAGTTTCCTATTACCTTAGAAGGTAAAACTGTTTGTATTGATCTTATGGTTATCCAAGGCCCCTTGGATTTCAATTTTCTCCTTGGGCGAGACTATGTGTATGCAATGAAAGTTTTCGTATCAATGCTCTTTCGCATGATGTCTTTCCCTCACAATGGAAACATTATGACTATTGACCAACTTTTTTTCGTTAGTCTTGATTCGACTACCAACCATTCGACACCCATGAATTTTCCTTATACGAAAGTGGTATCCAGCCCACCACAGGTTAATTATGTGGCAACCAATCCCATGTATTTAGTTACCGATGTAAGTGAGGCTCTCCCTATTTTCTCGACTTATTCTGACTTAGATCCGGTAATTGAAATGGTAAACCTTATGGGGTTATTTGAACGCGATGTCCTTTTTAGTCCCTTGACATGTGTTCCTTTCAGAAAATTGTTCTTCCATCTGATGAAGACCTCTTGGAAGCCATGATTGAGGTGTGTCCCTTTTCATAAGTTCCTTTCAGTTGGAAGCCATGATACAGGTTTCCATGAGGATAGTTCCTTTTACTGTGTCAAACTTGTTAAAAAATGAAACAAATACCCATGAGGATAGTTCTTTTACTATGACAACCTCGTTAAAAATTGAAACATGTTTCCATGAGGATAGTTCTTTTACTGTGTCAACCTCGTTAAAAAATGAAACAGGTTCCGATGAGGATGGTTTTTTTTCTGTGTCAACCTTGTTAAAATTTAAACGGGTCACTATGAGCATAGTTCTTTTCTTGTGTCAATCTCATTAAAAAATGAAACAAATCCTCCCCTAATTGAGTCGAGTCTTTGACTAGATATTGTAAATGTTAAGTCAAGTCTTTCATCTGATCTCATAAATGAACCTTTATTACATCCAACTATCAATAACCAATAGTATACTTAGGTGAATGAAATGAATCTTGGGGGGCATGTGCCCTTGCAGGTTATGCTTGGGGGCGATTGAAACTTATATCAAGCATAGTTTTATCTGTTTCAAGCTTGTATAAAAATGAAACCATTCTCAAGAATAGGTTTTCTCTATTTTCAAGCTTGTATAAAAATGAAACCTATTTTGTGTCTATTTCAGTTATTATTTTCAAGACTCGTTAAACTCATGAAAATATCTAACTTCTTTTTATATATCTTTCATGCTCGTAAAACACATAAAATTCCGAGTTCTTTTCATCTTTTCCTGCTCGTTAATAAAATTGAAAATCAGTGATATGAGTACACTTTTATCATTTTTTAGGACTAATTAAAACTTACGAAAAAAGAGAACCCCTTGGATTTATCTTTTAAGCCCTTTTCAGACTCTCTAAACATGAAAATATTGTCGAGCACATGATTATTCGAACTCGTTAAAATAAATGAACAGTCGTCTACTGAGTATAAATTTACCCCTTTTCTGGACTGAAATATACTAATTACTAAAAAGGTATATGTTGACTAATAATGGTCAATATATTTCTCTCCTACATGATTTTATCCTTTTTCGGGTTTGAGAGAATAAATTTACGAAAAATAACATTATGCATTTTACTTATGTTTTTCGTTTGACTCCCTGAAATTGAAAAACACCGAGTTAATCCTATTATGTACTCGTTAAAATTAAATAGTACAAGACCCGTCGATCACAACGGGACCAAACCACTCCTTCCTATGGTTCATTAAAATTGCTAAGATGGACTCATTCGAAGGATGAGCTTACACAACAAGAAAATGTTATCCTACTTAAGCTTGATAAATATAAATAGGTACTTGCCAGTAATGGTGGCAGAAAAATTGAGAAAAAAAATCCATCTTTTATACTTGTTTTAGAAGCATCATGTCACTCTTGAACACGACACTTTGTCACACTCATATCTAGGTTGGGTAATCCTTTTGTATTACAGTTAATAAGACCTCATTGAAAATTTTCAGCTGGTTTAGGTTATTATCTTTAAGTCAAATTTTATGAAGTCATTTACAGTGTCATTATGTGTTCAAGATAAAGTTCAACTTCAATTCATTTTTCATGCAAATATTTGTATCCATTCATGTTGACAATCCCTGAGTTAATCCTTGTAAAATACTTCTTCAAAACTTGACGTAATGGTTTCATGTCGTAGGCCCTCTTGCGACATATCACTTCCTATCGACTTCATCTCATTATCTAGGATGTTGATCTAAAAATCTTATCAGTACCTTGAAATTTGCATGCCTTAATGGAAGGTTTCTTGCCTTCAACGATAGGTTTTCATTATTGGCCTTTGATCAAACGACTCTATGAGTCTTCGACTGTAAATCATTCATTCACATTTCATAGATTGTACTGAGTTACTTTGAGATCCATTGTAATTACTAGTGGTTTCTCTCACACTTGTTAATGGTTTTCATCATTGACTGGTAATCAAGTGGTTTCTACCATGTTTGACTTCGAAACAATCAATCACATGGTTAGATTCGTACTAGTTCAGGAAACGAAAATCAAGACCCTAGATCTAGCTTCAACCATCCAGGTTGCGAGGATTTATGTATTCATGTTTCAATAGACTAGTTCATAATAGATGGCTACATCCATACTGTGTCTACTATTGATGTAATTCTAGGTCACTTTTGTACCAACACATATAGTTAGTTTTTCTCTAAGTATGGGAATTCCTACCTCAGTGATGATTATATATTTGCATTGAATGTTTCTTATAGGTTTTCGACTGATATCTCCAATCTAATCCTTGGTATGATAAAGCACTTCACCCCTTTGAAATATTTTCTCAGACTTTTCACTTTAGGGGGCAATCTGTTACACATCATTTTGTCACCATGACATTTAACGGTCAATATGGATCTATCACCATCCATACTCATGCTTCCTTAGACGCCAAACATTTATATTCCTTAACCAAGTATTCGAAACAGGGAAAATATCTCTTAAATACTCTTCAATATGGCCTGCGCACTTTTTGCGGTCACTTACTGCACATGCGCAGATATTTCTAAGCTTAACTATGGAATTTTTCGCTTTGTTTCCCGTTAAAACCTATGCACCCCATTTAAAGTGAAGTAAAGGCAAAAAGTTACTTCTCGAAACATAATTGGGTGCACATTCTTCCAATTAAAAACCTCTGAGTCACGCCAGTTCAAGCTAAATCCCTCCAATCATGGAGCTTATCCCCTTGGATCAAGGAACCCTAATCCCCTCATTTGTAGACCAAACCCCTCTATTGGTTGATATGAAACCTCCTCATTTTCTCCTATAAATTGAGCTACAAATTCAAGGTCAGGGGGTTCACTTATGATAATATTATGCTGGTCATTCTAGAGTGGAAAGCCTGTTCAATCGAGGAGGAATGGGAAGGCATACAGGAGGAATCTGTGTGACATCAAGGCTTGGTTGTAAGATTTCTCTTTTTTATTCCTGAATAATACATTTGGATACTTTTTCTCATTGTGTTGTTTTCAGATTCATTAAAACAATTACAATTCTTAATCTCATTGATCATTAAGTTAAGTTAGTATTTGGATTATTACATACTGCAGATGCTTTTGATTCTTTTCATGTTTGTGGTTGCAGGTTTCTTCTCAACATTCAAGGACTTCTTCGGGACAAAAGAGAAAATTCTTCAAAAAATATATAATGAAAGGTAATAACATTATCTCCTATTTTCTAGTTTTGATAATCCAAATTCTAATAGCTTAGGGAAAGAGATGTTCTTATGTCTGTTTGTTTCTAGTTATCTGTTGGGATACTAGGGAGATCACTCTTGTTCGCAAGAGGGATTTATCTAGGTAATAACTACACTGAGGGATGAAATTCCTTTACAACCCTAGGTGTATTTAGAGCCATTTGACAAGTGGGGCATGGAATTCATTGGACCCATTGATCCACCATCCAGGCAGAAGAGGTATATCATAGTATGCACCAATTACTTGACTAAATGGGTTGAAACAAGAGTTGTAAAGGAAATAACAAAAGAGAAGGTGGCTGAGTTTTTGAGAAAGAATGTGTTCTACAAGTTTGGATACCCCAGAGAGGTTGTCACCGATCAGGGGGCTCAATTCACATCTCATCTCATTGAGAACCTCATAAGGAAACACAAATAAATCAGAAGATTTCCACTGCCTATCATCCTCAAGAAAATGGAAAGGTGGAAGTGACAAATAGAGCCTTGGAGAACATCCTCACCAAAGTTGTGAGCAGAAGAAGGAAATATTGGGCAGACAGATTGGTGGAGGCCACTTGGGCTTACATTACCACCTATAAGAAAATTACAGGGTTTACTCCATTTGATCTAGTTTATGGGAAGAAAGCTTTGATTTCCATTGAGTTTGAGTATGACACCCTTATAATGCCAACTTAGTTGGACTTGGACATCACAAAGGAACAACAAGAAAGACTGCTTCAGCTGAATGGTTTGGATGAATTTAAAATGCAGGCCGCCCTTCATACATAAGTAATCCAACTACAAGGAAACGTTTGGCATGACAAGCACATCAAAGAGAAGAAATTTCAGGAAGGATATTGGGCTCTACTCTATGACTCTAGATTCAAGGAATTCAAGGGAAAGTTAATGACCAGATGGCTAGGACCTTATCAAGTGGAGAAATTCCATGAAAATGGGGCTATTCATTCCAGGACCATAGATGAGGAGGGGGTCCCTCTGCTTGTCAATGTTTATAGGCTAAAGATGTGAAATAGGCCCTTGTTTAAGACCGAGTTTATCAACACAATAAACATAGAGGTGAATGTACTTGGAAGAATCATAGTTTCCAACCCCACACCTTCCTAGAAAAAGAAAAAATAAATAAAAATATAGAGGCATGGGTGAAGACATTTTTAAGGCATGCAAGGCCAACTCCCGATTTGAAAACCTCCATGAGGAAATCTTAGAGCAATAAAAAAAAGGTAGAAAAATAAAAAAATAGAAATAAAAGATCCTTGGGTGAAAACCTCTTTGAGGCGCCCAAGGCAGGCTTGTGGGGTGAAAACCTTTGCTCACACAGCCCACCTTTCTTCAAAGAAAAAAAAAGAGAAAAGAGAAAAAAATGAAAAGAATGAAAGAGCACCTATGCACTAACCTTGTTTTGTTTTACAGGTTGTTGAACATGGACAATATGGAAAAAGGGAGCAACAATATTTCCATCTCTCTCTCTCTCTCCTCTACCTATCCACTCCCTGTCCAACCCCAACATGCATTCCTCCATCCATTTCTACCACCAGGTGACCAAAAATTCCAATTTTCTCCTATTCTCTGTAGTGTTATAGGATGTCCTAGGATGCTACAGGAAAACTTGTAATGATACAGGAAAGGTACTCCAGGCTGAATAATCTTACCCAAGGCTCCCTAACCCTCAAAAATACATAAAAAATTGTTTCTCAACCAATGTCTACCATCCTTAACCATCACTCCCTCCCATGCATGAAGACTCACTCATCAAACCCTCTATTTTTCCACCGTGATCCAGTTTGTGTTAAAATACAGACACAAGGACTCTTCGCTC
This sequence comes from Pinus albicaulis, assembly GCA_034641835.2. Classification (NCBI taxonomy): domain Eukaryota; kingdom Viridiplantae; phylum Streptophyta; class Pinopsida; order Pinales; family Pinaceae; genus Pinus; species Pinus albicaulis. The sequence continues at coordinate 1,521,599,456 of CM076570.1, forward strand.
ATGTCTTCCACCACTGCACCACTCCATCCACATCCTAACACAAACCATATCATATATACACTCTTTTTCTTCCTTCCTGAGGACAGTTTGAGCTCCAAAACTGTAACAAGAAGACTGTTAGAGGAAGATGATCACTTCCTGTAACACAAATGTGCATGCACCAGAATGCCTTGACCACCATCCAACACATCGAATGGCATGAGATGAATGATGAAGATCTAATCCTGAAGATCACCAGGGGACTTTAGAAAGGAAGATACATCAGTATCAACAACTTGGGTTCTCCATGAGGTACGTGCATAAGACACAACAAGCAAAAACACAATAAGCACCTCACTTAAAAAATAAAAAAACACAGCAATAAAATACAACATTTGTGACCATTACACTACTCCAACTCCCTACATCAGAGGATCCTACAACTCATCGACAACCAGGTAGGCTCAGGTATTACTCCCTCACCCTTTCGCTATGCATCAATTGACTAAATGAGTAAATGCTGATAAAAGAGAGTTTAATAGGAAAAAAGGTGGCCAGTTAACTTGGCCACCCTCAAATAGTTAAAGTGAAAATTTGGTGGAGTTTATTGCCACATGGAGTTTTCACATCAGTAAGGGGAAGGATAATAGGAAATGGTATCTTATTATGAGGAAAAAGGGAATGATAAGCTCGAGTGGGACCAACGGTCCAAATCTGGAAAACTTGTGCCAAATATACATCACCAATATGCACCAAGCCTGCTCGATTTAGAATAAAAAAACATACTTTGGCTCATTTCTCCTCATTTTATTTCTCATTTCGAGATGAGTTATCAAAGTAAAAAGGTAGGAGACACCGAGGAGCTTCGATCCATGGTCAAGTTTTGCATGCAGACCGTGATAGAGGAAACTCTGCTACTGCTACAAGAAGTTTACAAGGAAGCCACAATGGGTTGAGGAGTGAAATTCAAGCCACCATGAGGGTGTATTAGCACCCCAACACCATCCTTCGAGTTAGAAACATCATAATCAAGAGGGAAGTGGCCATCACCCCCATCAATTTGAAAGAATTTTCATGGTAATTTGCACACAGTCAAGCCATAATTCAATAAATTAAAGGGTTGTTTTAAAGGAATAGGGCATAAGAAAACCACATTTTGTGAAAATTTAAAATATTTTAGGTCCCATATCACAATGCATTTGAAAACTTTCCATAGAAAACCACCTCTCTAACATAACTACAATATGGGGGGAGGTTTCAATAGAAGGGAGCCCATAGACATGTTGGACGAATAAGTCGTTATTGCGGACAAGACAGACCTCCCAATTGTCCTATGGAAAGCTAGCAACAAACGGACAATTAAATCTATCTTTCTCTAGATATATCGCGATTCATAATTAAATTCTATAAAGGTTTGACGATCCTACCTTTGATCCAACGCTTGTTTGTAGTAGTAGTCCTTCAGTCACCCGAAGAGTTTCCTTCAAAGATTTGCAATCACAAACAAGAAAACATCAAATAAAACTTGCATAGAATATATTCATAAATCATATCTATTATGGTGATCAAGGAATCCATAAAATGAACCAATCAATTGACAACTTATTGAGAAAAATGGATTTATTTGTATTAACTTAAATAAAGAAGAGCCTTACAACCGTTTCCACCTTAATGTTGTACAGGTCTTCCTCGGGTCCGGAACAGGCGTTTCCTTTACTCTGAGTAGCATTTCACTCTTCCAACCGAGATACATACAGGTATGTAATCTTTCCCACATAGAATATCAGCTAAAAGGGTCTAAGTTTCAACAGCACTTCGACTCCAATAATACTAAAAACTTTAACTCATCAATTGTAACCCTTTGAGGCTACCCTATGCCTCTTTTTATAGTGAAAGAGAGGAAGTTACAACACCATACAAGAAGGGATAGAATCCTCCTTCAAAGGGATTAGCTCCTTACATCAAGGGGTTAGCTCCTTATTTGGATGGGATGCATGAACATGAAAGGAGCGGACTTTCCACTGCAGGAATGTTTCTAGAAGCTTCCAAAAATGACTTTAACTGAGCTTCTAGATTTTACTTGTGCCTTTTTCAATCTTTTACAGGGGTCTGCACTCTTAATAAATAGAAAGTGCCTTTGGCTACGCATGATTTATATCCAAAAAGTGCGGGACCGCAGGCAATACTAAGAGAAAGTGCGGAACTAGAGTTTTAAGGCTTTTATGAGCTTTTCTCTTAGTTTCAAGGCTTGAATTTTAGGAACTTGGATATTATAGACTTCCAAGGGAGTACTAAAATTTCATGGTGACAAATTTCAATATAACAAATTCCCCCCTAAAGTGCAAAGTCTGAGAATATTCAAATATTGATGTGCTTTATCATTTCAAAGATTAGCCTGTGGACACCCCAGCCGGAACCCTGTAAAAACATTCAATGCAAAACATATATATCATCGCTGAGGTAGGCATTCCCATACTCAGATCAATAACTAACTAAACTTGTTCTGATATAGAAATGATTTTAATATTACATCAATAGTGTAGACACAGCATGGACATAGACATCAGTAATGAATAATATACTTCATAATGAATAATAAAACTCCTCGCAGCCTGGATGGTGTAAACTAGATCTAGGGTCTTGATTTCTGCTTCTCGAACTAGTACGATTCTATCCATGTGATTAAATGTGTTGAAGTCGAACATGGTAGAAACCACTTGATTACCAGTCAATGATGTGAACTGTTAACAGGTGTGAGAGAAACCACCAATAAGGACAATGGCTCTCAAAGTACTCAGTACAATCCATGAAATGTGAATAAGTGATTTGAAGTTGAATATTTCACGGAATCGTTCGATCAAAGGTCAATGATGCAACCTGTCGTCGAAGGCGAGAAACCTGCCATTAAGGCATGTAGATTCCAAGGTACTGACGGATTCTAGATCAACTTCCTAGATGATGAGCTGTCATCGATAGAAAGTGATCTGTCGCAAGCAAGCTCATGACATGAAACCATAGATCAAGTTTTGAAGAATGTTTTCGCAAGGACTGACTCAGGGATGGTGAACATGAATGGAGACAAATTTTTGCAGATGAATGGTTTGTTTGACTATCCTCTTGAACACATAACGACACTGCAGATGGTTTGGTGACAATTTCCCTAAGCTAATACCCAGAAACTGGCTGAAGACCTTCAATATGGTTTGATTAACTGATAGGAAAAGGATTTCCCAACCCAGGTGGAAGTGCGACAGAAAGTGTCATGTTCAAGAGTGGTATAATTCTTTTACAAATCAAAGTGTAACAAATTAATCTGTTTTTCTCTCTTTTCCCCCACCATTTCTTGCAAGTACCTCTTTATTTTTTGACAAGCTTGAGGAGGATAACATTTTCTTGTTTATAAGCTCATCCTTCGGATGAGTCCAACTTATTTTAAAATCAAACCCTAAGAAGGAGTGGTCTGTTCCTGTTTGTAATCGACAGGTCCTTTACTATTAAATTTTAACGAGTCCAGTATAGGAGAAACTCGCTGTTTTTCATTTTTAGGGAGTTAGAATAAAAAACTTAAGAAAAATCCATGGGTGTTCTTTTTCGTAAATTTATTCCCTCGGGCCCGAAAAAGGATAAAATAATGCAAGAGAGAACTCTATTGACCATGATTAGTCAACGTATACCTTTTTCATAAATAGTCCATTTCAGTCCGGAAAAGGGGTAAACTTACACTGAAGGGACGACCGTTCATTTCCTTTAACGAGTTCGAATAGTCAAGTACTTGATAATCTTTTCATTTTTAGAGAGTATAAAAAGGGCTTAAAAGAGGACTCCAGGGTTTCGCGTTTTCTGTAAGTTTTAACGAGTTCGAAAAAGTAATAAAAATGTACTCATATGGCCGACTTTCAATTTAATTTACGAGCAGGAAAAGACGGAAAGAGCTCGGCATTTTCATGTACGTTTTACGAGCATGAAAAGAATAGCAAAAGAAGCTTAGGATTTTCATGAGTTTAATGAGTCTTGAAAATAATAACCAAAATGGACTCAAGATAGGTTTCATTTTTACAAAAGCTTGAAATAGAGAAAAACTATGCTTCAGATAGGTTTGTTTCATTTTTACACTAGCTTGAAACAAAGGAAAAATCATTCTTGAAAGTGGTTTCATTTTTACACAAGCTTGAAACGTAGGAAAACTATGCTTGAGAGAATTTTGAAATGCCCCCCAAGCGTAACCTGCTATAGTGCATGCCCCCCAAGCTTCATTTCATTCAACTAAGTAGACTACTGGTAATTAATAGCTGGATGGAATGAAGGTTCATTTACGAGATCATATGATAGACCCGACCTAAAACTGTAAGAAAATTATGCAAAAACTGAAATAACTAACCTAAATATACGACTTAACACTTACGAGATCTATTCAAAGACTCGACTCAATTAGGGGAGGATTTGTTTCATTTTTTAACGAGCTTGACACAGGAAAATAACTATGCTCTTGGCAACGTGTTTCATTTTTTAACAAGGTTGACACAGTAACAGGAACTATCCTCACTACATGTTTCATTTTTTAACGAGGTTGACACAGTAAAAGAACTGTCCTCAAATCTACTCTCTACAATCTACCTATATAACCTACTGATTCATTTTTTAATGAGGTTGACACAGGAAAAGAACTGTCCTCATGGCCCACTGATTCATTTTTAACGAGGTTGACAGAGTAAAAGGAACTTTCCTCATACCTGATTCATTTTTTACGAGGTTGACTCAGTAACAGGAACCATCCTCAGAAACTACTTATTTTTAATCTACCTACATAACCTACTGATTCATTTTTTAATGAGGTTGACACAGGAAAAGAACTATCCTCACGGCCCACTGATTCATTTTTTTAACGAGGTTGACATAGTAAAATGAACTATCCTCATCAGACTGATTCATTTTTTAACGAGCTTGACATAGTAAAAGGAACTATCCTCATCGCAACATGTTTCATTTTTTAATAAGGTTGACATAGTAACAGGAACTCTCCTCATTGTGACCTTGTCATGGATTCCAACTAGAAGAAAGACATGTCAAGGGACATTCCTCGATCATGGCTTCCAAAAGGTCTTCATCAGATGGAAGAACAATTCTCTGGAGGGAACACATGTCAAGGGACTCAAAAGGGATAGGAACATCGCATTCAAATAATCCCATAGAGTTTTTCACGTCAATTATAGGATCTAAGTCAAAGGAAGTCGAGCCTCGAACTACCATAAGATCAAGACAAACAATTTTACCTTCCAAAGTAATAGAAAACTTAGGAAGGATCCCTAAAGGTTCACTACTGGTTCTATTAAAATCTTTCAAATTCTACGTAACAGGCACAAGCTGAGGGGAACCCAAAGCTTTCCAAGTAGTTGAGGATAAAATACTAACAGAAGCACCTTCATCTACATGTGTGCGGTGTATGATCGTACCACCAGCCTTCACAATGATTTGGAAAGGGATGGAGGAAGGAAGACGAGGTTCTGTCAGTCTATTCCAATCAAAGGAAAATACCTCTGTACTTGGAGGCGGTTCTGCAGAAATAAGTGAAACGCCGCCTAGCGTAGAAGAATCTGATGTAACAAGAAGAACCTGAGCGGTATGAAGTTCACTCTCTTCAGGGAGAGTGGGATCGACCGAATGTAAAATAGAGTCGACCACTTGATCAACTAATGGATTATCAACCTGAGTGATATTAGTTTCATTCTCCAATGGAAGAGTGGGATTGACTGTACTTGAAATTATATCAATCACTCCGTCAGTTGACGGTAGGTTGGGAGAAAGTTTACGGTAACCAGTTGGAAATTCTTGCTGTGGAACAGTAAGGATTTCCAACAATTTTGAGGCTTCATCCATGTGAGGGAAAATGTGATTTTGATGACTCCCTTTGCATAACCTACAAGGAAACCTAACTTTACCCTTTTTCCCAGGAACCTGACTATCACTGGTTAATGGATCAACAGTAATTTGATGGGATTTTTGTGACCATACTTCCAAGACCATTGGAATACCAGGACATTTTAATTATAAATCTTCCGGGAAATCACATAAGGAATTTTTGGAACTGACGCGTTTCGAACTACCAACTGTAGTTCATCATCAGGATAATGAGGAATGGCTGATCTGACATACACATTTATATCATGAAGAGAGAAGCAACGGTCAAGACCCCAAGGAGTCAAAAAACGGTAAAAAATTATTTCCTGGAAGATTTATAATTAAAATGTTATGGATCACAGAAGCTTACACTCTCAAATACCAGGACAATTAATAAGGAAGTGGTAACCCTTACAAAGCTTGCAAGGGAATTTGGGTTTATGATGCATGTTGGAGGTTTCCTCAACATTACTAACACTTACATCCATGGTTCACTGGTTGACTTCTTTCTTATTTTGCTTCTTCTTCTTCTTCTTCCCTTTCTTCTTCTTCTTAGTCACCTGGTTACTAGCGTCAAGGCTTTTACCAAGCAAAGAGGAAGAAAGGGAGGAAGACATATTGGGCGAAGAAGGTAAAGGGTCAACATGAGGTTGGTGATGTTGAGATGGTGAACTCTGTTGAGGTGAAGCATTCGGTTGAGGTGGAATAATTGGAGTATTCGGGGCCAACGAAGTTGAAAATAACCATATTAGTAAACCTATTGTAAATCCAGGTAATGAAAATGTAGCCATATAAGGAGGACCAACATTTCCAAAGAAAGGAAAAGTACTAGGATTCTCATTAAGAGGGGTTCCTTGGTTGGAAAATTCTGGAACAGTTGCCATTAGATTCAACTTTAGTGAATTTTATTAACAATTTAAAACTAAAATTAACAATTCACAATTCACACCTAACAATTAAAATTCACAATTCACACCTATGTCTCTAAGAATAAAAACAAACAAATGAACACGCGCTATCAAATCTAGGAGTCAAACCACACACAAACAGTAGATTCTCGCACTAAAAACACTAGTTGGTGATGAAATCCAACATCGTATAATTTTAATGCAGAAATGGCGGTTGGAACAGTTACCCCGACAACCTTCTTAATGAAACAGACCAATGAAATTTTCTCCACTTAAACCATCTCGAGTGAAGATAACCCTCCGGAGAGTCCAAGTGAGTCTAGTTGACGTCTGCTCCAGGTACAGTGGGATCTTCCCTCCACCGTCACCTTGGGAAAGAATCCTAAATTTTATGACCACTAAGGTCACCAACAGGAACAAATATACCTAGGGGAATAGTCTACGATCCGATACACATGCAAGGGCAGAGTAACAAAGCTCAATCCCCTTGAAGGCTCCTTGACGTAATCCACGGTTTACCGACAAGTGACCCCAGGCTCCTCGACAATGGTCAATCTGAGGTTTACCGTTTTTAATACGTGTATATCTGCTATCATTCCCAATGAGGAATGATTGATTACCTCACTGGTTTGGATATGATCTCGTGCTTGACTCCTTTAGGAGGAGCTTCCTAGAGCATACATGAAACAATTGGAATTTTTCCTACCGCAAGATCGACTACTTATTTGTTTTACTATCTTGGAGAGTTAACTAAAACCTATTCCAAGACACTAGCCTAAGCTATGTTGGTGGAAAGAGCCCTAAAAATGTAAAAATTACTAGATGAATTTTATTAAGCGCTGCGTTATTTAGGCTATTATTACTCAAAGGGTAAATGGATATGAAACCAATGGTGTTATGACCCGACTCAAAACTGAATGCAATCGAATATGATAATGTAATATTTTCAATTTGATGAATCATAACTAAAGTAAGGAGAGAGTTTCCATTCACTTCCAACAATGCAAAAATTGATCAATAAGAGAAAATATAACAAATTCTCTAATGCACTAATTTCATCAAGAAAAACTAACGCCAATCAATTCAAAACAATTTTTTTATTTTTATGTTTTAAAACAAACATAAAAACATGTAAATTTAAATTAAAGAAACTGATCTAAATCTACGTTTTTTTTTTCATAATGTAAAATATGTAGTTGTAACCTGTGCACAATTCACATGAAAACTATGCAAATGTAATCTATGCACATTTTCATTCATATTCTGAAAATGAGAATTCTAATTATGCAAATGTGATCTATGCAAGAGAATTCTCAAACACAAGATGATTCTAATGTAATCTAAGAACCAATCAAGTGTAAGTAAAAAAAATTGGGTGAGAGTTCCAAAGATCAAAAAATAAAAACACTCAAAGGTGATTAACACTCAAACACAATTTAGTCCCCCCCTCGGCGAATGAGGAGGAATTTTTTTTGCAAAAAATAAATAAAAAAGATGCAAAATTGTTAAGATACTGAGACAAACCTTGAGTTAATGACCAAAGGAAATAAAATTAAGAATTTCTCAAAAAGAATTTAAAACACCCAATTAACTTAACGGAGACTGGTGAGATGGTAAAATTGCTGAAAGAAACTCATAAAAAAGGCTTTTTGACAGAAAAATACAGATCTGGGTAGATGCTAAGAATCTCAAATTAAATCTAGACTAAGCCTGAAAAGGAAATTTTAAGTTTTCATAAAATTTTCCCAGGGTCCGCAGGCTCCAGAGTAAACAGGTGCAGTACGGCACCGGTTACTCAAGAAAATTGCGAAGATGACCGCACTGTGCGTGAATGCAAAGTGCGGAGATCAGAAAACTTCAAGAAAACAAAAGTTTTCAAAAGTTTTCAAAGTACAAAAAAATTAAACTAAGCCACCCAAACCAGTATACATCAATCAAAATTAGAAAAAAAATAAATTCCAAAGTCAAACTTAAAGAAAAAGAAAACTAAGTTCTATTCCCCAGTGGAGTCGCCATTTTGTTGGACGGATAAGTCGTTCTTGCGGACAAGACAGACCTCCCAAGTGTCCTACGGACAGTTAGCAACAAACGGACAATTAAATCTGTCTTTCTATAGATATATCGTGATTCGTAATTAAATGCTATAAAGGTTTGACAATCCTACCTTTGATCCAATGCTTGTTTGTAGTAGTAGTCCTTCAGTCGCCCAAAAGAATTGCCTTCAAAGATCTGCAATCACAAACAAGAAAACATAAAATAGCACCTGCATAGAATATATTCATAAATCATATATATTATGGTGATCAAGGAATCCATAAAATAAACCAATCAATTGACAACTTATTGAGAAAAACGGATTTATTTGTATTAACTTAAATAAAGAAGAGCCTTAAAACCGTGTCCTTCTTGATGTTGTATAGGTCTTCCTGGGGTCCAGAACAGGCGTTTCCTTTACTCTGACCAGCCTTGCACTCTTCCAACCGAGATACATACAGGTATGTAATGTTTCCCACATAGAATCTCAGCTAAAAGGGTCTAAGTTTCAACAGCACTTCGACTCCAATAATACTAAAAACTTCAACTCATCAATTGTAACCCTTTGAGGCTGCCCTATGCCTCTTTTTATAGTGAAAGAGAGGAAGTCACAGCACCATACAAGAATGGATAGAATCCTCCTTCAAAGGGATTAGCTCCTTACATCAAGGAGTTAGCTCCTTATTTGGATGGGATGCATGAACATGAAAGGAGCGGACTTTCCACCGCAGGAATGTTTCTAGAAGCTTCCAAAAATGAATTTAACTGAGCTACTAGATTTTAATTGTGCATTTTTCAATATTTTACAGGGGTCCGCACTCTTAATAAATAGAAAGTGCGTTTGGCTACGCATGATTTATAGCCAAAAAGTGCGGGACCGCAGGCAATACTAAGAGAAAGTGCGGAACCATAGTTTTAAGGCTTTTATGAGCTTTTCTCTTAGTTTCAAGGCTCGAATTTTAGGAACTTGGATATTAAAGACTTCCAAGGGAGTACTAAAATTTCATGGTGACAAATTTAAGTATAACAAGACACTGAGAGAATTAGGTTACATCCTCCTTGTTAGCCACCTATAAAATTTGCCATATCAAATGGTGGCTAAATCTCTTTTAGCCTTTAAGAAACAATTCATGACCAAATTGTTAGTTCTTAAAGTCTTATGAAGATATTTACCCTTTGATTTAATCTTCACTGTTGTTTCCCTCTTTATCCTAAAGAACCTGTTGTTTGCCAAGAGAAAGACTGCTTAAAACCCCATTTTCCCATCATTTTCACTCCTCCTTTGCTCATAAATAAACCCCATTTTCATTCTTATTTCCCTTCATGAAATCCCTCCATAAACCTTCATTTTAACCTTTAAAATCATCAAACTCCACTTTAAAACCTTATATCTCCCCTTTATTTGGTTTTAAAAAATCCTCCCTTTAGCCTATCAGAACCCTCAGTTTGGCTTAAAAACCCTGCTTTTTGGCCTAAAAATCACCTTTTTACACTTTATAGGTCTTAAGCCCCCGAGGGATTATTTCCTTTATCCCCTCCGTCTCATGTGTCCTTAGCCCCGCAATCGGGCACTTAAAGGCCTTAAACCCTTTTCCAAACCCATTATTCCTTCTATTTTTCCATTCCCCGACGAAAAGGTTTAAATGAGTATGGACCGTTGATCTTTGCAGATCAATGGCCATTGGGCTTTATCCGTCCGCCTCTCGTCCCTTTCCTCCTTTCCACATTCTCCACTCCTTCTTTAAATCCCAACTGTTCATTTAAACGATCTTACGGTTTGGATTTAACCCGATAAAACCAATTTTTCAATTGAATTTTTTCCCCCGCCACTTAAATTTCCCACTACATGACAAAAATAATGTTGGTCCCACCAGAACCCCCCGCTTGCGCAAATTTCCCCGTCGCGTGCGATCCGCGCCGTCAGATCTAGAACCTTCGATCCGATGGCGGACGATGTGTTTCGCAAATTTTTTGCGCTCGAGAGTTGACACCAATTTTTTTTGCGAAAAGAGAGGTTTTAGGTGGGACAGGTGTCAAACGTTGTATCATATCACACTTTTTTGGGGCAAACCACTTACCCCCAAAATGCAACGCGAAAACCGCTGCCGGTTTTTCGCTTTACCACCACCCGTGCCACTTTTCTTTTCATCTTTTAATCCTGGCCGTCGATCTCTGAGATCGGATGGTCCCGATTTAATCTCACCCCCATCTCGTCTGTCATCCTTCTACTCTCCCAAACGTTTCGTCGATTAACTCAACCGTTGATTATCCTAATCCTACGGCTCCGGGTCTCCCTTGCGCCCAAAACCTCCAAAGAAGTTCTCGACCTATTTTCGCAGGATTTTCTTAATTTTTTTTTGTTTGTGCAGGTTATATGAATTTTTCCCATTGTTTTAAAAATAACGTGAAGGCCAGGAATGACGATTCCTAACCTTAGGTACAGGAGGGGATCCAAGGAGTTCTTCATCAAAACAAACACCTCCACCTGTGTAAACCTTCTGCGCGCCTGCAAACAGTAAAAAAAATGAACATCAATTAAATAAAGGGTATCAGAGTGAAGAATTAAAGATTTTAAATAGAGTTTAAAGGGATTGAGGTATAAAACTCAGGAATCAAAGGCCTGATCCACAAATAAATACAATATTAAAGAACAAAGACCAGAATATAAAGATCAAGGCCTAATTAGGCCTAAAACACAGACCAAAAGCAAATTAAAAGTGTTTTAAGGAAAAAAGAAGAAGAGATATATCAGTCCGAAAGGCCTCCACTGCCACATCAAAGGCCAATTATCCTCTTCAGCTACCAAAGAGCCACCTGCAGCTTCCATAAATCAGAATAAGGCATAGTTATTGCCCAGTCAGAAGATATTTTCTTAAAGACAGCTGAACAACTATCTCAAAACAAAGAATATATGTTAAACTGTCAGTAAAGTTATTGTAAAAGATAAAGAAAGCCTTAAAGTCAGTATTTTTGTCCACTAGGCCTAAAAAACATAAATGTAATAAATGAAACAGAGTTATAATTCAATGCATTCGTGCCTTATGCCTTGCATGGATTTCAAGGCTAGGAATTGCATTTAGTATAGAATTAATGATACTAAACCCTAGAAACTCTTCCACCTCCTCATTTCCTTATAAAATCTCCTTGAGGAGCACATTGTAAAGGGTTGGTTGTTGGGATTTGATGTAATACTTGCTGCTTGAAACTTTCTTCATGTAAATAGTTCTCAGAGGCTGTTGATGCTCTGTTTGTAATCAAAGAAGTTAGGCTGAGAAGAGAAGTTGTTGCTGTTCTGAAACATTGGACTTGAAGTATGTATCTGGATTGACATCAATACACAAGCTTATTCATGGGATCCTGGTTTATACCATTGGTGATGTGCCTCTCATTGTACTTGTTTTCCTTCTTATGTTTTCCACAAAATTGTTCATTTTTCTCTGATAAAGAACAACAAATATAGAGCTAGTATTTATGGTTAAAAGTACCCTACTCTCACTGATAAGCTTTATCTTTATGTTTTCCTCCAAATTGTGTATTTAAGAATGACTTAAGTTAAGTGTAAAAATTTTCAAGGAATGTTGGTTATTCCATGTCTTGAAGTGCTAAACTTGAAAGGAAGTTCCTGAATGATATTTTCATTAAATGCTAAGTATAGTTGGACTAGGAAAGTTTATGGTTTGCCCTGTTGTTGTAGCCTCTACAACACCCTCCAAAAATTCACCCTCTAAAATTTTGGAGCCCCTCAGCATCGAAAAAAGCTAAGTTAAAGTCTGTAGAAGTTAAGAGTCGCTGAGTCATAAATTAATTATTTTACCCAAATCTGCGACCTAGCGACCCTGCGACCCCCAGGTCGCGAGGTCACACCTCCCTTAAAAAATAGAACATTGTGACCTAGAGACCTCATTAATGGCTCTCACACGTGACCCTTTTATAAATAGGAGGGTCACTAGGTCGCATTCTGTTCATGCAACGGATAGAAAAAAACGCTTCTGACAGGTCGACTGGAGCGTGATTTTCCTGGGTAAGTTGTCGTTTCCTCCTGCTATATCCTTTTTTTTACTTTGTTTCCCTGTTACCTCTACCTTAGCCTTTAAAATCTTCCATCATTTCTCCCCTTGACCCTTTAAGACTTGAGATGCCCATATTGCCCTAACACTCCCCCTCCTTGCACAATCTTGCAGCCACAATTCATCCAGCCTCCTTGATATGTGTTCATCTCCTAAAACTACTTCCCCTCCTCTATTTTGATGGCCCACTTATTCTTGCATTATTTAAAGTTAAAGAGAAATCCATTCACTACGTCGCGCGCGAAAAAAACCCGGCCAGCCCTAGTGCGACTCCCGACCTCTGCGACTTCGCGACCCTGCGACCCTGGTCGCTAAGTCACCAGGTCGCAGCCACCCTCCAGACTGTTTTTTGTGACCCTTGCGACCCAGCGACCCGGTCGCAAGTCGCAGAGTCGCACTTTCCTCGAACTACCTGGCATTTGCGATCCAGCGACCTCGCGACCTGGTCGTAAGGTCGCGAGGTCGCAAGGTCGCTTCCTCCCGAAAACTTAAGCCTCATGACCCTTGTGACCCAACGACCCAGTCGCAGGTCGCTAACTCACCCCTTCCTATGTTTTCAATTGGGAAAATTTAATAAACTGTGCCTGGGCTTTTATCATGATGACATCTTTCTTACCCTGGGATTCTTTCATGAACATGACAGGTGAATTCGAAGCAGATTTAGAATGTGTCCTCATTTCTTCAGACTCGAGTGACATGGGACCTCTGGTGGCCCGTAGGAAAAACAAGAGCCCAGAAATATAAGACATAGAGATGGATATACCAATGTCCCCACCCCCGATCTACAGGGACACCTAATGTAAATTTGCTAAAGGGGATAACATGAGATGGTATCAAATATACCAGGAATTTTCTTGGCCAGAATTTCCAGAAGACCTCCCCGACTGGCAAGTATACATACAAGTTAAAATGTCGAAGCTCCACTATGCAATTTCCCACCCTGCTATATTCCCATGCGCGTGGGTCATTGAGTGGATCATACAAAACACCGACCCCAAAAAATGGGTAATTCGGGACTATGAAGGTAAAGCATTTGCGACTCTCAAGGGCTCGGATGCTGATTTTTACTACGCACTGCCAGAACGAGAGCAGGTCTTCACAGAAGAATGGGCCACCACCCACATAGTCGCCATAACATATACCTTGAGAGGGTGGTGGGAGGAGCCTGAAAAGTTCAAATTCAAGAAGGATCAGGAATATCCAGTGGCGGGTCTCCAGAAGGTATACAAGCTGGTGGAAGCTATGCTTTGCAGGTCTTCATCTCAACACTCTATAGGAAACTGTTCGGTCAAGACACTCCATGCATGTCCTGGCGAGCCATGGAGACGTTAGTCAAGGTGGCACATTGGTTCCATCTGGCCGAATACACCTTTATTCGAGTCTTTGGTTCATTCAAGACTCCCCATGCTATGCCCCGATTTGTTACGGATAAAATGCTCCTTCAGGAGGTATGTTTCCAGATGACTTCTGGTTTCTCTAAGGTCCTGACTAAAGGTAAGAAGAAGTCGTGGCCTACACTTCCTCTCACCATCGGTGCCCACACGGTCAAGGATTTCAGAGAGGTAGAGGCAGAGGCAGAAGAGATGAGACGTTTTTTCCTACGGCCGTTGGACCACCAGACATATGACCCAGACAGGATAGTCCTTGATCACTATAAGCGGGCTAAGTTCAAATGGAGCTATCAACATACTGAATGCCCATATGAGGATGAGAAAATAAAATGGTATAATGTGGATAGGGAACTTGCCCCGGGGGCATGGTCCGATCAGGAAGATCCAGATAATCACACGTTGGAGGAAAGAATCTGTGAACTAGGAGGCACTTCTTCTTCTCAGGCCAAGAATCCTTGAACCAGCACAGGCCACAACACTACTTCCCAATAGAAAGAGCAAGAGGCCAAAGCTCAGTGTGAAATTGAAAAGAAGAAAAAAGAGGATGAAGAAAAGCGTAAAAAGAACCTGAAGGCAGAGCAAAAGAAGAAGCAGGCAGAAGAGGCCCGAAGAAGAAAGGAAGAGCAGGAGGCAGAAGCTGAGGCGGAATGATAGTTCAAAATGGAATTAGATCAAGTGGAAGCCAAACGCAAGAAGAAAGAAGAACAGGAAGCAGTGGCAGAAACAGAACGCAAGCAGAAAGTAGTGCAGGAAGCAGCGGTAGAAACAGAGCGCAAGCAGAAGGAAGAATAGGAGAAGGAAGAAGCAGAATGGCTTCAAAAATAAGAGGAAGAAAGGAAAAGAAAAGAAGAGGAGGATCGAAGATAAAATAATACAGAGACATCTCCTCCAGTCATAGAATCAAAAACTGAGTTGCAGCCCCTCGAAGTTCCGGTATTCAATACACGTTTTGCACTCTTCGAGCCGAGCTCTTACGAAGGGTAAAAATAAGAAGTATTTAACCTTACAAGGCTCACATATGATCATTTCTCCTTCAAGATCCGACAGGAGAAAAGGAGATGTCTGGCACGAAACCCTTCTGCCCCAATCACAACCGCGACAGAGAAAGATATAGTCCTGGATACTAGGACTAACCCAATAATGATAGCATCGGCCGGCACTGCTTTTGTCGTAGCCACGGAGGAAAATTTAAACCAAATGAGTAGAGAGATCCTCTCTTTACAAAATAAGTTACAAGAATCAGAGCAAAGGGAAGAAAGGGCAGAGCAAGAAAAAACAATGTTAAAGGAGGAGATTCAACAGCTTCAAGACAAAATCACCCCTGTTAACGAAGTACTGCCTACCGTCCGAAGAGAGTTGGAGGTATTGGAGGTCACCATGAGGCATGTGTATGGGGAAATGTTCACTATAAAACAAATAGTTTCTCCCCTACTGAGAGCCCAAGCAGAGACCAAGCAAAGGAGCGAACAACTGAGGGAGGCCTCCACCGCATTGGAAAGAATGATAGAATGGACAGGTCGGTACCCACAGGCTCTAGAGAACGTGCCCAAGAAATATTGGATCCACACCCAAGATGCCAAGTTCCATATTCAGATTAAAATGCAGTCCAAGGATAAGCTATCCAAGGACCTAGAAAAGGTAATGGCCGCATACGAGCATTTGATCAGCAGCATCGACTCAATGCATGCACTACACCACATTCCATCGCTGGGTGCATTGAGCAAGGAGAAGACATGGGGACAAGTGGATCAGGAGATTCAAACATTTTTGCAATCTATCAGATAGTCTGTTGCCGCTCCTGATCTTGCAACATTATAGGAGAACTTGGGTAAGTTCATTGTTACACCAGTTTGGATCTACACTAAACTGGCCTCTTTAGCCAACCAAGTCACGCTCAAAAGAGAGACTCTGATTCCAAATGCCTTGGAGTTCCTGCATCAGTTAAGGGAAGAATTTCCTTTGATTTCTCCAATAGCGGCAGATTATCATGCATGGCAGAACTTTCTCAGAGAGCAGCAAGTTGATGCCCTTGACCTCACGATCACACACACATTCTCATGATCAGACGACAGTAGGTCGCAGGTCGCACTCCCAGCTGGGTCGTAGGTCGCAGCCTTCATTCAGGTCGCAAGGCAGCCCAACAGTTGGGAAGGCGAAAATTCAGGAAGCCCAAAGGGCAAGTTTTGGTCTATAAAAACTTCCTTCGGGAAGATTGTGAAGGCTCTTTTTTTTGGGACTCAAAGAGTTATAGTGCATTGTATAGAGGGATTACACTTTTGAATATGAATACAGATACTTGTTAAATTCCTTTTGGATCTGATGTGGTTTGATGTATGAACACTATGAGTATTTTGTTTTCAGTTTCTAACTTCTTTTGATTAATGAAACTGTGAATCCAATTACATCATTTATGCATTATAGTTTTCTGTACATGTGTTAATGATGCTAATTTTATTTGCGATTTCTCAATGAATGTTGATAACTTTGTTTACTGAAATTTATATTATCACCGACACCATTTAAGGAAGTGAAGGGTGTTCTTCCATAAAGAATTGTTTCTTCTGTGGTTAGAAAAACACACAAGCATGACCCTAATGATGTGTTGTTGACAGCATTTCCTTTGGCCCACATGCTTTATTATTAAACTTGCTACGCATAGTGTTATATATTCATTTAACTCATCAATCGTGTGTTTGTATCATCTGAATAAGTGTGTGCCCGTAGGTTCATTGAAGTCTTATTGAGACCCAAGGAAAAGAGACTTAAGCGGTAGCTGGACCCACACCCCAGACGGGATCCCTACTCCAAACGGTTTAGAGTCTAGTCGGTACTTTTTACCGGGGAGATCCCTTGCTGTTGGCCTGACAAATTTTCTCATCAACAGAATTGGCGCTAGAAGGGGGGCCTGAATGGAAGCCTCCCAACACACGAGTAACATTTCGTTACAAAATCCCCAAGGGGAGGCCATAAATGATGACACTGGTCCTCCCCCTTTGGAAGATGTCCAAGGGGAGGAAGCTCCTTACTACGAGGTCACTGGGGAGCAGTTGAGAATTCTGCGCTTGGTTTCCCATAACCTCATCAGGGACTTGAAATTCACTCCAGTCATGAGTTTCCTAACCCATACTAGGACCCCTGCTGCTACCCTCACCCGCAATGGTGCCCTTATTAATTCCCTGCCCCAGTTGATAAATATGATGGTTGAAGATCTCGCATCGGCTTTTCAAAATAACGAACCTATTCTAGAGCCCCAAGGAGCTGAAGAAGAGGGTCCCAACGTGAATGAACCCCATCCTGATCTTTAGCCTGACCAGACCCAAAATAACAACAATCAGCTCCACCGTCCACCGGGAGGAGGCGAGGGAAAAAGAGGCCGAGGGAATAGAGGTCAGGGAGACAGAGGTCGTGGCCAAGTTCACCATGCTGCCCATCACCGTCAAAACCAAAATAGGCCCCTTATCTACAATTGGAGGTATCTCAGAAATATGGCCAACCACGAGGGATGTCAAGACGAGCACTCTCACTACGAAGGGGAAGCATCCACGTCAGGTGCAGGAAGTGAATCTAAATATGAAATCAAGCACCATGAACATGCCAGGTGAGTGCAACCACTTGCTTGGATGGCCCAATCCCCATTAGATCTCTTGGGCCCCCTCCATGACATGCCTAGGCACCCTGAAAAACACCTCCCCAAGTTTGATCCTGAGAAAGGCACGTTGGCCGAATACCACATAAGAAACTTCTACCTTTCGCTACAAATTATGAGAGTTCAAACAGATGATGTTACCTCCCGCCTTTTTCCCCACACTCTTGAGAATAAAGCGGCCACCTGGTATCACTCTCTCCCAAGTGCTTCCATAACGTCATGGGACCAATTCCATCGCATTTTCTTACAAAAGTTTTCGGAAGACAAAACCCCCTCCATGCTCCTCACAGAGCTAAGTACTATAAAATGCCAAAAGAAAGAGAATGTCAAATATTTTAATCAGCATTTTGCTACCATATTGAACAAGTTTCCCCCCAACTTGGCGTTGGATGACTCCATTACCATAGACTACTACACAAAGGCTCTTCCCAGGGACATTGTCGTTTTCGTAAAGCGCGAGGCTAGGGATACCCTTGCAGCAAATTACGCGGCTGCCCTTGCCGTAGAAAAGGACATGCTTTCCATAGGTATGCAAAAGACGAAATGATCACTGACGGAGGGCAGCAAGGGCTGACTCTAACAGGGTCATCGATCATGAAGGACGAGACGATCACAAACCCACCTCGAAGAATAATCAGGCTTCCACACTCAAGACCGCGGATAAGGACAGGGATAATTTTGACCTCGAGAGTATAGAAAAGACCCTCAAGCTATTAACCAACAAAGTATCTAACCTGAAGAGAAAGGGCATTGAATCCACTACTGACACTAAGATTCAAAAGCCCTTTTTCAGAAAGAATAACCCCACCACCAACTAACCTCCATCAAATCGAAACACTGTTCTCAACATGGAAGAAATCGAAAAATATAATTTTTTCTCTTTCCACCAGGCCGCCCACTCCGAGAAGACATGCCCCCAATGGATTGGCAGCATGACTATAGTAGTAAATCAACTCCTAGATGATCAAACCCCAGGGGATGCAAGAGAAGATGATGTCTCTGACAATGAAGAAGATCTGCCCCCTGATGAAGAACCAGTATCTACCGTCCTTGTGTTTGATGTGATCCGCGGGGAAATCACTTGTACCATCACTGACATCAACATGGCCGATGACCCTAAAGCCAAGCCCGTACGAAACTATAACCTAAGCAGAAAAGGATCAGTTCCTGAAAAATCTTTCGAAGAGAAGAAGAGGGCCTTCTTAAGGAAAATCTCACCCCCAGGGAATGAACACCAAGCTGTTATTCCTGAGAAGTCCACTCCCAACAACACCCAAGTAAACCAAAAGAGAAAGCTACCAGTAGGGTTGCCCAAAACCCCCACCGAGACTAGTCCACACTCTAACTCTGGTTACAACATTGTTGAATACATGAAGAAAACTAGAGCCAACATCTCCCTTTATGAGCTTGCCCGCATCACCAACCAACGAGAGCTTATTCTCAAATCCTTTGCCAAACCAAGCTAAAATCTCTCCCCAACCCACAGCTCCAGAGAAACCAAAAGATGATGTATGGACCTTGTATTATGATGGTTCCAAGACGCATGACGGAGCTGGCGTGGGCTGCATCCTGTTGGATCCCCAAAAGAAAAAGTTTTTGATTTCATGCCGGCTAGAATTCCAGTGCACCAACAATACCGCCGAATATGAGGCCTTAGTCCTCGGACTCAGAAAGGTGTTAGATCTGAAGGTAAGATGCTTAAAGGTTATCGGAGATTCTGAGATCATCACTAATCAAGTATGCAATACCATCGATTGCTTGTCTCCGCACTTAAAAGCTTATCAACAAGAGGTATGGCGTCTGATTTCTGCTTTCGATGCGTTTGGTATTAAATCTGTGCTTATAATGCATAATGTGGCAGCTGATACTCTGGCTAATGCTGCTACTAGGCTCACCCCTTTAAGAGATGGTTTTTCTATTGAAATAGTGTATAAGCCATCTGTGCCAGATAACATCACTAATTTACGCATTTTTTATGATGACCAATAGATACTTGAATTCATGCTCCACACCGAGGTGTTCAAAGAAGCAGTGATAGAAGAAGCGGACCATGACCAAGACTTGCAGGAAGAACAAGAGAAACACAAAGAAAATCCCATGCCCAAGGGAATAGTGTCGCTTGAAAAATTGTTTGATCTGCAAAACCGTTTCCGCGGGCCCCCCAATACTAAAGTACAAAGTTCCACTCTGGCACATCAACAGATAAACTTAGGAACAGATGAGGACCCGAGGTTCATCAACCTTGGAAAAGATTTTTCCGATCAGGAGAAACAATCTTTCACCCAACTATTCCGGAAATACCGAGACGTTTTCGCTTGGACGTATGATGAACTGCGTACGTATGACACTCGAATTATTCAACATGTGATCCCTATGAAGGAAGGAGTCAAACCTTTCCAGCAGAAGCTAAGAAAAGTGCATCCTACACTAGAACCAATGATTTAGAAAGAACTTAAGAAGTTGTTGGATGCGCGCATCATCTTCAAAGTTCGGCACTCCACTTGGGTATCAAATCTAGTCCCGATACAGAAAAAATCCGATGAGATCTGTTTGTGCGTGGATTTTCGAAATCTGAACAAGGCCTCAGACAAAGATAACTACCTGGTGCCCCCTATGGAACAGATATTGCAATCCGTATCTGGGTCCAAAATGTTCTCCTTGTTGGATGCGTTTTTGGGGTATAACCAAGTGCTAGTAGCTGAAGCCGACAGATTAAAAACTACGTTCCAAACTAAGTGGGGAATGTTCGCTTTCAGGCGCATGCCCTTCGAATTGATAAATGCTGGGGAAACTTTCCAACGGGCCATGGATATAGCTTTCCGTGGTATAATAGGACAAAGAATGGTGGTATATTTGGACGACGTCACCATGTTTTCGAAACACAGGGGCGATCACTTACGCCACCTCAGGTAAATTTTCGAAAGATGCAGGAAGTATGGGATCTCACTCAACCCAAAGAAAAGTGTTTTTTGCATGTCAGAGGGGAATTTTTTGGGCCACATCATAACCAAGCATGGAATTGTTGTAGATCCCGAGTGGGCAAAGGTCATCGCCTAGATTCCACCTCCTAGTGGCAAAAGGGCCATGCAATCTTTCCTTGGGAAAATCAACTTTGTGTGGAAATTCATATCATATTTTGCCCAAATAGTCAGGCCTTTGTAAGGGATGATCAAGAAGAATGCAATTTTCAAATGGAATCCACCTGAGAAAGAAGCTTTCAATAAAATCAAGCAGGCCATAGCAGAAGCACCATCTCTCCAAAGTCCAGACTTCAGCAAAGGTTTCATCTTGTATACCTTCGCCTCAGATTCATCACTTGCAGCTGTTCTCACACAGAAATATGCTAACAATGATGAACGACCCATATCATTCATGAGTACTGGGTTGCAAGGTGCTGAACTGAATTTCCCCGAGATTGACAAGCAGGCTTACATAGTATACAAAGCGGTCAAGCATTTCCAACCATACATCTTGAAAAACCATGTCACAGTGTTCGTCCCCCACCCAGCTGTTTTTTCACTTTTCGTGCAGCAAGAGTTGGGCCAGAGATGAGGAAACTGGATGGCATGTCTCCAAGAGTATGACCTAGAGTTCAAACCGGCACATACTGTCAAAGGAAAAGGACTCTGCCAAATGGCCGCGGAGGCTGTAAGCTCACACGGGGTTGAAGAATAATGCTGGGAGAAAGAAATTGACATGTATCAAAGTGACCACGCACTGCAGCAGAGAAACCTTTCTTGGTACTCTGACATTTTGGATTATTTGGCCCACGGCGTAATGGATCCTGTTTTGACTGCTTGGTAGAAACACGCAATAAGGCTTAAGGTTGCATCCTACCAATTAATACAATGAAAAATTTTCAAGAAACATTACAATTCAGTTCTACTACGTTGCCTGGAGCACGATGAAGCACAGAGCATCTTGAAAAAACTACACGATGGGCCAACCGGAGGACATTTTGCAGGTGATACCACTGCCCAAAAAATAATGTGCGCACACTACTATTGGCCAACCCTTTTCAAGGATGCTCACGCATATGCTCGAAAGTGTACCCAATGTCAGAAATTCGCCAATCGGGAAACGCGGCCAGCTGCTCCATTACAGTCAGTGGCAGTAGAGGAACCTTTTCAACAGTGGGGGTTGGATGTGATCGGAGAAATCTTATTGCACTCCTCCAAGCAACACCGGTACATTCTCACTACTACTGACTATTTCACCATGTTGGTTGAAGCGATACCATTATGCCAAATCAACAATCAAGAGGTAATAGAGTTTTTCACTCATTCTATCATAACCAGTTTTGGTGTTCCAACTTCCCTTGTTTTTTACAATGCAACTTATTTTTCGTCTTTCAATTTGTATGATTTTTCTTTGGAAAATGGTATTGTACTTAAACACTTTGCAAATTATTACCCCCAAGGAAATGGGCTAGCCGATTCGACTAATAACAACCTTATCTTGATCATCAAAAATACTCTGCTGTCCCACCAGCGAAACTGGCATAACGCCCTTTGGGCCGACCGGGTCACACCCAAATCCACGCTCGACACCTCCCCGTATTTTCTTGTGTATGGAAAAGAGGCCATCCTCCCTCCCCACCTATCTCTCCTTGCCCTCCAGTTGTCCCAAGAAAGCCATGGTACCCCATGCCCCACCTTGCAAGCCTGAATCGACATATTACTTAAACTGGAGGAGTAAAGGCAAAAAACCCGAGAAAAGTCCGTCATCCACCAAAGTCAGATTAAGAGATGGTTTGATAAAAAGTCCGCGGCGAGTAAAATTTTTGAAGTAGGAGACCTGGTACTTAAATTGGATAAATCTAATGAAGAGAAATGGAAACATTCCAAATTCCAAGCCCTTTGGACAGGTCCATTCTAGATTAAAGAGAAGCTAGGGTCCCACACTTAAATACTGCAAACCCTAGAGGGAAGAATCAAGGTCCTCCCGGTAAATGGGCATGACCTCAAGCATTAATTCACTTAATAGCCCTAAGAGGACCATCCCCACCCCTATACCATAGTTTATTGTTTTATGTTTTAGTTTTCATTTTGTAGTCATCCTTCTAAGAACTTCAATAAAGTGGAAGGCATTGTAGAAGTCACGCAGTTTGGCGTACTACACCAGGATCTGTGCTAATGAGAATTATTTCCTAAAAATCACAAAATATGGCAGGAGCTCGTCAGTGACTGACACCCAAAGGTAACACATGACCTAGTCCGAGCTACTAAGCGCAGGTAGATCACCTAGCAAGCTTGAGAGGGTGTTGGTGAAAATAAAGTTGGTTAAAATGGAAACTGGACTGAAAGGGAACAGGGCTAACTTTAGGTGGCGCAAGGATATCCGGGAAAACCCAAAGTCCTCATACAGACCAGGAGCAACCTCTCTTGCAAGTAAAATAAGTCGGGATCCCTCATCCGCCCAGGAAAAATTGCCCCTCTCAAATAAGTGCCATGAGCACATCTAAATAAGTGTCTTGAGCACATCTTAAATAAGTGCTATAGCACACCAATAAAGGGTAAGGGATTGAGAAAGGCTTCCTGTGCAGAGAGGTGATGCGACGACTCCGCTGGGGTACTGACCAGGCTCGCTGGCAGCGGAGCAATGTCCGTGACTCCTAGGCAGTGACTCCGCCAGGACCGAGAGGTTCGCAGGCAGCGGAGCAACACAATGAGGATGGAATAATCATACCAGATCCTGCAAATCCCTGGAGTGCTCAAACCCTTCCGGTACGAAAACCATAAGTAAAACTCGGTTAACCAGCACCTGAATGGGAAAGGAGGAAAATCAACTTCACGATGTACACAAGGCTAAAGCATGGAAACCTAAGGGTGAAAGGAACAACCTGCTAAGGCCCCTCCCTCCCCCCACTAAGGAAAATCATCAGTAGAGATTCTGGGCCCTGCCAGTGAATCGCCATTTGTTGTAGCCTCTACAACACCCTCCAAAAATTCACCCTCTAAAATTTTGGAGCCCCTGAGCATCGAAAAAGTCTAAGTTAAAGTCTGTAGAAGTTAAGAGTTGTTGAGTCACAAATTAGTTATTTTACCCAAATCTACGACCTAGCGACCTTGCGACCTCTCGGGTCGCTAAGTCGCTAAGTCACATATTTCTTGGATTTTTCAAGATCGTGACCCCGCGACCCCCGGGTCGCGAGGTCACACCTCCCTTAAAACACGGAACATTGTGACCTAGCGACCTCATCAATGGCTCGCACGCACGACCCTTTTATAAATAGGAGGGTCGCTAGGTCACATTCTGTTTATCTGATAGATAGAAAAAATGCTTCTGACAGGCTGAATGGAGCACGATTATCCCGGGTAAGTTGCCGTTTCCTCTTGCTGTTTCCTTTTTTTTACTTTGTTGCCCTATTACCTCTACCTTAGCCTTTAAAAATTTCCATCATTTCTCCCCTTGACCCTTTAAGACTTGAGATGCCCATATTGTCCTAACACTCCCCCTCCTTGCACAATCTTGCAGCCACAATTCATCCAGCCTCCTTGATATGTGTTCATCTTCTGAAACTGCTTCCCCTCCTTTGTTTTAATGACCCACTTAGTCTTGCATTATTTAAATTTAAATAGAAATCCATTCACTACGTCGCGCACAGAAAAAACCCGACCAGCCCTAGTGCGACTCCCAACCTCTGCGACTTCGTGACCCTGCGACCCAGGTCACTGAGTCACCAGGTCATAGCCGCCCTCCAGACTGTTGTTTGTGAACCTTGCAACCCAGCGACCCGGTTTAAAGTCGCAGAGTCGCACTTTCCTCGAATTTCCCGACATTTGCGACCGAGCGACCTCGTGACCTGGTCTCAAGTTCGCGAGGTCGCAAGTCGCTTCCTCTCAAAAACTTAAGCCTCGTGACCCTTGCGACCCAGCGACCCAGTCGCAGGTCGCTAACTCGCCCCTTCCTGTGTTTTCAGTTGGGAAAAGTTAATAAACTGTGCCTGGGATTTTATCATGATGGCATCTTTCTTATCCTGGGATTATTTCATGAACATGACAGGTGAATTCGAAGCAAATTTAGAGTGTGTCCCCGTTTCTTCAGACTCAAGTGACATGGGACCTCCGGTGGCCCGCAGGAAAAACAAGAGCCCAGAAATAGAAGACATAGAGATGGATATACCAATGTCCCCACCCCCGATCTACAGGGACACCTCATGTACATTTGCTAAAGGGGACAACATGATATGGTATGAAATATACCAGGAATTTTTTCGGCCAGAATTTCCAGAAGACATCCCCGACCGGAAAGTATACATACAAGTTAAAAGGTCAAATTTCCACTATGCAGGTGCCCACCCTGCTATATTCCCATGCACGGAGGTCATTGAGTGGATCATACAAAACACTGACCCCAAAAAATGGGTAATTTGGGACTATGAAGGTAAAGCATTTGCGACTTTCAAGGGCTCAGATGCTGAGTTTTACTACGCACTGCCGGAACGAGAGAAGGTCTTCACAGAAGAATGGGCCACCACCCACGTAGTCGCCATAACAGATACCTTGAGAGGGTGTTGGGAGGAGCCCAAAAAGTTCAAAGTCAAGAAGGATCAGGAATATCCAGTGGTGGGTCTCAGGAAGGTATACAAGCTGGTGGAAGTTATGCTTTGCAGGATATATGGTCATCCCGATGCCACCACTTTCAGCGAAATGTGGGTATCCCTGATGAATTATGTCACCATTAACAGTACTCATTTAAACTGGGCCAACATGCTGATGGCATCTCTCTAGACAAACATTTCCTCAACACTAGCATCGAAGGAGGGATATTCCTCTTAATTCTACATGGCTTCCTACTTGTTAGATGTTTTTTGTTCTCAGTGCCACTTCGAGGGATGGGCCCACTACTAGGATCCAGAGAAGGTGCGCCCAATTCACATAAAGACAAAAGTGTTTTGGGACTCCAGGTATAAGCAAGACATGGAGCCAATCTCGCAGGTCTTCATCCCGGCACTCTACAAGAAAATTTTTGGTCAAGACACTCCATGCATGTCCTAGCGAGCCATGGAGACGTTATTTAAGGTGGTACATTGGTTCCCTCTGGCTGAATACACCTTTATTCGAGTCTTTGGTTCATTCAAGACTCCCCATGCTATGCCCTGATTTGTTACAGATAAAATGCTCCTTCAGGAGGTTTGTTTCCAGATGACTTCTGGTTTCTCTAAGGTCCTAACTAAAGGTAAGAAAATTCATGGCTTACACTGCCTCTCACCATCGGTGCCTACACGATCAAGGATTTCAGAGAGGTAGAGGCAGAGGCAGAAGAGATGAGAAGTTTTCTCCAAGGGCCTTTGGACCACCAGACATATGACCCAGACAGGATAGTCCCTGATCACTGTAAGCGGGCTAAGTTCAAATGGAGCTATCAACATACTGAATTCCCATATGAGAATGAGAAAAGAAACTGATATAATGCGAATAGGGAACTTGCCCCGGGGGCATGGTCCGATCAGGAAGATCCAGATAATCACACGTTGGAGGAAATAATCTGTGAACTAGGAGGCGCTTCTTCTTCACAGGCCAAGAAGCCTCGAACCAGCACAGGCCACAACACTACTTCCCAATAGAAAGAGCAAGAGGCGGAAGCTCAACACGAAACTAAAAAGAAGACAAAAGAGGATGAAGAAAAGTGTAAAAAGAACCTGAAGGTAGAGCAAAAGAAGAAGCAGGCAGAAGAGGCCCGAAGAAGAAAGGAAGAGCAGGAGGCAGAAGCTGAGGCGGAACGACAGCTCAAAAGGGAATTAGATCAAGTGGAAGCCGAATGCAAGAAGAAAGAAGAATAGGAAGCAGTGGTAGAAGCAGAATGCAAGTAGAAAGAAGAGCAGGAAGCAGCGGCAGAAATAGAGTGCAAGCAGAAGGAAGAATAGGAGAAGGCAGAAGAAGAACGACTTCGAAAAGAAGAGGAAGAAAGGAAAATAAAAGAAGAGGAGGATCGAAGATCAAAGAATACCGAGACATCTCCTCCAGTCACAGAATCACAAACTGAGCTGCAGCCCCTCGAAGTGCCTGTAGTCAATACACGTTTTGCACTCTCTGAGCTGAGCTCTTACGAAGGGCAAGAAGAAGAAGTATTTAACCTTACAAGGCTCACATATGATCAGTTCTCCTTCAAGATCCGACAGGAGAAAAGGAGATTTCTGGCACGAAACCCTTCTGCCCCAATCACAGCCGCGACAGAGAAAGATATAGTCCTGGATACTAGGACTAACCCAGTAATGATAGCATCGATCAGCACTGCTTTTTCCGCAACCACGGAGAAAAATGTAAACTGAATGAGTAGAGAGATCCTCTCTTTACAAAATAAGTTACAAGAATCAGAGCAAAGGTAAGCAAGGGAAGATCAAGAAAAAACAACATTAAAGGAGGAGATTCAACAACTTCAAGACAAAATCACCCCTGTTAATGAAGTACTGCTCACCGTCTGAAGATATTTGGAAGTATTGGAGGTCACCATGAGGCAGGTGTATGGGGAAATGTTCACTATAAAAAAAACAGTTGCTCCCCTACTGAGAGTCCAAGAAGAGACCAAGAAGAGGAGCAAACAAGTGAGGGAGGCCTCCACCGCGTTGGACAGAATGATAGAATGGATAGGTCGGTATGCACAAGCTCTGGAGAACGTGCCCAAGAAATACTAGATCCACACCCAAGATGCCAAGGTCCAGATTCAAATTAAAATGGAGTCCAAGGATAAGCTATCCAAGGACCTAGAAAAGGTAATGGCCGCATACGAGCATTTTATCAGCGGCTTCGACTCAATGCATGCACTACACCACATTCCATCACTGGGTGCATTGAGCGAGGAGAAGACATGGGGACAGGTGGATCAGGAGATTCAAACATTTCTGCAACCTATCAGACAGGCTGTTGCCGCTCCTGATCTTGCAGCATCGCAAGAGAACTTGGGTAAGTTCATTGTTACACCAGTTTGGATCTACACTAAACTGGCCTCTTTAGCCAACCAAGTCACACTCAAAAGAGAGACTCTAATTCCAAATTTCTTGGAGTGCCTACATCGGTTAAGGGAATAAGTTCCTTTGATTTCTCCAATAGCGGAAGATTATCGTTCATGGCAGAACTTTCTTATAGAGCAGCAAGTTGATGCCCCTAACCTCACGATCACGCGCACATTCTCATGATCAGACGATAGTAGGTCGTAGGTCGCACTTTGCAACTAGGTCGTAGGTCGCACTCCCAGCTGGGTCGCAGGTCGCAACCTTCATTCAGGTCGTAAGGCAGCCCAACATTTGGGAAGGCGAAAAGTCAGGAAGCCCAAAGGGCAAGTTTTGGTCTATAAAAACTTCCTTCGGGGAGATTGTGAAGGCTCTTTTTTTTTGGGACTCAAAGAGCTATAGTGCATTGTATATAGGGATTACACTTTTGAATATGAATACAATTCTTGTTAAATTCCTTTTGGATCTTATGTGGTTTAATGTATGACCACTATGAGTATTTCGTTTTCAGTTTCTAACATCTTTTGATTAATGAAACTGTGAATCCAATTACATCATTTATGCATTATAGTTTTCTGTACATGTGTTAATGATGCTAAGTTTATTTGCGCTTTCTCAATGAATGTTGATAACTTTGTTTACTGACATTTATATTATCACCGACACCATTTAAGGAAGTGAAGGGTGTTCTACCATAAATAATTGTTTCTTCTGTGGTTACAACATCACACAAGCATGAACCTAATGATGTGATGTTGACAGCATTTCCTTTGGCCCACATGCTTTATTATTCAGCTTGCTACGCATAGTGTTATATATTCATTTAACGCATCAATCATGTGTTTGTATCATCCGAATAAGTGTGTGCTCGCAGGCTCATTGAAGTCTTATTGAGACCCAAGGAAAAGAGCCTTAAGCGGTAGTCGGACCCACACCCCGGACGGGATCCCTACTCCAAACGGTTTAGAGTCTAGTTGGGAATTTTTACCGAGGAGATCCCTTGCTATTGGCTGGACATATTTTCCCGTCAACACCTGTTGTTAGTATGAATCTTTTGTCGGAAAAAGACCACTTTAGCTATGCATCAAAAATATCCCTAACATCAATTATGGCTGCCAATATCTTCAAATCTGTAGTTAGTTGATCAAGACAAAGCTGCACAAATCCAGATCTATGCATAAAAAGACATTAAGCAGTGAAAATAAGGTTTTGCTCCATGCATCCAATGGACAAGACAAGAACAATATTTTCGAAAGAATTTTTTATATTAAGGGCACCTGAGAGGAAAACAAGAAAGGTGTTTCCAATTCTCCTCAATGGCATGGGTTCTTGAAAGTCCTCAACGCTTCAGATCTAGCATTTCTCTCTCTTGTTGGTGTAGAAAACCCAGACAAACATAGAAATCAAAGGGAGCTCACAAAGTAAAAAGTAGAGAATGTGACAATGATAATGGCTCAAAGTCAGACCAAGAGCATAGATCTAGAGTGATATAATGAGCAAAAAAAGGTGACAAATGAATGGGAAAACCCTTCTATTTATAACAAAATATTAGGGTAGTCTAGAACTTGGTGCATGAATAAAATATTATTAACCAAATTCTAGAACCACCCTTTAAGAGTATTTTATTATATTTGTTGGAGGGAAAAGATATTTGACTTGGGTCAAATCCCTTTATTTGTAAATAATAAATAAATA
Organism: Pinus albicaulis; assembly: GCA_034641835.2. Taxonomy (NCBI): domain Eukaryota; kingdom Viridiplantae; phylum Streptophyta; class Pinopsida; order Pinales; family Pinaceae; genus Pinus; species Pinus albicaulis. Next base: position 1,521,629,023 of record CM076570.1, read on the forward strand.
AATGATTTATTTATTATTTTAAGGAAGTGGTTGAATGATAATTAAATAATTTATTTAATTATTTATAAATGATTTAGTCATATTTAACAAGGAATATTATTTAAATAAGATTTAAATAATTATTCCTAGAAAATAATAAGATAAATAAGGATTTATCTAATTAATTTCCTTGTTTTGGGTTAAATATAAATTGGAATAATAATTAAGTTATTGTTTAATTGATTATTCCATGAGGAAAATCAAACAAATAAAAATTTGTTAAATATTTCCTTTTGGGGTTTTCTATTTGGACCATAAACAACTTAATAAATGTGTTTTATTAAGTTATTTTACATAGCGAAAGCAATTTTACTTAGGGTAAAATTGGTTTTACATGGTGTACTTGGGTCCATCTAATGATAATAGGTTAGATGACCAAAAAATGGTGTAACAGATTGCCCCCCAGCGTGCGAGTGTTAGGATAAAATCGTATGACCAAAGTACGTTGTAAGAACTCAATCACCAGACATGAAAAGGGAAGTCAGAGAGAGAAATGTAAGGTAGCCTACTGTGCTGAAGAACCAGACCCTGAGGATATGAGACTTATAGGTGCAACAAGTCTCTTTTTATGAGAGGGTACCTGTGCTAGAGGCGGCGGGGGAGGCATACCTATGCCCGCCGAGAAAAAGTACAAAAGAATAGTGCATCCAGTAAACAAGGAACCGAACTGTAAAGTACATGCTGGCATAAACAGAAGCCAGATAAAATATATAATGAGGAATCCCATATACATGTTGTGCCTAGGATAACATCCAGGACTTATACAATAATATCTGAGTACATGAGATACAAATACAACCCAAATTCCCCCTATACATGGGAAAGGGCTCGCAAAATCTGACTGATACATGAAAATCAAAGAGGCGTTGCAAGCGGTTAAGGCCAACATCATCAAATATATGGAGTTGCATCGAATACTGCAATGAAGAGGTCATCCGGACATGTGAGGGGCTACCTGCAGGGCCATCCCCTCATGAGGGTTGAGACATCTCACACACACCCAGGAATCACCAATATCTGCTGCTGCATCACTGGAACATCAAGTATATGGATCTCAATCATGCTGAAAGGAGATGAAGGTGAGGAACAACCAAGTCAAAGGGTGATAAGTAGTCCCTTTGCCTGATCCGGGGCGTCGAACAAGAGTGGAACCTGGAACCAAGGTACACTGCCCTCTAGACCTGTCTTCTGGAATGAGTGAGATGATGTCGACAGAAGGAGGTCCGCCATAGGTGAGGCAATAAGGAATCCTCAACTAAGGCACGAGAGAAAATAGTAGAGCGACTGATAGACTGACACTAATGATGATAATGAAGTAGGGGATACTGAGTAGAGAATGGATGACTTTCCTTGTTAAAGCATAAAGGGCATGGATGACCTGGCAGCGACTGACACAATATCATGAGGGATAGGGGACAATGGGACTGGAGGCCATAATGTGCGACATGAGAGAGGGACCAACCAATAAAGGATGGATGACTATAGCGGGGTACAAAGGGACTCGGGATAGACTCCATGAATGTGATTATGACTCAACTCAGATGCTCTAAACAAGGGCGACTCGATGGTGTTGCCACATAGTAAAGGTTCAATGGGGGGACCATGAAAACATGAGTACAAGATGGTAACTCATGACGAAAATCAACACGAACAAGGACAAGTATGGAGGAAAAATGGTGCCTCAAGTACAAGTGTTGTAAGTGAGGAAATCCGATTTTGAGGAGAGGTGAAGAGACCCTTCTTGGGAAAAATTCATCCTGGTGAAGTATCAAGGTACTAAAAACTAACAGGTACCTAGAGCTCATGAACAGGCCAAGTCTCACTTTTTGGGGTCTATTCTACGACCTAGGTAGCAGGTACTGGGCAGAAAATTGCGTCCTGTCCCAGGAAATGACCTGAAAAGTGCGACCTGTCAGAGAAAGGGGGTTTCAGTGTTGTTTTTGGCTGAGATCTGGGATTTGTATGGTTGAGGGGCATAGGTTCCCCCAAGCATGTTGTGTTCATGCCAAAATGTATTTAGAAAAAGGGGAATCTAAACACATTTAAATGATGTGGTACGCCATTTTTTTTCATTATGGTTATGCAGTATGAGAAAGGAAATGGAGGATCACCAAAATATTTTAGTACTGCATATATGAATCAAATGGAATTTAAGTTTCCGGGTTGGCATACCTAGTGTCACTATCGCAAAGAGAGGATTTGGAGATAATGAACTGAAGCTCTCCTAGCAAACCCATAGGTTGGTCAACAACAATGTCTAAGAGACTGGGTTGCTAATGTAAGATGAAGGAACAATAAGGGGTATCATCCCTAGAGTGATCTGAAGTGATATGGGACTCTATAGGTTCGTCTAAATGTGGAAGAATAATGGTACTAAAGTCGACACGACCAGATACACTAGGAGAGTTGTGGAGAAGTGCTTCGCCTGGTCTCTCAAATATGGGTGCCCCCTTACCCAAACAATGGGTTTCAATGTAATGGCCACAAGGTGGATGTGGTTCAAACGCATGGGTTCGATGTAACGGGGAATATATAAAGTCAGGGGTGGGGATTGCTTCCATAATGTCATCATTGTGATAGAATATGGGGTGACTGGTGGAAGAAAGACCACCTGACGCGGCGAAGCTACCTGAATCATCATCATGAGAAGAGAGGTTCACATGCGCGTCGTCAGAAGGGGTGACAAAAGAGTAAGCAGATAAAGGATCTACCAATGTTGATCCCACGGTGATCGCAGAAGGAAATTCAAGCGAAACAACAGGGGAGGATTCAGAGGGAATGTTCCCCAAGGGTCTCATGGATGATGATAGGTATAAAATGGTGGACGAAGGCTCCGTAATCTCGACATCAGGAGGGGGAATGTCAATGGGAGTAGCCATGTCTGGTAGTTCTGCCAAAGAAAAATGTGCAAATAGGGAAGAGGTGGACACGTTGCGCTTGGCCTCAAATTGGCGGACCACGGCTAGAGAGGTGTGGAAGTCATCGAGGCGGGGACAACGGTGGGTGTAATGGCCATGTAGATCACACAAAGCACAGGGGTGGTTGGTGTGAATAGTCTTGGGGTTCTTGGCCGTGGTCGCGGAAGGAACAAAGGCTTCCAATACTATGGACTCAGGGAATGCAACATTAACCATGGGCTTGAGATGAGGCAATTCAGGATAGGTATGGGTGGCATGACTGACAACATCACACAAGGCACACTGGATGGTATTCTTTGGAGGCCGAGGAGGGGCAGGATTTGGTGGGGCAGCCTTGTCCTTTGATGCCCCCTTGCGAGCTTTGTACTTCTTACCCAAAGTGGTCGCAACAGGACGTGGTTCATGTTTAGGTGACTGAGGGACTATTTCCATGTCATGTCCTTGTTCTGTGCCATTTTCGATCCACTAGCACCTGTAGTTCCTGCTACTGCAGGTCGTCCCATATATCCAGCCGGTTTCACCGGAGCTATATTTGCATACCAAAAGTATGAGGATCAGTACCATAAATACTATTCACAAACTTTAACATGCACATAACAGATTAGTTACTTGTCACTTACCATCAGGCCCCCATACTCGACCAAGTAGAAGCGGCAAGTCCGGATCTCCCCAATAACTCATCCCATTATAGGGATAGTCGTCTACATACAATGGCATCTGATCCCAATGGGAAAATAACTTTGGTCGAAACACCCATTCGACTGCCCCTCCTCCTCCTCTGCATAGTATTCGCCCCCACCGATGCATCTTGGGTTCTCCTAGACCCCCATCAGGTAGTTGTACACAAGGTCGCAAGGTCAGGATCTTCTCAAAAAATAAGGAGCTCAATACAGTCCCATAAGCACAATCATGGTTCACTTGTTGCTTACAAAGAAACAGCTGTCATTTCAACGACACCAACATCATCTGGGCCCACCCATAGTAGGTCCCACTCAACACACTTTCTACAATCATCATCTGCCCTCTAGTGATGTGATGGAGCACTTGGCTGCCCAGGATCCACAACACTGCTGCCGCCACTGCACGGGTCTCCAACCTCTCTAGATCCCCAATCGATATCTGAGTCCCTTTGACTCGGACACCTGGTCGACAATGTCTCTCTACGAACTCCATGATGTTACGCCCCCGCGGTAACACTGGCTGTGTATTTCCCACCATCCCTAATGGTGGGAGACCAGTCAGGAAATACAGATCCTAGACTGTCAGCTCAATCCTGGACTATCAGCTCAATCCTATGCCCCTGCACTATAAAAACCTCATGATCTGGATCCCAATAACTGACAATCCGGGCCAACAAGGGCTCCCCAGCTCTCATCAGAGGGTTCTCCACAAATTTTAGAACCCCAAACCTAGCCAGTGCACGATGGATACCCTGATCTGCTTGGATTTCTGACCGCAGTGTACCCAGGTCTCTCTCTCTCCACTTTATCCATATAACTGCCATATCTACACAAAACCATCATCTTTGTCAGTCTACAGATAGGAAAAACTGCATTCAATTACACAAAACCTGAATATCATCCCACAACAACACTAAAATCACCTCCCTCTAATAGGTCGCACTTTTTGGCCAAATCCTGGGACAGGTCGCACTTTTCAGGCCCAAACCTGCTTCCCAGGTCGCAGTTTTTGCCCCAAAAAGTGCGACCCGACCGAAAATATGAGGTAGGGGCTGTTCCCGAGATTTGGGACCCTAATCTGAACTTTTAATCCATCACAAACAAAGAGTAGGATTAGGCCTCTTACCTGCAACTGACGGATCTCGATTCCAACAGTCGGTTTGTCCGCTACGATCGCCGCAAGATTTAGGGCCTTCTCTCCTCTCCACATTCACCACAACTACCCAAGAAAATGAATGTATTTGGAAGGAAAATGCCTTATTAGAAGAGAAACCCTTGATTTTTCTTTCGCTCGCTGCGACCAAACCGTAGCCCCGTTTGACACACTGTATGTACTGTTGGAAATCTCTCACCAAGCATTCAAATGGGTATCTGTTAGGTTTTCATTTTTTGATACTTCACCACGACACATTTTTTCCACGAAGGGTCTATTCACCTCTCCTCCAAATCAAATTTCCTCGCTTACAACACTTGTACTTGGGGCACCACTTTGTCTCCTTACTTGTCCTTGTTCATGTTGATTTTCGTCATGAGATACCCTATTGTACTCATTTTTTTTATGGTCCCCCATTGGACCTTTACTGTGTGGCAGCACCATTGAGTCGCCCTTGTTTAGAGCATCCGGGTTGAGTCATCATCACATTCATGGAGTCTATCCGGAGTCCCTTTGTACCCCGCTATAGTCCTCCATCCTTCATTGCTTGGTCCCTCTCTCGTATTGCACATTATGGCCTTTAGTCCCATTGTCCCCTATCCCTCATGATATTATTTCAGTCGCTGCCAAGTCATTCATGCCCTTTATGCTCTAACAAGGGAAGTCGTCCATCCGCTACTCAGTATCCCCCATTTCATCATCATCATTAGTGTCTGTCTGTTAGTCTCTCTACTATTTTCTCTTGTGCCTTAGTTGGGGATCCCTTATTGCCTCACCTATGGCGGACCTCCTTCTGTCGACATCAACTCATTCACTCCAGAAGACAGGTCTAGAGGGCGGTGTACCTTGGTTCCAGCTCCTACACTTGTTTGGTGCCTCGGATTAGGCAAAGGGATTTCTCATTACCCTTTGAATTGATTTTTTCTCAGCTCCAGCTCCTTTCAGCATGATCGAGATCCGTATACTTGATGGTCCAGTGATGCAGCAACAGTTATTGGTGATTCTCGAGTGTGTGTGAGATGTCTCAACCCTCACGAGGGGGTGGCCCTGCAGGTAGCCCCCCACATGCCCGGATTCCCTCTTCATTTCAGCGCTTGATGCAGCTCCTTAAATTTGATGATGTCGGCCTTATCCGCTTACAACACCTTTTCGATTTGCATGTATTAGTTAGATTTTTTGAGCCCTTCCCCGTTTATAGGGGGCATTTCGGTTGTATTTGTATCTCATGTACTCAGATATTATTGTATAATTCCTGGCAGTTATCCTAGGCACAACATGTATGTGGGATTCATCATTCTATTTTTCTGGCTCGTATTTATTCCAGCATGTAATTTATAGTCCGGTTCCTTGTTTACTGGACACACTATTCTTTTGTACTTTGTCTTGGCGGGCATAGGTATGCCTCCCCTGCCGCCTTTAGCACAGGTACCATCTCATAAACTAGAGACTTGTTGCACCTGTAAGTCTCGTCTCCTTAGGGTCTAGTCCTTTAGCAAATTAGACTACCTTACATTTCTCTCTCTGACTTCCCTCTTGATGTCTAGTGATTGAGTTCTTACAACGTACTTCGGTCATACGATTTTCTCCTAACACTCGTATGCTGGGGGGAAATCTATTACACCGTTTTTTGGTCATCTAACATATTATCATTAGATGGACCCAAGTACACCATGTAAGACCAATTTTACCCTAAGTAAAATTGCTTTCACTATGTGAAATAACTTAGTAAAACACCTTTATTAAGTTGTTTATGGTCTAAACAGGAAACCCCAAAAGGAAATAATAAACAAATCTATATTTGTTTATATTTCCTCAAGGAATAATTAGTTAAACATCAATTTAATTATTATTCCTCGTCATATTTAACCCAAAACAAGGAAATCAATTAAATAAATCCTTATTTATTTGATTATTTCCTAGGAATAAGTTATTTAATCCTTATTTAAATAATATTCCTAGTTAAATTTGACTAAATCATTTATAAATAATTAAATAAATAATTATTTATTTAATTATATTTACACCATTTCCTTAAAATAATAAATAAATCATTTATTTATTTATTATTTATAAATAAAGGAATTTACCCAAGTCAAAAATCCTTTCCCCTCCAACAAATATAATAAAATATTCCTAAAAGGTGGTTCTAGAATTTGATTAATAATATTTTATTCATGCACCAAGGTTCTAGACCGCCCTAATATTTTTCTATAAATAGAAGGGTTTTCCCATTCATTTGTCACCTTTCATTGCATTAGATCACTCTAGATCTATACTTTTGGTCTGACTTTGAGCCATTATCATTGTCACATTCTCCATCATTTGCTTTGTGAGCTCCCTTTGAGTTCTATGTTTGTCTACGTTTTCTACACCAACAAAAGAGAGAAGTTTTAGATCTGAAATGCTGAGGACTTTCAAGAACCCATCCCATTGAGGAGAATTGGAAACACCTTTTTTTTTTTCCTCTCAGGTGCCCCTTTAATATAAGAATTCTTTCAAATATATTGTTCTTGTCTTATCTAATGGATGCATGGAGCAACATTTCATTGTCACTTCTTAATGTCTTTTATGCATAGATTTAGATTTGTATGTTTCTTATTTGTGAATAATTAACCGTGCATTTAAAGAGATTGGCGCCTCTTTGATGTTGGGGGCTGAGTTTGTTATGCGTAGCTAAAGTGGTTATCGAAGTGTACGTAAAAAAGACCACTTTAGCTATGAATAAAAAATAGCCCTAACATCAATTATGGCTTCCAATATCTTTAAATCTGCAGTTAGTTGATCCAAATAAAGCCGCACAAATCCAAATCTATGCATAAAAGGCATTAAGCAGTGAAAATGAAATCTTGCTCCATGCATCCAATAGATAAGACAAGAACAATATATTTAAAAGAATTTTTATATTAAAGTGGCACCTGAGAGGAAAATGAGAAAGGTGTTTCCAATTCTCCTCAATGGGATGGGTTCTTGAAAGTCCTCAGCATTTCAGATCTAAAATTTCTCTCTCTTGTTGGTGTAGAAAACCCATACAAACATAGAACTCCAAGGGAGCTCACAAAGCAAATGATGGAGAATGTGACAATGATAATGGCTCAAAGTCAGACCAAAAGTATAGATCCAGAGTGATTTAATGCAATGAAAGGTGACAAATGAATGAGAAACCCCTTCTATTTATAACAAAATATTAGGGTAGCATAGAACTTGGTGCATGAATAAAATATTACTAACCAACTTCTAGAACCACCTTTTAGGAATATTTTATTATATTTGTTGGAGGGAAAAGGATTTTGACTTGGGTAAAATCCTTTATTTATAAATAATAAATAAATAAATGATTTATTTATTATTTTAAGGAAATGGTATAAATACAATTTAATAAATAATTATTTATTTAATTATTTATAAATGATTTAGTCAAATTTGACTAGGAATATTATTTAAATAAGGATTAAATAACTTAATTCTAGGAAATAATTAAATAAATAAGGATTTATTTAATTGATTTCCTTGTTTTGGGTTAAATATGACCAGGAATAATAATTAAATTAATGTTTAACTAATTATTCTTTGAGGAAATATAAACAAATATAGATTTGTTTATTATTTCCTTTTGGGGTTTCCTGTTTATACCATAAACAACTTAATAAAGGTGTTTTACTAAGTTATTTCACATAGTGAAAGTAATTACTTAGGGTAAAATTGGTCTTACATGGTGTACTTGGGTCCATCTAATGATAATAGGTTAGATGACCAAAAAATGGTGTAACAGATTGCCCCCCAGCGTACGAGTGTTAGGAGAAAATCGTATGACCGAAGTACGTTGTAAGAACTCAATCACTAGACATCAAGAGGGAAGTCAGAGAGAGAAATGTAAGGTAGTATAATGTGTTAAAGGACTAGACCCTGAGGAGACGAGACTTACAGGTGCAACAAGTCTCTAGTTTATGAGATGGTACCTGTGCTAAAGGTGGCAGGGGAGGCATAACTATGCCCGCCAAGACAAAGTACAAAAGAATAGTGTGTCCAGTAAACAAGGAACCGAACTATAAAGTACATGCTGTCATAAATACGAGCCAGAAAAATAGAATGATGAATCCCACATACATGTTGTGCCTGGGATAACAGCCAGGACTTATACAATAATATCTTAGTACATGAGATACAAATACAACCGAAATTCCCCCTATAAACGGGGAAGGGCTCGCAAAATCTGACTGATACATGCAAATCAAAAAGGCGCCGAAAGTGGCTAAGGCCGACATCATCAAATATAAGGAGCTGCATCAAGGGATAAAATGAAGAGGGCATCCGAGCATGTGGGGGGCTACCTGCAGGGCCACTCCCTCGTGAGGGTTGATACATCTCACACACACCCGGGAATCACCAATAGCTGTTGCTGCATCACTGGACCATCAAGTATACGAATATCGATCATGCTGAAAGGAGCTGGAGCTGAGAAACAATCAAGTCAAAGGGTAATGAGAAATCCCTTTTCCTGATCCGAGGCACCAAACAAATGTAGGAGCTGGAACCAAGGTACACCGCCCTCTAGACCTGTCTTCTGGAGTGAATGAGTTGATGTCGACAGAAGGAGGTCTACCATAGGTGAGGCAATAAGGGATCCCCAACTAAGGCACGAGAGAAAATAGTAGAGTGACTAACAGACGGACACTAATGATGATGATAAAATGGGGGATACTGAGTAGCGAATGGACGACTTCCCTTGTTAGAGCATAAAGGGCATGAATGACTTGGCAGCGACTGGCACAATATCATGAGGGATAGGGGACAATGGGACTGAAGGCCATAATGTGCGACACGAGAGAGGGACCAATAAATGAAGGATTGAGGACTATAGTGGGGTACAAAGGGACTCGGGATAGACTCCATGAATGCGATGATGACTCAACTCGGATGCTCTAAACAAGGGTGACTCAATGGTGCTGCCACACAGTAAAGGTCCAATGGGGGACCATAAAAAACATGAATACAATAGGGTATCTCATGACGAAAATCAACATGAACAAGGATAAGTAAGGAGGCAAAGTGGTGCCCCAAGTACAAGTGTTGTAAGTGAGGAAATTTGATTTGGAGGAGAGGTGCATAGACCCTTCGTGGACAAAATGTGTCTTGGTTAAGTATCAAAACATGAAAAATAAAAAATACCCATTTGAGTGCCTAGTGAGAGCTTTCCAAAGGTGCAGACGGTGTGTCAAACGGGGCTACGGTTTGGTCGCAGCGGGCGAAATAAAAAGTAGGGGTTTCTCTTCTAATAAGGCATTTTCCTTCCAAATACATTCATTTGCTTCTGTAGCTGTGGTGAATGTGGAGAGGAGAGAAGGCCCTAAATCTTGCGGCGATCGTAGCGGACAAACCAACCATTGGAATCGAGATCCATCAGTTGCAGGTAAGAGGCCTAATCCTACTCTTTGTTTGTGATGGATTAAAAGTTCAGATTAGGGTCCCAAATCTCAGGAATAGCCCCTACCTCATATTTTCGGCCGGGTCGCACTTTTTGGGGAAAACACTGCGACTTGGGAAGCAGTTTTGGGCCTGAAAAGTGCGACCTATCCCAGGATTTGGCCAAAAAGTGCGACCTGTTAGAGGGAGGTGATTTTAGTGCTGTTGTGGGCTGAGATTCAGGTTTGTGTAATTGAATGCAGATTTTTCTATCTGTAGACTGAAAAAGATGATGGTTTTGTGTAGATATGGAAGATATACGGATCAAGTGGAGAGAGAGAGACCTGGGTACATTGTGGTCATAAATCCAAGCAGATCAGGGTGTCCGTCGTGCACTGGCCGGGATTGGGGTTCTGAAATTTGTGGAGAACCCTCTGATGAGAGCTGGGGAGCCCTTGTTGGCCCGGATTGTTAGTTATTGGGATCCAGATCATGAGGTTTTTATAGTGCAGGGGCACAGGATTGAGCTGACAGTCTAGGATCTGTATTTCCTGACTGGTCTCCCACCATTAGGGATGGTGGGAAATACATAGCCAGTGTTACCACGGGGGTGTAACATCATGGAGTTCGTAGAGCGACATTGTCGACCAGGTGTCCAAGTCAAAGGGACTCGGATATCAATTGGGGATCTCGAGAGGTTGGAGACCCGTGCAGTGGCAGCAGCAGTTTTGCGGATCCTGGGCAGTCAGGTGCTCCATCACATCACTGGAGGGCAGATGATGATTGTAGAAAGTGTGTTGAGTGGGACCTACTATGGGTGGGCCCGAATGATGTTGGTGTCGTTGAAACGACAGTTGTCGCTTTGTAAGCGACAAGTGAACCATGATTGTGCTAATGGGACTGTATTGTGCTCCTTTTTTGAGAAGATCCCGACCTTGCGACCTCGTGTACAGCTACCTGATGGGGGTCCGAGAGAACCCAGGATGTGTCGGTGGGGGCAACTACTGTGCAGAGGAGGAGGAAGGGCGGTCGGACGGGTGTTTCGACCAGAGTTCTTTGCCCATTGGGATCAGATGCCATTATACATAGACGACTATCCCTATAGTGGGATGAGTTATTGGTGAGATCCAGACTTGCCGCTTCCGCCTGGTCAAGTATGGGGGCCTGATGGTAAGTAACAAGTAACTAATCTGTTATGTGGATGTTAAAGTTTGTGAAAATTATTTATGGTATTGATCCTCATAATTTTGGTATGCAGATATAGCTCCGGTGAAACCGGCCGGATATATGGGACAACCTACAGTAGAAGGAACTAAAAGTGCTAGTGGATCGAGAATGGCACAGAACGAGGATATGACTTCTCTATTGGAGGACATTCGTCATAGATGTGAGGGGTTTCTGACCGGTGTTTCGGAGTGGGGTTGGCAGGACTTAGACGACCAGTACATAGAGCTATGTATTGGGCTACCCTCAGAATGGCGAGGTATCATGCGGCGCATGGCGATGGCTGGTCAGACTGTGCCTGATCTACAAGCTGTGAGAGCAGAGCCATTGGCTCGGGATCCTCCAGAGAGTGATTAGATGTAGGGCAGGTGGTGCCCCCCAGTGTGTATGTAGGGGCAAGTGGTGCCCCCTAATTTTTTATTTTTGTTTTTTGTAACATGCCATGGGCATGTCATATGTTTCAGAGTAGATGGACTCTAAAAACATGTTATATGATATATATTATGGATATGCATTGTGTTTATGATTTGAAATGTTATTCTCTTGTGTGTGATAAATTCCAGTCTAGAATATGGTTTGCAATTCTATCTACGTAGTGATTTTGACTTCTAGGTACATGATTAAAAGTAATGAAGCTAAATTCACGTATCAAAAGTTTCACTCGTAAATATCGTCTAAAAAAGATAGGGTTTTGCACACGATAGACACCATTGAGTTGTAAGATAAGAAGCAGAGAATCTAAACGAACGTGCAGATGGAGGATGCGATGAGGGAGGGCATCAGCTAAGAGGCCACGTACTGCATCATATTCGGCCTGATTATTGGTGGAATTACCAATGTAGACCCCATTAGAAATAACGAGGGTATGCAAGGGGGTAAAGATGGCCCAAGCTGCCGAGGCTAGATTCTAGGAATAGCGACTTGCCCCATCGGCATAGCCAACATAATGTGTGGACAAGAGGTCCGGCGGAATATTTTCACAAGACAAGACATGGGAGGAGGGAGAATAATGATGGCAGCGTGAGTGTAGGGTAGCCATCAAACGACAACTATGGGAGGGAGTAGTCTGGTTAGGATGGATATGACTCATAGATCGACTAGAGGGTGATGTATGAGGGCTATGGGAGGAAAAGCTAGAGCTCATGCTGCAGAGGACATCATAGATACGAATGGTATCATCCTGGTTATGGGTGGGAAGGAAAAGGTCGAGGAAACCACATGATGCTACAAAGCTACCTAGATCATCAAGATGGGAAGAAAGGCTCACATACGGATCGTCACGGGGGATGACAGAAGAACAAGTAAAAATATGGTCAAAGGATGTAGAGCCCAAGGATGTTGCTGAAGGGAAATCAAGCAAAACAGATGGAGTGGATTCAGAGGGAATGTACTCTGAGGGTCGAACGGATGATGATAGGTATAGGAGGGGGGCAGCAGGTTCTGACATCTCAACATCAGGGGGAGGAATGTCAATGGTAGCAGGGGGATCCTTGAGTTGGCCTGACGCATACTGCGCGAGGATAGGAGAGGCGGATTGATTTTGTTCAACCTTGTACTCGCGAAGGACCTCTAAAGAGGCTCGGTAATGCGTGAGGTGAGGAAAATGGTGAGAATAATGGCCATAGACACCACAAAAATCACAGGGTTTATTGGTGCGAAGATTCTTTGGGTTCTTGGCTACGGACGAGGAAGAAATAGAGGATTCAGGGACCGTAGATTCAGGGAACACGACTTTAACCATAGGTTGGATATGAGGCAACTCGGGACAAGTATGGGTGGCATGACCGACACCATCACACAAGGCACAGGGCTTCGCGGGTGGAGGAGGGGTGGGGTCACGTGGGGTGGTCTTGTCTTTGGGTGCCCCCTTGCGAGCTTTTATTTTCTTTCTCGTAGCTGTCACAGCATGAGGATGGTCTTGTTGAGGTGTTGGGGGCACTATAGCGACGGAAGAAGCTAAGGGAATCGGTTGAACCGGTGTCAAAGCAAGGTATGGTTTGGGGTGACCTGGTGGGGTTTCGGCTGGAGGCTGAAGATACCAGACGGGTATTCCCAGGGTCAAATTAGGGAGGGAAAGGGTTGCCATGATGGGAACCGAATAGACTCCGGGAGGGGGAGCAAGGAAAGGTATTTGAACAGTGGGATAATGGCCAGGAGGGGCAGCTCCCAGATTTTTGAGACCGGGGGGAACCGACCCAGGAGGGTATAGAGGCTCAAGTGTACTATCTGGATGAGAAGGTCCATAAGGAAGAGGTTCGACCACTTGAGGCAAAGGGCTAGGAGCGGGTTGCGGCGAGCGAGGTTGAGGTTGCTGACTAGCCGAAGTGGGCTGCTTAAGGTCAGCCTGAGACGATTGCATCATGCAAACATTCGCCATGCTGGGATCTGAGACAGGAGGAGGGGGAGGACCCAGGAAGGTTCCAAGTAAGGAGGAGTCTTTGTAGACACTGGGGGAAACACTGGTCAAAGAATCAATGGTTCTCTTATTGGCTACAAAAGAGATGGTCGATTCAGGGGAAGTTTGAGATTTAGGCTCATGATACGTCAACTCGTCAATGGTGACTATCTTTCCATTGTGAGGGAAAAACATCGTGTGGTGGACCGCGGATGGGAAAACAAACATTGCATAGGTGTCAAATTTCAGAAAAAATTGTCGTCTCAGCTGCTACTGATGTCTGTCACCTGCGTAATAGGGCCAGAAACATGCAGAAGTTAGAAATTTTAATGTTTTAGGGTTTTATAGGCGAAAAAACAACATAAAAATAGAAAAAACGAAAAGTTGAAAAGAAACCCTAGGGTCTGAAGCAGCTGGATATGCAGGAATATGAAAAACAACAGCGATTGTAATTGAAAACCCGTGTGGAATTGCCAATTGTTAGTATGAATCTTTTGTCGGAAAAATACCACTTTAGCTACGCATAACAAATAGCCCTAACATCAATTATGGCTGCCAATATCTTCAAATCTGCAGTTAGTTGATCAAGACAAAGCTGCACAAATCTAGATCTATGCATAAAAAGACATTAAGCAGTGAAAATAAGGTTTTGCTCCATGCATCCAATGGACAAGACAAGAACAATATTTTTAAAAGAATTTTTTATATTAAGTGCACCTGAGAGGAAAACAAGAAAGGTGTTTCAAATTCTCCTCAATGGCATGGGTTCTTGAAGGTCCTCAGCACTTCAGATCTAGCATTTCTCTCTCTTGTTGGTGTAGAAAACCCAGACAAACATAGAACTCAAAGGGAGCTCACAAAGTAAAAAGTAGAAAATGTGACAATGATAATGGCTCAAATTCAGACTAAGAGCATAGATCTAGAGTGATCTAATGAGCAACAAAAGGTGACAAATGAATGGGAAAACCCTTCTATTTATAACAAAATATTAGGGTAGTCTAGAACTTGGTGCATGAATAAAATATTATTAACCAAATTCTAGAACCACCCTTTAGGAGTATTTTATTATATTTGTTGGAGGGAAAAGGTATTTGACTTGGGTCAAATCCCTTTATTTGTAAATAATAAATAAATAAATGATTTATTTATTATTTTAAGGAAGTGGTTGAATGATAATTAAATAATTTATTTAATTATTTATAAATGATTTAGTCATATTTAACAAGGAATATTATTTAAATAAGATTTAAATAATTATTCCTAGAAAATAATAAGATAAATAAGGATTTATCTAATTAATTTCCTTTTTTTGGGTTAAATATAACTTGGAATAATAATTAAATTATTGTTTAATTGATTATTCCATGAGGAAAATCAAACAAATAAAGATTTGTTTAATATTTCCTTTTGGGGTTTCCTATTTGGACCATAAACAACTTAATAAATGTGTTTTATTAAGTTATTTTACATAGCGCAAGCAATTTTACTTAGGGTAAAATTGGTCTTACATGGTGTACTTGGGTCCATCTAATGATAATAGGTTAGATGACCAAAAAATGGTGTAACACCTGTCTTCTAGTTCTTTCTCCAAAGGTTGTTTGAAAATTTCCCTCAGAGTATGCTGAAAGCAGGCCTAGATTTTAATGATATCTTACTTGATCTTAAGCTACACTTTGTTTTTCTTCTCTGTTTTCATCCTTTCTGAAAGTAGTCATGTGGATTACTGGATTGTTTTTCTGATAAGTTAGCTTTAATACAAGCTTGTCCAAAGAAGTCTATGATTAGCCCTGTCCTTTGGCTGGTTTCAAATAGTTACTTAAAAAGGCTTTTCTTGTTTGGAAAGTTGATAAATCCTTGTTGAAATTATTGGCTTTTTCCACTTTCACAACACTCTTAATGTTCCATTCCATCATTTAACTAAAATAATCTTTTGTTATAGATGACTTGTCCCATGGACCACTCTTGATAACTGTTGTACAATTAAAACCTTTTATGACTCCATAGCGCAATGGATTAAGTGTTGTTTCATACTTATCCTATCAGCTGAACCTTGTTTCGATTATTCACATCTTCACCTCCCTGAAACTCTTTCATTTTCAGGACTTTCCACTCAATTAAAGATCATACCTGACCAACCAAACAAACAAAAACCTTGTTCTTTATAACTAGCCTAATATCATATTGAAAGCCTTAAAGATAGATCAATCTTTGCACTTATAGAGAGATCCCTCTCTGGATTCAGGAGGGCTATATCCTAGAATCCCAAAGTGGTTTTTGATGTAGCCTTGCCACTCTACTAAATTACAGGGACCTAACATTTCTGGCGACCATACTGGGGAACATCTGAGTAAAATCCTTAAAACAAAGCACTCATTATTTAGTGCAGTATAAGTAGCTCTCTTCAAGCACTACCAAAGAAAATGGTAATCATGATAGGACTTATTTGAATCAGTGACAAACTAAGTAAACCTTAGGATTCTCATAGTGCCTTATCAAACCTTGAAGGAAACAGCTAGCTAAGCCATAAGAGTAAACTCTGTTTGTCTCATCACCATAGATAAGTGTTGAAACAGATTTAGGACACTCTCATAACCTATAGGACTGAAAAAACTTAGAAAACCAAAAAAATATTTAGATTGGTACATGGTGGTGGACCATAAAATGTTTTACCTCCAAAAAGAGCTAAAAATTTCCACCTGGTGACTCCACAATCCTAAATAAACCTAAAGACTCCACTGGGAAACCCATTACTATGATAACATCATACAAACTCAGTTAAGAAAACTTTGAGGATTAAAGTTTCCTTGCTAAAAGATCAGTTAGCCTCCTAAAGATTGTCATATCTGGTCAAAATTTTCTTATTATTGGGTCTGAAAAACATAGCATAGTGGCTTCTAGAAGGGTCCATACTAGAGCCTATTCTGACCCAAACCCTCCTGAGATAGTTGATAATCCTGAAAGCATACTTAGGAAGTCTCCTAAGGCTCAAGCTTCAACTATTGTCAAACCAGTCTAAAGAGCTAATTTTGTTCCTGAAAACCTTGTAGCTTTACAAGATTCACAAGTTGACTTAAGGAACCCATTCAGAACTAGGTCACCTGATGATATAGATTAGACAGATGTTGAGCCTTCACCTTTATCCCAAGATAGTGGTGAAAACATTGGTAGTAGAGAAACTACCCCACCTGATTTACATTTTCTTCATAATTTAGGTTTCTCTCATCCAAGATCTACTCAACAGCCTTTTGCTGGTCCATCCACTTCTGTTATCTATAAAACCACATTTCAAATCACCCCATTCCATCAACCCCCTCCTATCCTACATCCTCCACCTGTAAACCCCTTGTTTTTCCCCCAACCTCCTATCATGGCCACATGGTATGCCCCTCTAGTCCTTCCTTTACCTTTAGTCAATCTGCCATAAGACTATCAGTCCAAGATACCATTATATGATTCCAGTGGCGCTACTACTGCTTCACAACATGTGGACAAAATGAATGACTACTTTGATAGAAATGAGATAGATGATGAAGCTGTCAAACTCAGACAGCTTAGGGGGAGAAGCAAGAAAATGGTTCAAAGGCTTAACCCCTCACAATATTAATGATCTTCAAGCTCTCCATCAGTCATTCCTAAACAAATGGGAAGTTAGAAAAAATCCCCTCCAAATACTTTCGGACTATAACAATCTCAAAAGAAACACTGGGGAGAGTGTTCAAAATTATTGCACTAGATTCAATAGTGTTTATAATGCACTATCCCCAGACTTGAAACCTCCAAAAGTTTCAACCTTGGCCAAATTTCCTGAGGGATTTGATCTTGAAATGGCCTATCAGCTAAGAGAAATAGACCCTTTGACTTTAGAAGATATGCAGAAAGGGGCCCTAGTTCTGGAAGTAAATCTGATTGAGAGAATAGCTAGGATGAGGAATGAGAAGAAAGTATCATTTAAGGAGGAGAGTGCACCCTCCACATATAGCTAAAAAATGGAAAGAATGATGGAAGAGATGATGAGAAAGATGAGCATACTTGAGAGAGCACAAGCTAGAGAAAACCAATCAACTCCCCAAAACAGAAATCAAAATCAATCTCAAAATCAAAACCAAAAATTTAGGAGAATTCAACCTCAAAACATACAAAGAGAGGATGATTAACAGATCATACCTCCTTTCCAAGAAAACTATGTAAGTGAGGCTGAAGAAACAATTGAAAAAATAGAGGAAGATGACATAAACATGCTGGGGGTAGACAATGATAATTTTGATGTTCCTCACAATAGGAAACAAGGTCTATACACACCCTATGATGATGGAAGAACATAAGATGAAAATTACTATCAAGAGTTGGAAAATGTCATCATAGACACTCCAAAAGAATATGACCTTAGGAGTAAAAAGAATCAGGAAGCTCCCAGGAACAAAACCTCTGAAAACTCTGCAAAAAACAGACCTGTGAATAAACCCAAAATTGTAAAACAGAAAGAAAAAATAGTGGCTATGAATTCTAATCAAAACAAAGATAAAGGCACTCAAATTAATGAAAAACAGAGTGCATACCTTAGCAGCGTTAGCACCTCAGCTAGTGCTCCTATTAAAAAAAATTTAACCAATGTAAATAGGGGAAATCAACAAGCTGATTTTGCTGATAAAGTGGTGATTAATAAGGTTGAAACAAGCATTGTAAAAAATCAGCTGCCCTTTAGTTTGGAACAGGAAATTTCCAAAATTAAAATCTATGTTCCCCTCACTGAATTAGTCTCCCAAGATGTCTATAGATCACAAATTTTGAAAGCCTTCAACATAGCAGAAAATAATGACACTGTCAATCTCAATGATGACCAACCAGAGCTCTTATTTGGTCCCAAGATTGAAGGAAGATACCAAGAAGGGCCAGTTCCTCCATTTTATGTTAGTTTGAAAATTCATGACAAAATTTTACACAATGCTATGCATGACTCAGGGGCCTCTCACAACTTAATGCCAAAAGCGGTAATGGAAAGTCTAGGCCTTGATATTACCAGACCATACAAAGATCTATACTCCTTTGACTCCAGTAGAGTGAAATGTTTAGGTTTGATCAAAGACCTTTGTGTGAACTTATCACAAATTCCATCCAAGTGTTTAGTGATGGATATTGTAGTGGCTGATGTACCCCCGAAGTATGGTATGCTGTTATCAAGATCATGGGGATCTAAGTTACAAGGAACAATGCAAATGGATATGACATATGCTACTATCCTTGTTTTTAATCAAACTAGAAGAATTTATAGGGAATCTCACATGCAATACATGGTCAGTAGCCAAGAGAGACTGGAAAACTCTCCTATTTATTCTATGCATACAGGCCTCGACTCATTTATTCTCTTCAATCATGAAACATTTAATGAGAAAGAAACCTTAACTAACTTAGTGGCCACCCCTCACTGTAACATAGTGGCAGACACAGAAAAGGAGGAAAACAAGACAAAAGTATCAAAACAGTTTTTCAAAATAGAAAATTACAGCAAACTAATCACAGGTCTAGGGTTACAAAATAGTCATCCGTTGGTTGTTGTACTTTGATGTAATAATTTCTGCTCGAAACTTTCTGCATGTAAATAGTTCTCAGAGGCTGTTGAAGCTCTGTTTGTAATCAAAGAAGTTAGGCTGAGAAGAGAAGTTGATGTTGTTTTGAAACATTGGACTTGAAGTATGTAACTAGATTGACATCAATACACAAGTTGATTCATGGGATCCTAGTCTATACCATTGGTGATGTGCCTCTCATTGTACTTGTTTTACTTCTTATGTTTTCCACAAAATTTTTCATTTTTCTCTGATAAAGAACAACAAATGTAGAGCTAGGATTTACGGTTAAAAGTACCCTACTCTCACTGATAAGATTTATCTTTATGTTTTCCTCCAAATTGTGTATTTAAGAATGACATAAGTTAAGTGTAAACATTGTCAAGGAATGTTGGTTAGTCCATGTCTTGAAGTGCTAAACTTGAAAGGAAGTTCTTGAATGATATTTTCATTACATGCTAAGTAGAGTTGGACTAGGAAAGTTTATGGTTTGCCCTGTCTTCTAGATCTTTCTCCAAAGGTTGTTTGAAAGTTTCCCTAAGAGTATGCTGAAAGCAGGCCTATATTTTAATGATATATTACTTGATCTTAAGCTACACTTTGTTTTTCTTATCTGTTTTCATCCTTTCTGAAAGTATTCATGTGGATTACTGGATTGTTTGTCTGATAAGTTAGCTTTAATACAAGCTTTTCCAAAGAATTCTATGGTTAGCCCTATCCTTTGGCTGGTTTCAAATAGTTACTTAAAAAGGATTTTATTTTTTGGAAAGTTGATAAATCCTTGTTGAAATTATTGGCTTTTTCCACTTTCACAACACTCTTACCGTTCCATTCCATCATTTAACTAAAAGAATCTTTTGTTATAGATGACTTGCCCCATGGACCACTCTTGATAACTTTTGTACAATTAAAACCTTTTATGACTCCATAGCCCAATGGATTAAGTGTTTTTTCATACTTATCCTATTAGCTTAACCTTGTTTTGATTATTCACATCTTCACCTCCCTGAAACTCTTTCATTTTCAGGAATTTCCACTCAATTAAAGATCATACCTGACCAACCAAACAAACAAAAACCTTGTTCTTTATAACTAGCCTAATATCATATTGTAAGCCTTAAAGATAAATCAATATTTGCACTTATAGAGAGATCCCTCTCTTGATTCAGGAGGGCTAGATCCTAGAATCCCAAAGTGGTTTTTGATGTAGTCTCTGCAGCGTTTAGTCTTGCCACTCTACTAAATTACAGGGACCTAACACTCCTGTCATAGACATCCTCAGAAACCATTAGTGGTTGGGGTTCTTCGAGCTACTCAAGTGGTATGATGATTAAGTGCGTTGAGAGTTTGCAGTGGCCTTGAACTCTCAAGCAGATGATAGTGCCACCATAGTCGTAAGAGGACTAGAAATTACCATAACCCCTGAGCTCATTAGCAGATTCACCACCTTACCTTTAGCAATCAAATGGAATAAAGAGGACAAAGTCTCTAATACTTCTTCGAATAAGAGTTTCTTCTTTCCCAATGAGGAATACATTGAATATAAGAATGGGGTAAGAAGGGAGAGTCTTCCTTACCCATGGGATGAGGTAGCTTACCATATGATGAAGCATATATCTTCTGAGGGTAGACGAAGTGTAGTATATGGATACCATTTTAGATTATTGCATGAGCTTAGGTTCAAAGGGGATTTTCCTTTAGATCAAATGTTGAATATCTGATATTACCTTCTCCACTCAATTAGAGATATGAGTCGCGGGGTAAGGGAAAGGAAATATCAACACCTAA
This sequence comes from Pinus albicaulis, assembly GCA_034641835.2. Lineage (NCBI taxonomy): Eukaryota > Viridiplantae > Streptophyta > Pinopsida > Pinales > Pinaceae > Pinus > Pinus albicaulis. The sequence goes on from CM076570.1 coordinate 1,521,650,184, forward strand.
CTCATCATGGTCTCATCAAAATCATGGTGGAATATGATTTAAACATAATCAACATCCCTGTACCTTGGTCCACTTACATTGACATGGAAAAAGAAGCCTTCATTGGTACACAAACCATCACTCCTAGAGAGACCCCTGCCTCCAACCTTGGACAAAGGGGCATTAAAGAAGGCGAAGAATAGATTGAAAGGATAGGGGAAGAGAAGGAGTCATAGGAAGAAACAATATAATATGTAGGAGCAGAGGAGAAAAGAGAGGAGGTGGAAGAGAAAGAGGAAGAAGAGAAATAAGAAAAAGAAAAAGGAAAATAAGAGTAAGAGGGAAAGATATAAGAGGAGGAGATTCTAGACCCCAATATTACCACTGACATCTCCCCTCAACAAACCAACCTTTCACTAGGGAACACTGAAAAGGAAGTGGCTGCCACTTTAGCCACTCTAGGCACCCCTATGAAAGAAAAAATAAAGAGGCATACCCCCATGTATTTCAAGACCAGGAAAACCACCAGGGTGAGACAAGGGAGGCCTCAAATAATTGAGAAAGAGCCCTATCATAATTGAGGAGTCACATAATAAGAAAGGATAAATAGGGCCAAAGGAGGGTAATATTAAAGAGGTAACTTCACCCAAAAAGACACCATTGGCCTACACAAGAAGGAAATCCTTAAGGCTAGCATCCCTAAAACAAGCACAACCTCTCACAGGCTTCCAAGAGGAAGAAAATGAGGTGCAACATGAAAATCATGGTATGCTATAGGAAACCCAGAAATTTCTACAGTAAACTCATAATTTTCTACAGGAAGAGAAGAATGACCACAGGGAAGAGGGAAAAGCACCATTAGAAGGGGAGAGTGCCCAAGGTGATGAAAAAGAGGCATAATTTTAGGGTAAAAATGCCCAAGTCAAGAAACAAGAAACAAAAGAGGAGGAATCAAATAAAGAAGAAACTTGTCCAAAAAATATCCCAAAATATATTACAACAATCCAACATCCTATACGACAACCAAACTTAAGCTCCTATTATACATTCATTGAAGGAGGGAGATTGATCCTTGAGAAGCTCTCCATTCCACTATTTTATAAGTTAGAAAAAGGGAGAGGGCGCACCCATCAATGGATGCAGATTGCCAAGGATAGGAATGTTGAAGATGTGGGAATCATGGAAGAAAAAATCAGAGAGATGGGCAAAGATTTGGTTGATGTCAGGATAAGGGAGGCGGTTTTAAAATAACATCTACAAGAGGCACAAGCAGATAATATGAGATTGAATGAACAACTCAAGCAGAAAGAGAAACACATTACCACTACAGCAGACCTGTGTATGGAGACAATAAACCACAAGTATCCTTCAAACTCTTATGTCCTTTACCTACAAGAGCAGTGGCTACAATTCCAAATTAAAAATTTAGCACAACATGGGTCATTTCCATCCCAAAAATATAAGAATTTTATTGATTTCTACAGTCAGTTCAATGTAGAAGATAAGTCCCAAATTTCCAGAGTTATATATACCTAATATTTTCCTGACTGTTATGAACATATGGGACCCAAAATCTAGGTTGGGAGATATGCCTTCAACATTCTTGCCTTAGCATAAGTGTGAACCTTTATTTCTTGCAAAAGTAGACGATAGTTAGATGAGTCAGTGTGATAAAGAGTAGTTTCTTTCCTTGTCAATAGAGTAATGGTTATGATCTATTTTTCAGCCTTATATTACATTTAGAAGTGTGACAGTATTCCTTTTCTAGAGTAACACTAGTTACTAGCACCTCATTGTAGAAATAATATGAGGATGGCATGAGTAGATCTCATCTTCTATGCATATAGCGTTGTCACCTCCAAGTTTGTATGAACCTTGGGTTGACAAAAGTAAAGTTGAGTATCCTCTGGGAGTTGCAACCCTATTGGTGCAATACTAGGGCTCACCAACTGTTTTGATCTTCAGCTCTTAAAATGATACATGAAAAACACATTCCTCGCAATTTGAGTCACTTTTTACAAAATTCAAATCCGATGCTTGGAGAGAAAGTTATGACGATTTTCCATAGGTCACATGTTTGAGATTGAATTTGGAACCTACATAAACCTTAAATTTTTCAGACTATAACTCATAAAATGTAGTGAACCAAGATTTGAAAGTTTTACACAAATTTCATTAAGATTGTTTCTCCACGTGATCAAAATTTTATCTTCTGAAGCCTCATAGAAGAAACGTTATAGTGGAAATACCAAGATGGATTGTTTGAAGCAGTGAAAACCTAGAATCCAAAGCTCTGATAAATTTTTTTATGCAACCAACTCAAAAAATAGAAGAAAATATAGATACACAACTTGATAAATATCCTATTCAAGGGGTTAACCTCATTTGCATTACATAAATGAATAGTTATTGGATGATACAAATGACAATACCTCCTTTGTATATATAGGAGTCTAAGGGGTCACGGTATAATCAAAACCTACATAACAATAATAATGTAAGGGTACAAAAATAACAATAGTGAGCTTCTATGGTGCACAACCATAACGATATGGGGGCTACAAGGGCACAACAACAAACATAAGGGGACTACACTAAAATAACAATAAGGGAGCTACACTAGTATTATAGGGACCTAACAACACTAAAGAAATACACCATCAAGAACAGAAGTCAAAGGTTGTGACAAAAAAAGGTATGATAAATATCAGATGTTTTAACTGTCAGGAATTTGGTCACACTTCAGCTATTTTTAGAAGCAAAATGACAAGATTTTCCTAGAAAAAGACACAGCTAGATGAGAAGAATTCTCGAAAAATCAATCAAGGAAAAACAACCCCATCACTATCCAGGTACAAAAATTTGTTTTATGGGCACTGTTATTTATGTAATGGTTTTGAACATAAATATGTTAACTGTAGGGTTCATGGCATAAGAAGTAGAAATCATACCACCCAAATATTTGAGTCCTTTTTGGTATTTCTTGGACACAATAGATGTTATCTCTGTGATATATTAGGCCATATGACCAAAGACTGAAAGATGCCTATAGCTATCCTGGAGTCTAGGTGGAAGAAAACGAGTTCTGGTGTAAATACTTCCAACATGCATCAATGCATCCAACAAGTAAACTCAAAAAATCTTGGAAACAGAGGAGAAATGAAAATAAAGAGTTGAGACTATCTCGATATTAGGGGGAGTATGAATTCATGGGAGAGAAAAAGTATCATCAACATCTAGCATAAGTATTTGTATTCTCTGTATTTTTCAAATAGCATGAGTTGAGTATGACCATATTTATATTATCTCTATTTTCCAAATAGCATGAGTTGAGTTTGACCATATATCTCTAGGTTCTTAATCTTATGGTTGAATACCATGCACATGGAATAATGAAATGCCTGCACCAAAAAATAAAATCAATGATTAAACTTTCAAAAAAAACTAGGGAAAAGAAAAAGAGTGTGCATTTGATTAAATTTTTACCTTGCCCATGATGAGCAAATACTTGCACAAATAAAAGTCAATAGTTATTTAAAAACAAAAAAATCGAAAATGGAATAGTGTGCAATGAGTTGAGTTAATCTAGTTTTTTAGAGCTAATTAACTGTTTTAAAAGTTCAGGAAGTGTGAGTAGGTTTTGCAAAGCATGAGAGGTGCATTTTTATTGGCAACGCTAAGAATAAAAAGTGGCATGTTCGATTGGTGTGATGAAGATAGAGCTTAATAGAATTCTGGAGGTATGCATGTAACGTTTTAGTGGGTGGCACGAGATTGTGGGTGTATGAATGACTTGATATTGCAATAGTTATCTACTTGAATATATTTTGATTCGATCTACAGAGGGAAATGGTTTTTATTTGAACTTGGAGCAATGGTCATTAATTTCTTGATCTGGTCAAATACAGTTCAAAAGTTGGTTTAATAATTAATTGATTTAGTCTTTGTGGACCATTGCATATTAAATATTATGATTTAAAATGGATAGACCATTTTCCCTTTACAATCTGAGCAATGTAAAAATCTAGAAATCTATTTTTCCTTAGTTTGTGAGCTAGCTAAGGTAGAATTGAAAACCAACGATTGTTTTTTTTTTAACTCATGAGGAAATAATTGTGATCCAATGGAGCACAAATTATTTTTCTCAATATATTATAATCCATTTGTTCAAGTGACCCATGGTTTTAGGTTGTAAGAGGTCTTTTTAAGAAATTATGAGTTGTTTTTATAAACCATGGGTTGATTTCTAATGATGAGTGGAATTCACATATGGATATATTTAGTGAATCATTATTGGAATTAGTAAAAGAGAGAATTAGTGCAAGATTCATTTTTGGTTCCATCAAGTATTAATTATTGGTGTGTTTCTTCAAATTGGCTTATAAACCACGGGTGGTTGAAATCGTAGTAATAATACAATTTTGGATGTATTTACATTGCAACATTGTTTTAATATTTTATGTGTTGTGTATTGAAACCGTGATTTGTTTATTTGATAAGCATGTGAGGTTGTAAGTGTTTATTGGTTTTAAAGAAACCATCTGTTGGTTTGAGAACGGTTTTATTAAATCAACTAGTGCTTAAATATTTGGTTGGGTTTAGATTTATATGGATTAATTTTTTAATGGAACGAATGGTTTGAGAAAATCATCAGTTGGAATTCTAAACCCAGCCATCAATTGGAATTCTAAAAAGAATTGTTACCACTATGTATCGATCATATGCCATGTGATAATATTTTGGTCACATGATCATGTCAAGGATTTGACTCTCAAGAGAAATACTACAAGTTATATTATTGGTTTTGTAGAGTCAATGGGATTCATATGCATTGTTTCTGCTATGATTAGAGAATTTTTATGTTGATGGCCATGTTGTTGTTTTTTCTTTGTAATCATGTATGTATCAGTACTATATTTTGGTGAGGATGATATGGTTGATGAGACAATGTTTTTGTTGCTCATTAAGTTAGGACAGGGAGTGCTATTGTCTACTCTAGTTGCTGCCGACGGTCACCAGATGCTTAACAGTGTGGTTGGTTGGATGGAGTTGTTGATTGGGTTTGGTGTTGCTAAGATACATCCTATTTTTTGTTGCTGCTTCAGGTGGGAGTTGAGTTTGTTATTGTTACTTGAAGAGAGAGTGAGTTATTGCTATTTTTTCTTCTTTTCATACTTGTAGGTCAAATCCAGCTAATGTTCAGGGGGATTTATTATGATTTTAGTATAGTGTTTGATGAGTTTATCACTTTTCCATTGATTTCAAAGGGGGATACATGGTATCTAGATCAATTTTTCATAAGTTCTTTGTATGGTTCAAATGGGGTTGCCATCAATGCCAAAGGGGGAGATTGTCGACATTGATGGTGTGATGATGGTTGGAATTGAAGTCAATTGATTAGTCATAGTGTGTTGATGGTTGGAATCGATGTCAAGCGGGTAACATGAGTTGCAGATATTTGATTAGTGCAAGTGTTTGATTATTGGTTGTAGAATGTATGGTTGTTATGGTACATGTTTGTGTTGCAGGTGGTAGCTTGGCATATGACATATGAGTGTGTTTGGCTTATGTTAGATGTTATGGTGTTTTTTGTTTGGTTTCTTATGTGCATAGGGTTGCGTGTATGGTTTCTTTGGCAGTTGTATAGTGGCCTTGGTATTGACATTACCAAGGTATTGGTATGTATATGGAGTAGGTTAGAAATTGGTACTGGTATTACCATCATACAGTTGTAGGTGTTAATAAAAACATGGTATTGGTATGTATGTTGGAGCTTGGTATTGGTATTACCATCATGTAGGTGCCCTTTGTATTGGTATTACCATGGTATTTTCCTGTGGTTTTGATTTGATATTGATGAGGATAATTTGCTACATACTTGTTGGATGGATGGGGTGAGATTGTGAGAGTGTTCTATAGTGTTTTTTTCTAGCATGTTGTATATTTGTAGTTGTGCTGAGTAGGGTGTTTATCATATTACATATTTAAATCAGTAAGGTTGTTGGGTTGCTCATGTTGAGCATATTTGAGATCCCAGTTTGAAAATTCATGAAACATGGTTCACATGGAGGTGTTGAGGCTTCATAGCAGAAAATGTGTAGAGAAGGTGGGGGAATTCTAGCCACCAAATCAAAACAGGAAGAAAATTTATCTAGAGTCAAGTAGTGTTGGGAAAGGCTCGTTGGTCATGGGGGCTTCTACTGAATGAGTGTTCGTATAGTTGTGAGAGAGGATTCTTTCTATCCGGTGTTGCTATCATAGTGTCATAGATGTCAAGTCTTACAGCTAGTGGGTGCTAGCTCTTCCATGTAAAAATTTCCTCAAAACTTAATAGTATATTTGAGTAGTAGCAACAACGGGTGGTTTTTTCCTTGGAGAGGGTTTTCCACTAGAAACATTTGTGTTCTCTTATGTGCATGAATTTATATTGTTTATGGTGTTTTATGTTGGTTTTACATGCTCTTATCTATTGATGTCAAGCTGGTAACACAAGTTTTTTTGATGGGTTACTAAATCTTGTGTTTGGTAAAAAATGACAAAACTTATATGATTACAGTCACTAATGATTCACCTCCTCCCCTCTTAGTAGTGAGGAAATTTCCAACATTTAGTGATACATAGTTTGCAATTATTAAATTATGCTCTAACTTGTGTTGTATAACCCTTGCAATGCACTTGTTGTTGTTGTCCTTAATAACATGATCATTGTAATGTCTGGCATGCGGGGTTATATTGTGTGCGCCATTCACTTGTGTTTTCTACAACCTTTGCATAATCATCCTCCTTTCTATGTATCATCGTGCAACTCTTTTAGGCAAGAAGAAATTATTTGAAAATGCCGAAATGTACGCACAAGATATAAATGCAATGGAAATTTTTCATAATACACTCCTCATCACATGTAACCTTCAACAAACTATAGTAATGTTCCCTATTTGATGTGCTGTTCCATACATTTTTCAATTAATTTTGTACATTTTTAAAATAAACATTAAGGTTGTTTTTGAATTGTTCAATTTTCTTCCACATGAAAGTGTACCTAGTGCACCTTAAACATCCTGTCAGGGTATCCTTTGATATCACTTTGTTGAATCCTTTATATGAGTTATTTATTTTCTACTTATATCACAATTAGCATTGCTTTGAATTTTTGTTCTATGCCTCTTAGTGTGCGCATTCAAGCACATTCTTTGTTTGGTTTCCCAATGTAAAGAATTCTCTTGTTTTGACCACAATCCCTTTTATTGTAACTAGTGTGGGATTCTATTATTATAACATATGCCACATGTCCCACCAAAATAATCATGACAAAAAAAAAACTACAAGAACCCTTTCCAAGGGCCCATATGTTTGAGGTGGTAACTTCTTGTGCTTACGGTTAGGTTCCTATAAAAATAGGGTTCATAATTTTTGAATTGAATTTGATAGTCTTGAAAATATGTACATACCTTGATTTCTGCAAGTTGTTTTCCCATATTTTGAAAAATGAAAAAATAAATAAAAATGAAAAGAGGGTAAAAGTCCTAAAATAAAGATCAAAGGACTTAGAAAAAGATAGACCCCAAAAGAAAAAATAAATAAAAATAAAAACTCAAAGTGAGCAAGTCAAAATGCCACTACTATTTACTTTATTGCAAGAATAATGATTATGTGCAGATTGTCAATAAATGCCATAATCCATGATCAGTTAAACAACTTAATCTTAATTTTTCATGCTTTGAATTTCATGTTTTAAATAGAGAATAAAGATATTTCAAACAGTATAAACTTGAAAAATCAGTAGATTAAATAGAGAATAAATGAGGAGTTCAACAGTTTAATCTGAGCCCTTGGATGAAATAAGGTTAGACTTAGATAGTTTTTATGTTTTGAAAGAAAATTGATTTAGGGTTTCAAGCCTAAATTCACCCACGAAAATGAAGTAAAAAATGTTAAAAATAATGATGGGTAGGTAGAAAGCAGTTGTGCAAGCATATAATAAAGCATCATCGGGAAAAAATCACTAATCAGAGCATTTCTCTGACTTTTGTTGGGACCAGACCCAAGGCTCGATGACTGATTCGTTAAAAATATTGAATTCCTACACAAAACCCATATTCATCAACATTTACCCTTCATCCACAATCATAATCTCTTTTCCTAAGTAAAAACTAATTTTTTACTTAGTAAAAGTAAAACCCTAAATAACTAATTTCATTTCCTTTCAGAAATCATTCAAAAACCCATAAAATGCATTTATCCTAAGTTAAAGTGTGAAAAAATACAACAAAGACAAGCTATGCTTTATTTACACTTTACTTAGAATTAAAACGTGTATTTTATTCATCATATTATCCCTTTATTTCATATTAACTTCTAACTTATTTATTAAATCCCTAAAACTACACCCTCCCGTATAGTATTAAATCCTTTATTTTTAAATAACCTGCAAAACCCTCTACTTAATGTTTAAGCCAATGTTATAATAACTCGTATGATGAATTAAAACACGCCCTTATCCCATTGGTTTAAATTTATCAAATAAAACAAAATACCCCGCCCCATATTGTTTTAAACATTTATAAAAAACGTTTAAATACTATATAATAAAACCCACGCTTGTACATTGGTTAGAACATTGTTTAAAATGTTTTAATTAAAACTTATATAAACATTGCAACCCCCACCATTATATAACCCTAAGGTTTAAAATTTGTTAAATGCATATTTATAAAGTTAAAACTCCTCCCCGTTGCGTTAATACACCCCGGCCCCACTCCCATCCCTATGTAACTTTCACAATAGATCTTGAACGTTCGCAATCGAACCCCATGATCTGACGGCTAGAAAACGAAATCGCAAATAAAGTTGCGTGATATCCCCCATCTCATTTCTACGTGAAATGGGTGGTATTTTGACTTTATTCCTCCTCCACGTGGTTCCTTCTTACTGGATCGTGTTTGTTTCATCCAAAACAGCTTATCACCGAAAGTGAACGTGATAACCACTCACGGTTTTATAACCTTTGAGCCCAAAAACCACCATTTTTTACTTGACCACCATTTATTGCATGCACCAATTAAACCCTAATTTGCCTAAATAACATTGGAAATGCATTGTTTTCCTCTCTTTCTGCATGTAACCATAGTATAAGCTATTTCAACTTTGAAACAAACCATTTTCCACCACTTTCATGCCAAAAGCCTGCAAATTAGAGCCTGTACCCATTGCAGATTGCTAAGAAGCTCCATAAAGCTCTCGAAGACCAGAAAAAGAGCACAAAACCTATTCAAAACCTTCAGATATGTCTTCAAAAACCAGTACCTATGTATAACAGGTATTCCTCCAGCAATTCAGCATGTTTAGATTTGAAAGGACTTTAAAAAAAGGAACGAATTAAATTCAAAGTTCGAATCCACCAAAACAAGCCTATTGAAATATCCAAAAAACAGGCCAAACCCTGTTAAAATTTCTGAAAAAACCCTGTTTATGCTGCGCATTGTTTTAAACTCTAAATTGAGCCCAGAAAACCTCTGAAGGTAGTCTAAGCCTTTGTGTCTAATCTCAAAAGACCTTTTACCCAATTACTCATTGAAAAAGCCCAAGAAACCCTTGTTTCTTGTTTCTAAACCAGTAAGAGTCTGTAAATCTTATTAAGAGTCCAAAATTGAAAGGAAAAATCCAAGGAAAGACCATATTTTGCCTATATTCATCAAAGAAATCCCTGTCAGAGTAAAAATACTTCTGAAAAATTGTTTAATCTTGCAGAAGTAGCCAGAAAAACCTAAAAGCGGAGTTTTGTAGTCCAAAAAGCTTCAAAATGCCTAAACCTACTCCAGCTGCATCTTCTAAGACTGCCATAGTTATAAATCCTCTACAACCCCCAGTTGTAGACATTGAGAATACCCCATTAGCAGATATTGACTATAAGATTGCAGATCCTACTGTAGAATTCAAATTGTTGGAACTTCACAACTGGAGCTATGAAACATCTTTGGATAATGTTGAAGAAGTTAAAATTTGGGAATCACACTTGCCCAAATATGTGGTTCCAGTTATCCATTCATGCCCAGAAGTCATTAGATTATGCCATCATCATTATATGCCTAAGCAAAGATAAATATTCAATGCCAATAAAGAAGTACTTTTCACTATAATTGTTGAATCCATTAATCAAATGTTACAACTTAAACCTAATCCTCAAGCAGTTCCTTTGTCCATTGAAGCACTCACCAAGCTGTATATTGGCCTTGAATTTCCTAAAAGATTCCAAATTTTCCAAATATTCATGCCCTTACATGTAGAAATTCCTCAAATCAATCCTCCATATTCCACTTCAAAATTTCCAAAGGGTTCTAGGCATGTAATCTCCATGTTATCTTTCATCCTATGGTACTTTAATGATGAACATATAGATGAATCCATTTTAGGTTTCTTATCCACTTTCACACCAGGACAACCTCCATATGTCATATTTGATTATGTTGGGTATATTGTTGATAATATTCATGACCAATTGGTCAAACTGCCAATTGAAGGAGTGTTTAGATACACATCCTTCCTTTTCCACATGTTCTTGTATTTTCAAGTAGATACTTTTCCATTAACCCTTCAAAAGCTTGACATAGAAGGGAAACCTATTTCAGTTATTTTCTGGACCTCTTTGATCAGGAAAGAGTCCACAGAGTTCACCTATACATATTTTTCAGACTTCTTCATCCATCCATTGATAAAAATATTGACAAACACTGAACAGCCAAGGATAAATGATGAGATGAAGAATATTTTACAGTTGTCAGAGAAAACCAAGACTGGTGATTGGTACTTGTATGAAAAGCACACTGAGATTATAGTGTTTGCATCAAATTTATTACCCTACAAGCTACCCAAATTTGTATCAATGAGGGATTTTTCCTTGGAGTATATCAGGCAAATATTAAACTTTGATTCTATCAATTTCCTAGCAGCAAAGAAGAAAAAACAGTTTAAATTGAAGAATCAAGTGGGACCATTCATTTGCAATCATAGAGACGAAGAGGCAGAAGCAGCTAAGCAGTTATTAGAGTACAGATTTGAAGAGAGCTTTCCTTGAAATTATGATCCACAAGGGATACTAAGTAAAATGAGGGTTAGGTGCAAACTGACACCCTACATTCATGAGACAAAACCAGAGATAGAAAAATATGCCAATCAGATTGAGTGGAAAAAAAATACTTTAGTAGATGCAGTGAAGAAAAGTGATACTAGTCACACTTTACAAACTGCAGATCAGCCAGGAAAAGCCACCAAGAGGGTCAGAGAAGAAGAAACTTATGTTGCTGAAACCAATACTGAAAATAATTTCAAAATCAGATATAATAAAAGCCCAAAATAGATTCAGTGGGTAAAGAGAAGGTAACCATTGATGTTGAAGAAACAGAGCTCCCAGACAATAACACAAATGATGCCACTGTTATTAGAAATGAGCATAATACAAAGAATAGAAATGAAAAACATGTGGATAATGGAAATACACAGTTAATAGAGAAGCAACAGAACATGGAAGCTTCATCCTCACAAACAGATGAGGAGAAAGATTTATATATCAGGGAAAAGTACAAACAGATCAAGTTAAAGAATGAAGAGATCAAAAATGATATCTACTCTAAATATCTGAAACAAACACCAAGTGTTCAAAATAGACTTTTGTTTGCCTTTGATTATTCAAACAAAAAACTAATCATGTCAGTATTGCAACCTACAGTGGAAACTCCAAAGAGAGTGGCAGATTATAAGAAGATTGATTTAGAAGATCAAATAGAAAAAATTCATGCTCTTGATCAGATAGAATTTCATAGACAGAGTTCAGAGATGTTGTACTCTACTGTTACAACCAAAGCTATGAGTGTTCAAAAAATTCAGAACAATGTCACAAACATGAAAGATCAAATGAAACCGGACAAATCATCCTTATATGCTAAAGATCTTAGAATTAAATCCTTGGAAGAATTGGTCTTGCAGGTTGGATATGACCCTGCAAATGTCAAAGAAATAGAGAAGTTAGTGAAGAAGAAAAATGAGGACATTGTAGCCTTGAGGAAACAACTTAAATTGCCATCAAGTGAACATCCTCAAGCCAAGGAAATAATATAAGGACAGAATGAGAAGGATGACATGATGAATTTGATCTTTTAGTTGACATCACAGATCAAAGAAATGGAGATTCAAATGGATAAACTTGTCCAAGAAAAAGAAACACCAAAAGTACCATAAATTGCTATAGTTATTCCTGTGATCACTATAGTTGTGCCATCAACTTTAGCAGAAGAGTTGACACCCAAAGTGCCACTGGCTACTGCAGTGCCAGTGACATCATCCACAACATCAGCTACAGAGTCATCCACTACAGCAGCTCACCCTACAGATGAGGCCAGCAAACTAGTGAAATCTATGGAAGAAATGTCACTTCAGACAAGTGAAATTAACAGATTGAAAAAGATGGTTGACAATCTTGAAAATATAAACAAGTTGGATCAAATAAATGCCAAAACACATGAGCAAAAAGCCATTAGACTAAATGAATAATTGAAGAAGTTACAGAAGGAATTAACCTTAAAGGAACAAATTTCATATGTGAAAAATCATTTATGGAACAAGATCATAGAAGCCATCAATGATGTGTGGCCTTCAATTCAAATGATTTTTGAACAAAGAGATTTACTCAACGCAACATTAGAAGAGATTCAGAAGAATAAAGAGGAACTTGATAACAAACCACAACAAGCAATATAATTGATCAAGTTTCTTAACAGCAAAAACAAGCAAGAGCTAGAAGAACTTGAGATTACTGACAGGACTGAAACTATCCTTGAGATAAGGAAAGTCATCACAAAAAAGAACCTAATGAAGCAGCTTGAGGAAAAATGTGAGAATATGAACATCACCATAACCAGGTTTGTGGTCAAATTTGAGAATTTAAGGCAAAGAAGTTTGCCTAATATTTTGGTCATCAATGAAAAATTGATGCCTCAAGAGGATTACAATAAAAAGATAAGAGAATATGCAAAGGAGCAAGTTGAAAAATCAGGTGGACAAGGCATTCCAATAGGAAAAGTCTTACTCAGAAGTTTTGAGGACTTATTTTATTTGCAGCATGAGATAAGACACTTATTTGTCATTAAACCAACTTTTTCCAGGTATACAGAAGCAGATGAAAACTTCAGGAAGCTGAAGAAAATACAAATTCCAAGTGATGAAGATTGGGAGTCATTAACATATTTACTATGAAAGATAAAAGAGAAAATAATTTGCTGAATTGCAGTCAAAACATATTTTTATTTACAGCAGTAAAGATATTTTACAGAGGTTAAAGAGTATCCAAGTTTAAAAGAGTATCAGAGATTAAAGAGAATCAGTGAAAGAGTATAAGATAAAGCAGATCAGATTTTAAAACCAATTTGAAATATTTAAATCCAGCAAGAAGGACACCAAGGCAGCCAGCTGCACCTCATCCATAATCAGTTTCTATTTTATTTGGATAGATAGGACAGCTTGCTGATTTGTTAACCAACTATCTCTATTTTGTTGTAAATATATTTCTATTTTCCTTAGATAATTCCTAAAAGCATTCTAGGATATTATGCAAACAATTATGTATAAATACTTCATCTTTAGAAGTATTATTGTGGAATAAATTGCTGAAGATTTCTATAGTCATTTTTTATTGGACTTGAAGGCTTTTGTGCTTCAAATCTCGAGTAGCAGACTGGATCAGACCAATTAGAATCATATGTCAGGATTCATGTGATGAGCTATTGAAGTGAAGTATTTCCTTATTGTCATTGTTATATTTCTTTGTTACATGCATTCCATTATGTTTTCCAAATTTGAATGAATAAATAGGAGTATTACTTCAGGATTTGTTAAAAGCACCTTGTCTTTACTGTTTATCATTTTTATGTTTTCTGTTGATTTCCAGAGTAGGGAACCCTTAATTTCTCCTTCTTTTGTTTGACCTCTACCTACTACTTCCCTTTTCTGGATCAAATAACCCTTCATTTCTCTTTATCCCGATCATATCACCTCACCAAACAGCCTTCCAAGATCTTCATAGGTTATCTATCTTGCCCTGAAAACATTTGACTTATTTACCTTGATCCTAGCTCTGTCTGCTTGATTTTTGACTCCTCAACCCAATGGACAAACAGATTTCCCACTATCAATCTCATTAGGTGTTTTTTCCCACAAAATCAATCAAAATAAAACCAAATTGCACCATCATAACTAGCCTAATATTTTATAAATCAAACAAAGTTAAATTTTATAGAGAGAGCCCTTTCTGAACCCTCAGAAAGCTACATCTTAGAGTTTAAAAGTTGGTTTGTGGTTTCCTCTAGTGTTCTTAGACTTTAAACCAAAATATCAAAACTTTAGAATTACTAGAGTGATAACATACTTGCGACTCCATTGGGGAACTAACCAATCCTCAGTCATAAAATAAGTCTTAAAGAAACTTTTTCCATCATCTTTTTTCCTTTAATACTGTTTTATAAGTTGTGAGTATCATTTTATCAAAAAATTGGTAATTTTGACTTTTAGGAAAGTTTATTATACCAAGTCTAACCCGGATCCTAAACCTGATGTTATAGTGGAAAACCCAAACAGAATTGGAAAAAAGAAAAAAAAGATAGAAGATTTAGATGTTAAAATTTAATTTAATAGAGTCAATTCATTACCACAAGAATTAGTGAATTTACAGGATATAGAGTTTGATTTGAAATTTGAAATTTTTTTGTTCAAAAGAAAATCTGAAAGAAATTTAAGTACTGTTGTTTTAGACCCTGTTTTTATTTCATTTTTGGATTCAAAACAGAAAAATATTGCAACAAGCTCTGAATTAAAGTAAAAAATCAAGACAAACTTGAAGAGATTAATGCCACTATTCTTAAAGAAATTGATGAAGCCATAGAATTAGCTCAATTGTTAACATATACATCTAAACCTTCCATTCCTCATTTAGATACCACTACATCATCTATAGTTTCTACTACCATCCAATCCACAAATCCATTTAGTCGTAGATTACCCTTATAGCCTAGAATATTATTTCCTTCATCCCCTACATCCATTTCATCCACTAGTTTACCTTCTACTTTTTCAAACACATCATTCTCATTTCCTACTAGTTCCTCATATAGTTCAATTTCACTTCCTAGTACCTCCACCTCATATTTTAGTTCTTCCACTACTTCTTCTAGTTCAGCATTCTATAATCCAGTTTCATCAGCTTCTTCCTCCAGTTCAGCCCCAAGTACTCCCACTTTACCTCCTAGCCAAGCTATAATTCAAGCTATGGCTGCTAGATATGCTCCCCTAGTTCTTCCAGGACAACGTCATGACATGCCCCAAGATTACCAAAGTAAAATACCACATTTTTATGCTACTACACATTATATTGCACAACAACATATAAACAAAATGACAGATTACTTTAAACTCCATGAGATAGATGAATCAGATGTACAAATGAGGTTGTTTGCACAAACATTAACAGGAGAAGTAAAGAAATGGTTTAAAGGTCTTACTGCAGGTAGTATAGTTGATTTAGCTGTTTTCCATAGATTATTTTTAAATAAATGGGAAAAGAAGAAAACCTCCCTACAAATATTGTCTGAATTTGATGCAATGAAGAGAGTTCCAAATGAATCTGTACAAGACTACTGCACTAGATATAACATTGTTTACAATTCAATTCCTGCAAATATAAAACCTACTCCTAACTCTATCTTGCTTAAATTCCCAGATGGATTTGACACTGACATGGCATATCAGTTAAGAGAAAGAAATGCAGAAACATTGGAAAGAATGCAAACAGATGTTGTAGGTGTAGAAGTAAACATTCTAGCTAAAAAGGCAAGATTAAGAAATGAGAGGAGAGTAACCATGAAAGAAGAAGCCTCTAGTTTAGACAAAAAAATAGATATATTAGCTAAGAATTTAGAGAGAATGATGGATAGATTAGATAACATAGAAAGAAGACCTCAATGGGATAATAAAAAACAAATCAGAAATCCCAATTTTAGGAAAAACATAAATTTAGGAAAATCAAAAAAATCAGTCCCAGACCAAACAATAAGACCTCCATTTCAAGAGAATTATGCTGAGAGTTCTCAAAAAAATGTTGAGGATGAGGATACCATAAATTTAATGAGAATAGATGATAATAACACTATCTTTCTCACACAGGAAGATCAAGATTTATTTGAAATACAACAACTCCAATTAGATTCAGGGGAATCCTTCGATTATAAACAAGGCTATGATTTTCCATAAACGAAGTTCAAAAGAAATATAACCTTAGGAGTAAGAGAAATACTGAAACTTCTACTAAGAAAATAACACAAATTGAAAATAAGAAAAAAGTAGAAGCTCCAACAACAAAAGTTCTGCAAATTCTCCCTAGGGAAAATAGACAAAACTCTAGTTCTTCCTAAAAAAATTATAATCCTAAAATTTCACCAAGCCCTAATATTGTTGACATAACAGATGAAGTTTCTCAAGATACAAAAGGTTTATAAAAAACTTCTGCTACAAAAGAATTTGATTCTGCTAAAACAACAAACTTATATCCTAAAACATCCACTGCTGATCCAAAATCAGCAAATCCAAATGCTGCCATTGCAAAAACAGCTTCTGACAATTCTAAATCTGAAAAAACATCTACTGCTTCACAAACCATTCTTGAAAAGAAAACAAAAAGTAGTAAAACACAAGAATATCAAATTGAAAATGAAAACATAACTGTAGAAAAACAAGATAAACCAACATAAACTACAGTTACCAAAGAAGAGTTAATTCAAATAACTAAATCTCAACCTTCATTCAACGTATAAACTGAGATTGAAAAGTTTAAAATACCAATTCCTTTAACAGAATTGGTAAAACATGATTTGTATAAATCAACCATCACTGAAACATTAAACATAAATGATGGAGAAGACTCCATAAAATTGAATGATGATCAACCAGATTTGATATTTGGCCCAGATGTAAATGGAAAGCATCAAGATGGATCAGTTCTTCCATTTTACATTAGTTTAACCATTCATGATCAAATTTTACACAACACAATGTTATATTCATGAGCTTCACATAATCTAATGCCCAAAGATATAATGGAAACCCTGAACTTAGAAATTACAAGGCCTTACAAGGATTTATATTCATTTGACTCAAGCAAAGTAAAATGCCTAGGATTAATCAAAGATTTATGTGTAGCAATATCCTGATAATATTATACTTATGGAAATTGTAGTAGCTGATATCCCACCTAAATATGGAATGTTATTATCTCACTCATGGAGAGCAAAGTTACAGGGATCTCTACAATTGGACATGTCTTATGATACGATATCAGTTTTTGGTCTACTTAAAAAGTTATATAGGGAAACATTAATGAAATACATGGTAAGTAATGCAGCAAGATCACTAAATTACCCAATTTATGCTACACCTATTGATCTAGATTCATTCATCCTATGTAATGATGAAACTGATAATGGAATCAAGACTGAACTAAAGGAAGAAAAGGAAACACAAAACAATGATAAAATCTTTCATGAATCTTTATGGCATTTACATTTTTATGGTTCAGTAAATAAGTTAGGAGCAGGAGCAGGAGTATGGATAACTAATATAGAGAAAAATCATGCAGAAGGCGATGCTTTTAGACTGAATTTCAAATGCACAAACAATATGGCTGAGTATGAAGCCCTCATTTTAGGACTCCAAATAATCATAAATTTAGGAGGTAAAAGAATAGCAATAATGGGAGACTCAGAGTTGATTGTAAAACAAATTAAAGGTGAATATTCTATTTACAATCCTAGATTAGGTCGATATAGAGAGATTGTATTAGATTTGATTGATGATTTATTGGAATGTAATTTCTTTGCAATACCAAGAAGGCAAAATTTACAAGCACATTCTTTAGCAACATTTGCTAGCACTTATAATTTACCTTTTCAACTTAATCATATGTATACTGCAGAAATAAAACACAGACCAATAATTCCAGACAACCTCAAATATTGGCAGATTTTTTCACAAGATCAACAAATTTATAATTTTATCAATACTGAAGGTGAATTTCAGAACTATAAGATAGACACTGATTGTACCATAGATCAATATTTAGACAGTAATATTGATTTAAATAATGTAGATGTAAATAAATTAAAGTTTTCTAGACCAAATAAATTCAATCAATCAGATATAGATAAATTAGAGAGAATAGAAATTGATGAGATAATTGATGAAGAATCTGATATATTAAATCTCAAAGATAACTTCTTACCAAAAGGTTTAATTCCATTAGAAGATTTATTTGACTCAAATGATGTTTCTAGAAAACCTAAAATGGAGCCACTTAGATCTGACATTGAGGAATGCAACATAGGCACAAAACTTAAACCCAAAATGTTAAAACTTTCCAAAGCCTTACCTCAACAGGAAAATAAAAAATATATAGCTCTTTTTAAAGAATTCCAAGATGTTTTTGCTTGGAGTTATGAGGACCTTAAATCCTATGACACCAACATAATTCAACATAAAATTCCTGTAAAAGAAGATCAAAAACCCTTTAGACAAAAGTTAAGGAGAATCAACCCTGTTTTGATGCCCTTAATAGAAAAATAAGTTAAAAGAATGTATGATGCACAGATAATTGCACCAATCAGATATTCTGATTGGGTTTTGAACTTAGTTCCAACCATAAAGAAAACATGAGAGATTAGATTATGTGTTGACTTTAGGAATCTAAACAAAGTATCCTTAAAAGATAATTATCCTTTACCAAAATTGGATCATATTTTACAAAGTGTACTTGGATCTTCTAGGATTTCTCTTTTAGATGGATTTTCAGGATACAACCAGATTTTAATCCAACCAGAATATCAAGCCAAAACAACTTTTATTACTCCTTGGGGCACTTTTATGTATGTAAAAATTCCCTTTGGTTTAATGAATGCAGAGACAACCTTTCAAAGAGCTACATATATAGCCTTTGCAAAGGAAATTCATGAATTCTTGGTAATTTACTTAGATGACATAACTGTATTTTCTAAGACTGATTATTAACACTAAGATCATATTAGACAAGTCTTCATAAAATGCAGAAAGTTCGGCATCTCATTAAATCCTAAGAAAACCTTATTTGGATTAGAAGAAGACAAGTTACTAGGACACATAATTTATAAGGAAGTAATTAGAATATATCCTGCAAGAATAGAAGCAATTCTTAACATCAATCCACCAAGAAACATAAAAGAGTTACAAGCCTTTCTAGGTAAGATTATTTTTTTAAGAAGATTCATATCCAATTTAGCTAAGATAATTAGAGAAATAAATAACATGCTTAAAAAGGATTCAGTTCCTAAATGGACTATTGAGTCCAAAAAATATTTTGAATCCATCAAACAGGCCTTAACCAAAACCCCAGTCCTTATCAGTCCTGATTTCAAAAAGGATTTCATCATTTTTTCATTTGCTTTAGAACACACCATTGCTGCAGTTTTATTGCAGAAAAATGATCAGGGTTATGAGTAGCCCATAGCTTTCTTTATCAGAACACTTATAGATGCATCTTTGAAGTACAATATTATGGAACAACAAGCCTTAGCTTTGGTAAAGGCCATTAAAGACTTTAGAGTTTACATTCTCTATTCTCACATTTTTGCCTATGTTCCATATGTTGTAGTAAAAGACATTCTTACTCAGGATGGTCTTGATGGAAGAAGAGGTAAGTGGATTGCCACTATCTTAGAATATGACATAGAGATAAAATCCACAGATTTGATAAAAGGTCAAGGTTTAGCCAGAGTTATGGCTGAATCAAATTGTCATGTCCTAGACATAAATTGTATTGCTCAAATAGATGATAAAGAAGAGATGGCGACTCTAGAGATCAGTGGAGCCTTTTCAAATTCACCATTGTATGCAGATATTATATTTGTATTACTAAAATTACAAGCTCCTCCTAGTTTATCAAGAACAAAAGCTAGATTCCTAAAGCTTAAGGCATAAGATTTTGTATTTTAGACAAGGAACTTTTTTGGAAGGATCAAAGTGGGATTTTATTAAATTTTTTGTTAAAATAAGCTGACAAAGTACTACAAGAATTTCATGTAGGTGATTGTGGAGGACATCTATACTGGAAAACTACTACAGAAAAGATCCTGAGAGCTGGTTTTTACTGGCCTACCTTGTTTGCAGATGTCAAAAAATATGTGACCTCCTGTCATAAGTGCCAAATCTTTGAGGGTAAGAAATTTTTTTACCCCTACCCTTAAAGCCCATCTCTACAGAAATGCCATTTCAACAATGGGGTCTTGACTTCATTGGAGAAATTCACCCCCCATCATCAACCCAACATAAGTGGATTCTAACAGCCACTGACTATTTTACCAAGTGGATTGAAGCCATACCATATAGGCAAGCCACAGATATTGTCATTATCTCCATCCTAGAAAGTAACATTCTTTCAAGATTTGGATGTCCCCAAAAGATAATTACTGACAATGCAGGAGCATTCAAATCTAAGAAAATGATTGAATTTTTCCATAAATACCATATTACCCTAGGTCATTAAACTGCATATTGCCCTCAAGGTAATGGCCTAGTTGAATCTTCAAATAAGAGCCTTGTAAACATCATAAAAAAGTTACTGGAAGATAACAAAAATACTTGGAATAAGAAGTTAGTAAATGCCTTATGGGCAGATAGAATTACAACTAAAAAATCTATTGTTACATCCCTTTACCAACTTGTCTATGGAATGGATGCTATTTTTCCATCCTCTCTAGGAGTACCAGTGATGAAGGTTGTTAGGACTCCACTATGTATCATCCAGTTGCACCATCTTTTGATCAGCTTTTTATATGTGATACTTGGACATTGATACAGACTTGTATTTCCGGGCCATGCTCAGATGATTCATTATGTATTTTCAGTTAAGCTATACTTGTATACATGTTGGATCTATTCAGTACTTTCTATATATATGATGCATTTTTGACTGAGCATGGGTATGCCTGCCTCAGCATGAGTTGACTCTCTGGTTTCTTTCATTGGTTTTTGGCAGGCTGAAATCTGGTGAAGTCCTCTCTTGTCCTTACGAAATTCTTTCTATGTGCATAATACATTTCGGCCATCATGTACCCCTTCTGACCTCATATATTAGGGGGCATCTTTTATAGCATCATTTCTCACCTTGACATGATTCATGAAAAAATACTGAAAAATGATGTCAATAAATAGATATGGAAATGTATAGCTCAAATAAGTGGGGGATAAAAGCTCTAAACCCCTGGAAACAATCTCAAGACAATCCTAGGAGGATTTCCTGAAATATACAAAAATGGAAAAACGCCGGAGTAGCAGGGCTGAGTAGCAGCTGCAACTCAAGAACTAAATGGAGATGGTTGTATATGATGCACAAGCTGAATAGACCTCCTCCGATGGATCTTACAAGTGAAAGGTTGATCCTAACACTGAAGATCTGACCCTCCAAACAAATACTACAACCCTCACTGCAGATGCTCAATGAAAATAACACAGTCAATGAGAGGGACTGCGTTGTAGGTGATGAAAAATGGTTGGCCTGATGCCAAAGATGATGGGAATCATCTCAAATTCTCCCTCACTGATCCTCCAAAGGAAAGGAGGCTCCATCCTCTGAAAAATAGCTCTAGAAGTGGTGTTGTAGAACCTCCACTACAACACCCTGCAACACAATGTTATACTTGAGAAGAAATAACATTGTAGCTAAAGGAGGTAGCTTGGCCTTGAGCCTAAATGTAGAGTGATGAAGTGAAATCCCTCGAGAGGCCTCTCAAGAAGGAGAAGGAATCCTAAACAGGAATTCCTTGTGCTAAACAGCACTGCAACTCTGCTAAACAGCAGGAGATTGCAAATAGTCTAAGCAGACAAGAAATCAATAATCATACGCAGGAATTACAATGGTTGCCTTGCCCTCCTTTTAAACAAGTGAGATCCCTATCACCATGGGTCCCACTCATTAGGTTTTCTGTTATCACCAAAATAGGACCTGATAGGCTGCTGGTCAGGCTACCTCAGTGTAACTATTTCAAACCAGACTTTTAGTTGAGGCTTAGCCTCCTCAACCTGAGAGGGCTCTCTCACTAGGTTTAAGATTTTGAATAAAGGATTAGATGGCTAACTCTAAGAATAAATTGGATATAAAGTGTATGAATGGTTGAAACAATGATCAAAAAAAATCTATTGGGCTATGGAGTCTAGTTTTTTTCCCACAAAACATCAAAATTAGCTTATCATCGAAGTCAGGGCATTTCAGAGTTTTTAGGTGTATCAGCAAAACAAAAACAAAGTGGAAAAAACACAGTTTACAAACATATGCAGGAATTTAGAGCATTTCTCAATGAATTCTAAGTAATATGTGTTTATACCACTACAAATAGATAGATAAGGAAATACATAGGAATATCACACATTAAAAACTCTTTCTAAATCCTGAGTAGTAAGCCAATATCTATATTATGATAAAAACACACAATTTTCTATAGTAACACAGTCTTCTTGTTAATGAAAATTTCCAACCTTGATGAATTCGACCTCATGTCTCTTATAGATCCATTATTACAATCTTTTATTCCCTCATCTAGCTTGAGGAGAATTCGAATTTCTTAGCTTGACACCTATCTACTCCTAAAACAGACTATTAATTACATGTGACAGTTAACTGTCTGTTCTAGAGTCCTAATTCAATTAGGAGTAGAACTCCTTATTATGACTAAAACAAATTGATATAGGAATTAAAGATTATATTTGACATTTTCTCCTCCTTATCTTCGACCTTGATGGTGTCCATAACCTTGCTGTTACATTCTGTTAACTTATCCCTTATCTGTCCTGAAAACTAGGAACATGTTTCCTGCAATATAGCTTTAACCTTCATTTATGCTCCTCGAATCCTTTGGCTGACAAAAATGGACCTTTTTAGGCAAGTGATATGTGTTATCACTTCCATAAAACCATGTCCTTCCACCTGTGAAAAATTAAATCTTTGAAAGAGTGTAAAGAGAGCTGATGTGTCTGCGGTACGAAAATATCAGCTGTTTTCGTAGCACAGTAACTATGCCTTTGTAAACATATCTTAACATCTGATTTCTCTTACTTTAACACCTATAACTTCATTCGTGAACCATTTCCATATTCTAGCAGCATCAATACTTCAAAAACCAGATATTTTACCTCTTGAAACCTTAATAAAATGCTCAAAACTGCACCTACTACGAAACTGTTGTGTATGTCATCTATAGCAGTTTCGTAGCGTGCTATGAAACTGCTACGTATCTCTTTTTTACACAGCTTTTTCATCATCTTCAGGTCTTAAGAATATTTACAGCCTTTTAATGATTACCTTGATAATCTTGATGCTAATAAACCTTAATAATCATTATAAGTCAACTTTGCCATTATTTCAAAAAGTGGTGTCCTTCCTAAAACAAAACTGTATTAGGGATTTGTCACTTACTGCCTTACTTTTGTTGTAGCTGACCTTCAGAGTTTGCCAATTGAATTTCAAGATCTTCAATCTACCTCTTCAACCTTATGTTAGTAACCCTTAAATTTACATTTATCCTTCTCACAAATTTAGCCTCTTTGATTGCAGGAAGAGTCCAGGTAAAATATTGGGCTTCATTGCTAACTGTTTCAGGTTTTGAGACTCTTTCAAGCTCCCACAGAGCCTTAATTCTGTCAAATTTTATCTTCTCCACAACATGTTTTCTTTCTTTCTTCTTAAGCTTAGCAATCTCAAGATTATCTAGTCATAATTTTTCTTTAATCCCCTCATAACTGCTCTTTTCTCTTTGAGTATGGAAAACTCTGTTTCTGTCATCTTCAAGCATAGGTGATGAAAGTTTTATAGGTTCCTCATAAACATTTGAAACTTCTCCAGTTGTATCTAACTCCACATCCAACCCTTGCAACTTTTTTGAATTCCTAGTTAGAGGCCTTCTGGGCTTGAACACAAACTCTGAAATTTCATCATTAAAATCCAGTTTTTTGGAAGACTTGATCTTCTTAGATTTCCCTTCATCCAAACTTATAAACTCTGGCTGAACTAAAGGAGATTCCTCAATATCTATAGCTTGTAAAATATCATTCAAACTACCCTTTAAACCTGGATCTTCTTCTGAAAACACTGTTTTTCCCTTTACCCTTGCTATTTGACTTATAGTCAATATTTTCTGGGCTAGTTTACTGGTTGATTGTTCCTGTATTGCTTCCTTACCTTTGGTTGTCCTCTTTTGTGCAGGTTGAGGGTTTCTTGAATAATCACTGGTGTTTTAATCTCTGGCTCTTTCACTTGCTTTCTAGGGTTTAACTTGACAAATATCTTTGATCTTTTTTTTGCAGGGTCAGTGGTTTCTGATGGTGATTTTTCTTTGGCCCTAGGGCTAACACCTGTTCCATGTGTTTCCACCCCAAATCCACACAAAAACAGAAATGCAGACCATTCTCTATTCACCCTCTGAATTTCATGCAAAACAATTAATTTAACTAGACCATGATGGAATAATGAAGTTTCACATGCCTGAGTTTTCATCTACACCTTATCTGCCATCTTGGCCAAACTTCGAAACAACAAGAAAGGTAAATCTAGAGAAATTATTCCAGTGAAATGCAATAAGAGTTTGAAATTATAAGAATACACATTATGGTATCTTCCTTCACAGGTGAAGTACCTTTGAATGTTGGAGAGCAGGTTAGCATATGTATTCTTGACCTAACCTCTTGGCACTGCTTTGGTTAAATCTGTGTCCACAAATTCTGGTTTCAAAAATATTTTACGAGGTTCCATTTCAAACCTGAAGTTCTTGAACCACCTTTCTTCTCCCCTTGGAATCTCTGTCATTGATGATATAATTTCAAGATAAATTGGCAAGTTTAAGAATCCGACCTTTGTATTCGAACCTGTGAAATTAATGGAAAATTCTTTTGTGACTTGATTATCACCTCCTTGTAGCTTTTCACAGAATCTCCAGCATCCTACCTTCTTGAAGGCTTCTTCAACTTATTTATCCTTGGTGAGAGCTTCTATGCCTTCAGGTTCTATTCTCAAATAGTGGCCTGACATGTGGTTTCTTTTTTCCTCTGTCATATTTCCCTCGAAATCCCTGTGGCTTCAAAAAACCTGTAATAAACTGCCTCGCTTGATTTCAGAGAAACTGGCTTGCTTGATTAAGGGTTTTGCCCTGCTTGATAACTGGTTCAGCCTTGCTTGAAAATTGAGAGAAGCTCTAGTTTCTACTTACCATAAGCTTATCATTCGAAGAAAGACATGCACCAAGTGTTTTTTGCATGAGAGAATACAACCAAAAACAACCATCCGCTTCCAAATTTAAAATGACTTATGATGAATGACCACTAACGAATCTCATGATGGTTATGAATGGTTGTATGTGTGAGGAAGGATTCGTGGACTGACACCTAATCATGAAAATTTAACGAAATTTGATAGATTTGACAGCTTGACAGGATTAGTTACAAATCCCCGATTTCGTAGCACATGTAATGTAATTTCATGGTTTTGCGCTACAAAAAGACCAGCGTTTTCGTAGCGCAAAAGTAGTTTTTAACACCGTCTGCGCTACGAAAACGTGGTTTCATGGATTATTCAAAAAAAAATTTAAATGACTAAACACATGACTTTTGAAACATAATATGGGACCCCTAAAGTGTGAAATAAGGTTGTTAGACTTTATTTAATGGTGGAAATGAGACTCTAACCCTATGACTTAGACTCTAAAAACATAAAAATAACTTAACCCCTATCTAAGACCATGACTTAGGAAAAAATGCAAACTGTCCAAGTTTGGAAAACTTTTATAGTGATAACAGTTTCCTTCACCAAAGAAACCTCTTTCCATTCATACTGCGTTGTTTCTCTAAGTGTTCTCCACCTCCTATCCCAACGCTGTTGACTTGGTCAAACTTGAGCTTGTCCACCTGCAAATGATCCTGTTCACACATGAGGGTGTGAAATCCAGCTCCTCTGATGATCCCCTTTCATACTATGAGGGATTTTATTTATGTATTTATTATGTATTGGCCTCCTTACCCAATTATTCCACCCCTAGGTGATAAAAGAAAAAATTTAATGTTCCGACTAGCTGCATGATAATTTGGGAACATTACAAACAAGCATCAATCCCACTTAATCAAAGGGTAAAATCAGAGTTCTTAAAAATATCTAAGGAGACAAATATAGGGCACTCGATGCCACGTTACTCAAGGAGACAAAGCATCAACTCAATAATATGTTTTCTAACAAAGCAACATGTCAAAGGCATGTTCACAATGTCTAAAGGAGGAAAAACATGATTTAAAACCCCTATAACAAATGATTTTGACAAGTAGGGATCATTTTGGATCTAACCAACTGTCCAAGTGAAAAAAGAGACAGTGGTTAAAAAGGGTTGTAAAGGACATTCAGAATTAGCTCCAAAAGGCATTGGAAAAATGGAAAAGGTGCAAAAAGAAAAAAGGGTCCAAAGGGAACCTTAGAGATGTGGGTTTTAATCTTAATTATTTCAAAAAGGAGATATAAAACACCACAACATAACGTTCACCCGCTCATTCGATCATTTTCAAAACACTGTGAGGTTTCCAGTTTTCTACCGGAGTCCTCGGGCAAAAAATCCAGCATGCTACGCTCCTGTAGCGGCTTCCCGTGTGTTTTCCCTCTGAGTGTTGCACGCCTGGAGGTTGGTGATGCGCTCTTGCAGCCTTGCTCGGTGTGCAGGAGAAGGCCCGGCGTTCAGTGACCCGAGACACCCTGGCACCCAGGTGCTGTACTTCTGCCACGGGTTTCACCCCTCCACCCAGATGTTGCGCTCCTGCCACAAAAGCGCAGCACTGCGCAAAAAGACAGTCAACATCGCCCGACTCACCCATAAGCCTTGAAAAAGAATTTTATTTGCTATGAAGGATATTTTAAAAATAAATTTTGACTGTTATCGCCTCTTCATGATTTTATAAAGGTTAAGGGCGCCAATAAATTTCAAAACTTATGTCAAGGGAAGCATGAAGAAAAATTGTAAAGAAAACCTAACCTACTCTCTGCTAGTCTCCTAACCTTGTTACAAAACTCAGCATCTCCTTAACCCTCTTTACACATTATTTCACTAGCAAATATCATTTCTATTTAAATATTTTGAGGAAGGGGTGAAAAAAGACACAATGTCCAAAGAAGGGAGTGTTGACCTAAATGGGGCAAATCAAAGACCAAGAAAGTAGCAGAAGAAGGGAGGGAAGCCAAATAGGTTTGAACCTGTAAACACTGAAGAGCTGATAACCTTCCCTACTATTCTTTCCTGTTTTCAAGAGTTAGGGTGCTATGACTTCTGTAACAGAGTGCAAAAGATCAAAATTCACCCTCAGTTGACAAAACTATTTTCCCTAAGGCTTCATAAGTGCAAAGTACACCTAGCTGGGATAAATTTTGAGTTGACCACCAATGTCATCTCTAAGGCCACTGAAATGCCTTTCATAGGAGAAAGGTGGTTCAAACAAAAGAAGCTTGACTTAATCCATTACCACCCATTCCTAAAACCAAGTTTTCAAGCTGACTGTAAAACTGTTTTCCATTTCTCTCATCTATTGGACAGGTATTCCCTCCTAATGAATATTATCATGAAATTCTTCACCTGTGAGGGTAGGTTCTCCAGAGTCTATTCCTATCATATTAGACTCCTCATGCATTTCACCAGAACCAAGCTACTGCACATGCCCTACTACCTTTGTAAAAGCATTGAGAAAATGTCCTCCATCATGCAAAAAAGGCCTCCATCCCAACAAATTTCAAGCCTCTTTCACCATTCCCTCATCAAAGTAATTGTCTCATACCAACTAGAACAACAAGGCATTCCCTGGGAGGTTTTTATCGCCCATGACGATTTCACAACTCCACAGCCCATCCCTCTACGAAGTATGCCATCATCATCTCAAAATCCTCCTCACTCACCTCCATCACCCTCCACTAACCTTGGTTTATATTCTTCACATGAATCATTCCCTCAAACAGACCCTCCTCATTTGCCTTCCCCTAAGAAATCTGGTCATGAAGAAAGCAATGGTGATCATGAGGAAACCAGTGAGGAAGAAAATAGTGAGGGAGAGAGTAATAATCAAGAAGAAAATAGTGAGGGAGAAAGTGATGATCCCAAGGATGAGTATGTGAATGAAGAATAAAATAGAGGTAAAAACAATGATGCAAGTGATGAGAAAAGAAGTCAAAACAACAGGGTTGATAATGAAGAAAATGACACTGAGGGTACAAATGCAGACAATGGAGAGGAGACATATGAAAGCAATGGAGAAATCAAGAATGACAGTGACAAGAATGGCACAGGCAACCAAGAGACAGGGTTTAAAGTTGTTTTCAATAGGCAAGGAAATGATGACAAAGGGCCAAGTAATGAAGACAATAAACAGGGAAGTGAAGAAAAGATCAATCAAAGGGACTCATCTAATAAAGAAGGGAATGATTCTCACAGTGTGAGAAGACCAATGAAGGTGCCCAAAGCAGTGACCCTAAAAACAGTGCTAACAGTGATATAAATAATGATATTGACAGTGAAGACAGTGGACCAAAAGATCAAAAGGAGGACATTCATGAAAGTAAAGAAATGACCAACATAGGTGCCTCTAATAGTGCAAAACAGAGCATGGCGGTCTTGAAGGTCTTCGCAGCAAGGAAATATTGAAAGAGGTTGAGGATTCTTATCAAAAGGACAACCAAGAGCAAGGCAAGAAGGACACTCACATAGAAATCATCCATGAAGAATAAAACAGTCTCAAGGTCATTAGTGACCAAACTTTGCAAGTGAAACTTATGGCACCATTCACCATCACTTATCAAAAAGGAAGGAGGAATGTGTTTGCTTCCTCCAAAAGGAAAGGGGCCATGCACTCCTCCTTAAAACCAGTGAAGGACAAAGGTAAAAAACCATTGAAGGGCAAAGTCAAAAAACCATTGAAGGACTGTAATGTTCCTTTTTTAGGAACAACTATAGATTGGGAATAATATGAGTTATTTAAAATGTGGAGCTACATCCATGAACCTCATACAGGTATAAAAACACTTAAAATTAAGTAAAATACACATCAGAAAAGCTATACAGCGTTTTACAAGGCAAAAGGTGGGGAAAAGTGAGGATTTTGGCCCTAAAACAAGTGTATTAGGAGATTTGCGCAAAAATAAGATGGGAAAGTGGTTGGATATTATATCTAGGGTTATGAGGGACTCCCATGTAGAATTTAAGAAAAAATAAATAATTTTTTCTAAGTTAAAAAATTCCTCCTTTCCTAACTAGGCTAGAAAACCCTGATTTCCCAAGACTAGAATTATGCAGAAATTTACTAAATCATGTGAGCGTGGTTTTCTGAAGGGTATGACTGAAATAAGGTCTGAAAATTCAAAAATAATCTCAGGGACATAAATAATACACTTTACAGAAGAAGAATGAAAGAATACAGAAGAAATCCTCAAGGAAGAGGTGCTACAACCATGTAAAAAGACTGCATAACAGTGACAACGTAATTTTCAGGGCTGAAGTAGAAGTTTATTGATTCTTTAGATATATATCAGATGATTACATAAAAATATAGATCTAATACAGATCCATGTACAAGAAGAGCTGATCTATACATTCCCCTTGGGGTTTTTCTCAAAGCATGAAGCACCGGGAGTAGATCTGAGATCTAAAAATCCAGATCAGCAGAATGATTCATAAATTTTGAATAATACAAGTACATATAATATCATATCTGAAACATAACATAGATTGGGTGGCCAATCTATGGATCTCCACAGTGAAGGAAGAAAGCCAACACCAGAGATCTCTCCTCCAAAATACTAGAAAAGCACCCTGTAGCTGTAGATCTGCAAATAACGCTATCTTAGGGATAGAAACAGTGCTGTAGATTCTAAAGATGATTTGGACTGATTCTAGGATGTGGATCTGAAGTATAATCAGTAAATGAACACTTTCAGAAGGTTAAATGACACTCACACTGAAAAAGCCACTGCTATCATCTAGATCTGAGAAGATCTAGATCTCCACTTGCTGAAACTCATAAGATAGCTCAACCCTCAATCATGAGCAGCACTATAATGTAAGGTGAAACTTGGCCCAATCCTGATAGTGGAGAATTTTATCACAATTCTCGTCCAAGAGCTGCTCAAGGAAGGAGGTGGGATTCCTGAACAGGAATGCCCAACAAGGGATGTATAAGCAGAAAGACCTTCAGAAATAATGTCTTCAACATAATGAACAATGGCTCTCCTTTCCCCTTTTATAGCAAGAGAAGGCTTCCTTGTCATGGACCCCACCCATTAGGGTTTCTCTCATCTAATAATATCTTCCCTATGAAAACTGCGTTGTCCCACTAGGTGACTCACTCCCTCCATGCAACATTGTTTGACTTGGTCAAACTGGACCTAGTCTTCTTATATTTTCCCCTTTTCACACTAGGAGATGAACAATAAGCCACTTAAGTGACCCCTTTGCACATTTGGAGTGTTTATTTTGCTTCTTCATGGGCCCCCTTACCCATTTTATTCTATTTATAAATAGGAAAGAAAAATTAATGTTCCAATTAGCTTAATGAAAAATTTGGAACATTACAGTCCTCCCATCCCAAAGACTGCTTGTCCTCAGGCAAGTGCAAGGGTATACTGATTCCTCTTCTCATCTGCTTCAACACCCATGTATGATGCTCTCCTCCAAGAAATAGGATGTTATCTCATCAATTAGTCTCCCACATTGCTTCTCCTCAACATGTAAATTGGCTTCCAAGCCATCATCATGAAAGTGTGAAGTGCTCAAGAGAGTGGAAAAGTGTTGTCTAGAGGTCCTCCCAAGGCATGGAGTATGAAAAATGTTGGGATACATTATCCCCATGTGCATCCTCCATCCCCAAGCAATCAACCATGCAAAATGAGTCACCTTCCAACTAGGCAACTCCGGAAAATCATCCTCCAACTTGAGTCCATGTAGAATAGGTGGGCTGCAAATCTGACCGTGGTAATCTTTATAGCCTACCCCACACTGTCCCCTTCTCCACCTATGGTAAGTGTGGAGTGAAAGCTGAACTTTGGTGCACTAGTGTTTCCCTCAAGTGGCAAGATGAAGTCTATATCTCCAAAGATCTCTCCTTCAGCGCTGCAAATCAAGCTGGCCCAAAACATCTCATATGTGATGAGTTGGAAGTCATCATCATATGGCATCCCATCAATCATATGGTTCACCTCATGGAAAAACAACTTTCACATCATGGTGACCCTATCTTCTTCCATACTCCCCTTAGAGCATGTGCTGCAAAAAGTATGGATGTCTTCCCCTCCAAAGGACACATCCTCCCAATGTGTCTCTCCCTCCTCATGATACATATGGGATTGTTGCTGATATATGGCTGAAACATAATGATATTCAAGCGAGACCCAAGCCATCCCATCAAATCCAACACCCATGGGGTGCCTCCCCAAAAAGCTCAAGCTTTCCAAATGGCTCCTCGCATTTGAAAGAAAATGGTGTAACATGGAAATCAAGGCTGGCCCAATTGTTTTTCTGAAACATGCAATGTGTGAAGTATGGGAAACCACACTCCCTATGGGCATCCTCAAATATTGTGCCACTCCTCCAATGATGCTTCCCATGTCCAGCGTTCTACTAGCAGAATATGGAAGCATAAACATGAGAGAGAAAGGAGGTGAAACATGGCTCCACACATGGAACCAACGCAAGGCATCATTGGCTTGCCACAATATATAGTGCAACAAGTGTCCTTTCAGCCACTTTTTTGCTACCACATTCATCCTGTAAGATGAGATCATGAAAACATAATTTTGTGCCAATGGTGCACATCAGAAATCCTGTGGCTTTCCCCCACAATCCACCCATAAGATGGCCATCATAATTGCTACAATAGACCATAAGTACAATAGAAAATGATGTGCAAGAAGGAAGGATCATCCTTGATATGATATGCTACTCAAAAAGATAAGAGAGTGACCCGGCATGGCATGGAAAAGAATGGATGGACACAACAACGCAGCTTACTTAAGAGTGCGCTACGGGGGAATCAAGGGGAGCTCAGATTCATTCAACAGGATAAGTTAGTCTTTCTTTCAGGGCATTTAAGAGCGGGAGGGGAGGGGAATAGCTGGGACGGCACTAATGAAAAGAATGGAGACGGAATAAGAAGGCCGGGGGCGATATCGTATGTGAAAACGCAAGTAATGTCTGGGTTTAGATGGGTAACTTAGCTTCGTCCTCTCGGAAGAGACTGCCTGTGGGAGGTGCATATCAGGCCCAGCTAGGTCTGGAAGGCCGGAATATGGGGCAAAAAAGAGGAGACGTAGAGTTCTTATTGTTGGTTTTGTTTGTTTGGATGGACACAATATGCATAGCGTGCTTCACAGCTCAGGGACACACAAGTGGAAAGAACCAATGGGTAACGGTAATGAAGGTGTGGAATTGGTTCTACTTTGTAACATGGTTAATAAGGCAGAAAGAATAGTAGTTGTTCTATTATTTATAGAATAGAGACTAATGAGAGAGAGTTGTTGCACTGCCAGTCTCATTTCTTTTGGAACGGAACGGGCACATACATTATAGCGGAATTAGCTGGTAGCTCAGGGACACACAAGGAGACAACGAGGCTAGCGGCATAGCACGGTAAGCTTAGCGGAATAAAGCGGATACTTGCATCTATATATACGTGATACTTGCATCTGAAGAAGTGGATACATAAGTCTTTTCCACTAGTCTTTGCATAGCCAACCAGTCTCATTGCCGAGCTAGAGCCACTGTCATCGAGAGTCATGGAAACCGGACTAAGGCAGGGCACGGAAATGACGGATGCCAGTTAGAGAGAGTCGTTAGAAGGAGTTAGAAAGAGAATCGAGGAGGTAGCTAGTTAGTTCGTCGCTCGGGAGCTTAAGACGGCTAACATGGCAAGCAAGTACTACACAACTAATAAAGAGTCTTTACTGTATGGGACGGAAAAAGACAACAAGCAGTCTTGGGCAGCTAGTGTCGTACTTACCTGATGGAACAGAGCTATCATTAGTTCGTGCGCTGACGCTCAGGGATAGCAGAGACGGAAGCTAAGAGTCTTTACTCTTCTATCTCTAAGTACTACTCTACTAGTTGAACTCTACAGTTACGGCAACAGACGGCAAGCTAGAGCTATTACCAAGTCTCTTAAGGCTAACAAGTGGGACTTGTTAAAGGCTTTCTCATAGTTAGAAAGCGCCGGCATATAGAAGAGAATAGTTCTATATGGTTGAAAAAGAAGGCAGAAAGAATAGCGGGACTCTAAGCATACAGATTGAAGTCTAAATAAAGCGCCATAAGGCTTAAAGAGGAGTGATATTATAGACTAATAGCATACAGATTGAAACGGGACGGGAGGGTTAGAGAAAGCAAGTTGAAAGTGCCAAAGAATTGATCTTTCAGGGCTACTACAGGTAGGTTGAACTACTTGCACTAATTCCATAAGAGTTTCTCTGGTGCACTCAGCTCAATGTGTGTATGCGTGTGGATGCAGTAATAGCTCTATGTGTAGCCTGTAGTAAAGCCTCCTCTACTTGTTGTATGGGAATCGGGATCAACACAACACAATGGACAAGTTAAACGTCTCTATGGCGATATCATATATGAATAGTTTGGTAGTAGTAGGTATGGCTGCTATGAGGTCTGCTGGTTAGGTTTCCCAGCTAGTATTAGGCAAGGACTTCTCCGTGGCGATATCGTAGTGAAAACCTTCTCCATGTGATTGAAACCTGCCATAGCATTGCCAGGACGTATGTATGCAACATCGTCTCAGGTGAGTTATCCCGGCTAGGTCTTTTCTCTTTTCTATTTCAAAGGAGAGGAGACAACCTCTCCCGGTGGTCGAGCCAACTTAACATTTCTTATAGCTTATTCTACGTGTTGTTTTCATCTTCTTTTTCAAAGGACTGGAGACTCTATTTCTTCTTTTGTTCTAAGGACGGACACATATTGACTTGCTGGGGCTCCATGGGGCGGATGCAGATGTTGTTGGACCGCCTCAGCTCCACGTGCTGTTGTCCATCCTATTCTCTTTTTCAAAGGAATGGGATACTAGATAGAGTTATTCTCTTTTTCATGGCAAGAACTTATCCATGCGACATCATATATTAACGTAGGGGACCATATGAATTGAACGGGTATGCATGCACGGCTGCTCTTCCGGGGAGCAAAGTGGAATTATAGAGTTTATAAGCGTAGCCTCGTGTGGATTAGCCCGAGTTAGAGGTAGGTCCCAGGCTGGCTAAGGCTAAAGATGAAAGAGACTTCTGCTCCCCCTTTTTGCTTTTTCTTTTGAAATGGATGGGCACATTGAAACCCATGGAGAGCTTCTGAGGCACATTATTCATAGGGGACTTACTTCCCCTTCCTCTCGGTCGTGGTGGAGTTTCTTTCTGGCTGGTTTTAAGAAAGATGAACCCTCAATAAGGAGCTTGGTTCCTATAGCCCCGTCAACAGATAAGAAGATTCCGGGGAGGGGTACCTACATTGGGGACTGGTTAATGAGCGCTACCGAAACAACCCCACGAGATCACTATGGCAGGCAGGGAACGTACTATAATTGGGTTGAAGCCCCAGATCATTGCTGGTAGAAGGATCCCTTTGCCCTAGTCGAGGAGCGTTGATCGATCGATATCAATTGCCCCAGGTTGGTGTTGAGGAGCGTTCATCGAGCTTGTATGTTTCCCGCTACTGATGAATAGTTCCCCTTGCGATCACGCTTCAACTGGACAAGTACCTGGAGGCTAATAAACAGCATATCAGCTGGTAGATAGAACCTTCGCTTAGAACAGCAGCGAAAGAGGAGCGCTATAGATGAATGAATGAAAGAGACCTGGGTCAATGAGGAGCCCTGTCAAATAAGATAAGCCTGGTTCAATTAGACCTTGTTCAATGAGGAGTAACCCTAAAGATTCAAGCGATGGCGGCCTTTTTGAACTCTCTATCTATAGTATTAGGCCTGCTCTGCTTGCTTTCAATAGTTGTTGTTTTTCTAGAACTTAATCCATCCATCAAAGTTTAGTTGCACCGCTTTAGCAGAAAATGCCACTATTATATATGTAATTACGCTTTCTTCCTTGCCCTCAGAAGCGCAAGCCCCTCCGGGACCTTTTAGTTTAGTAAGTGGTAATGAAAGGAAGGTTAGTAAGGATTCCGAGGGTCCTTGATCCGGGACCCGCTAGGTAGGCGCTCCTTGAGTCCCCAGGCTTTGGAAAGGGAGAGGCTTGACCGATCTACATAGATGTTCGGCCGAGCAATCAGACTCCAAATTCGCCTACTAAAGGGAGTTATCAATTACCTCGCCGGGGTATCAGGCTGGCTAGCTATGAATAAGAAGGCCCAGAGTCACTGGAAACAGTTATAAGCCCCGTTTTGGCTCTGTAGGCCGTGCCTTTTCCCAGGGCGGGTATTCGTTGACTACGAGAAAAGTATTCGGAATACCTTAAATCCTAAGGGGTCGGGTGTGCGGTAAGCAAGTTGGTCAATAGTAACCACTTTCCCCTGATGAGGTAAATGAATAAACCTAAAGACCATCAATACTACAACCGTTATTGCATAGAACCAACTACGCCCAAGCAAAAGATTGTAATCTAGAGGAGCGTCAACTACTTTTACTTCTACCGAAACAGTCTTTCCACCTCACTCTATAGGCAAGGCGGTGATGATTCCATGAGGCTTTAAAGTATGTCCATCAAATGCTTTAAGCACGTTGTTGGAAGGAATGAGCTCTAGAGAACCTATGGCTTTCCAACACGACGTGGACATGATGCAAGTGGAGGCTCCTTCATAAACCACTATTCTGGAGATCTTTTTCCCACGTATGATCATGAAAAGCAATCTAGTGGGGGAGCCTAGGCTGACTCTAGTCTGTGTCAAATGTAATTAAGCTTAAGTGTGAGGGGTAAACCCCACCTATAGCTGTAAACAATGCTTTTCACTACGTCAGATAGCTTTGAAAAACTTCGAAGGCTGACATGGCACATGGTGCCTAGGCCAAGTCTTCCACAATACTGTAATTATGGGTGGCCCGTGTGTTGAGATTATGCATAGACCTATGAAGAACACGCTTAGGTGGGCAAAGCACTATATCAAATGATGGCTTATCTATCTGGACAGGGCCACCAGGTAGGGAAGAGGGCAACGAATCCTTATCTTAAGGACCACTCTCAGAACTCTCGTAATTACGAGCTCTGATTTGCAAAAGCACCATCTGGTCACACATGAACACATTGGCACTCGAGGAAGAACCCCCCCCCCTTAGCTTCGGTGTTTCCTAAATACTTTTTAGACCTGGTTGCCCTATAACACTTTGATTGAGGAATCTTAGTAGGGCTACTGCGCTATACTTTACCAGGTCGGGATTTGACCGGCCAACCTTACTTTGCCTTCACCCTAGGACGATAGAGTGCTGCCCAATTGCTGAAGCCAGGAAGGAAGGAATCGGGGCGGGGATACAGCACAATATTGATTCTTGGTACCACATATTAACTTCTTGGTTCGGTCGAGCCTTGCTGATACGATGATTCAATTAGAATCCACTCCATCCTAGGATGGAATCCACCTACCTGTCTTTCATTTACTGCCTGCCCCACCTTACCTTGTTTCCACACAACCATTTAAAGGGCACCCACCTGAAGACCTAGCACCAGGTAGGTAGCCTTCACTGCACCAGGTAGGTAGCCTTCACTTGGATTCCTTAATCTTAGGAGGGACAGCTATTCCAGGTAGCATTGACTTGAGGTGCACAGGGAGGGGAGCATCGACTACACCATCTCCAACAACATTTCTATTATGGTTGTAGTTACCATGTGGTCTAGGATGATCAGTGGTAGTGCCTTCCTCGAAAGGAGAGATGTTGTAGTATACTACATGAGGTTATGATGGATGTAACATGCCTCCAAACCTAACACCTTCTCCATTCCATTTTTGGGGGTGAAAGTGTGGTTGTTATAGCATTCTAGCTAAACTACATAAGGCTTCTATGAAAATGAAACATATATCATTAGAACAAAATGGCTAAAAACATTGTATAAAGTAGTTTTATCTCCCTAACATATTTGGATAAGGGATATAACCTCTGAAAATAAGAATCCTGCAAGGAGAACATGGAAAGGAACTAGTAACATAACTGCTAAAAAGACAATGGAATTCTCTTAGAGATGTTGGAACCACTTAAAAGCAATGCTTAAATGTGTGTATGGGAATATTTTAGGCATTACATTTGGATAGTCTTTCAAGTCTTGATAGATGTTAGTCAATTTGGCAAGATGTTATTATACATCTCCCATCTTATCATATTTAGGTATGGAATGTGGTAATATAACAACTTGGATCTTTGGATGCAATGGTATCCTGAAGTATGGTTTAATCATATGTCCAAGTGGAGACTATGCTACTACAATTGTTGGCTATACTAGTGGAACCACAGGTCGAGGAGGTACAATCCTAGGGTGAGCTTGCCGAACTCTCGACCCCCGGGCCGCCATCGTTCTGTAATCAAATTTGTTAACATGGTAGCACCTACTATGGAGTTTCCTAAGGGATTGTCCTAGCTTGATAATATTAGTATGGATTTAGATGTGGCATTGTAGGAATGGTGGGGTTAATCGTAAGATATGTACCCTGATAAGGTGGTATAGTGGGGTTAATCAAATTAGTTTTTGGGTAAGTGATTGGAGTAAGTAGCTACTATTTGATGAGGCCTTGTAAGGGCTGCAACTATGTGGTGTGCCTTTATGGGTGCACTAATATAGGTTAAAACTATACATACTACTATTAGAGTAACTCAATTATAATGGCATTCAATTTTGAAATCACTGTCTATATGGGTTATGAGTGGTCCTGCAAGTTACGTGGTGGAACCCGGTTTGTTATTTATTGGGGAAGCTGAGTGAGTGACTACTGGTATGGAGATGGCTAGGATATGGTATGACATGCTGCTATACTCTAGGTTGTGATTACAAGGAGATGGACAACTGGATACAAGTACTAGGTTGTAAGTGCATTCCAACTAATGATGAGTAAGTGGATATCAAATGACCAAGGACAAGTTGTGTGTTAAGAGAATGACCTGACTATATGGTGCCCATGGATGACTACAATGGGATGCTAGCATGCATAGGTGTCCTAATTGAAAGTGGCAAGCTATGTTGAAATGGAACAATTGTGTTATTAGGAGTGAGCAAAGGCTGGGTGAAAGGTGACACCATTAGCTAAATGATAAGGATAGTCTAAATGGTTGTAGGAGGTGTAACCATGGCTATGATTGTAAGCTGGGTGAGAGGAGTAGACCCATGGCTCTAAGAATTATAGGTGGAAGCACTCTGGTCATTGACCGGTAATGAGATCTAGGTAGCAATGCATTCAAACTTAGGGTAACAATAAAGGAAGTTCAGAATATAGGATGGACCCTACTCTGTAATATGATCTAAAGTAATCTAGATCTCTATCCCACTCATGAGGCATGTCCATGGCTCTATGTGGGGTTATAACCTTATGACTCAATAAGTAGGGAGGTCAACATAATAATAGCGGTTCGATCAACCAACCTAGCCAGCCTTGTTCAGTTTAGCCATTCTAGATAGCCTCGTTAAGCCATTTGATATAGATAGCCTAGATAGAATAGAGAGCCTGGTTCAACCGATAACCTATAGGTAGAGCCCCCCGTACTCATTGCTTCTCAGACTATCGCAAGTCAAGTAAGAGACCTTATATTTATATATGGAATTACTGACACTCCGCAAAACATATTAGTCTTTTACACCCACCCACCAACGGACTTTAGAGAGACCTTGAATGGGCGAGGGATACTTACCTTACCCACAACCTTAACAATGATACTACTAGATATTTTGGTTACTATTAGACCTTTATAGGTTTATTATTGACTTTACTTACTTATAAAACTATATTTTCATAGAATTCAAGGCCAAGGAGATAGATAATAAGGCTTGGGGTGAGGATAGCCACTTCCTGAGCATATATAGAATATCTGGCTAGCTTGGGTTCCGGCCTAACTGGTTCCGGTTGGTCCTGAATCCGATGATCCTGAAGGGGAATAGGGGGCCAGGTTCACAGAGTCCAATTTACCATCCAGGTAAGGCCATCTTTGCAAAGGAAGGAGGAATTGGATCAGTATTCTATTAGAAGGCGCTGGCTTACTTTCTTTAAGGTCTAGTTGGTACAGCTTCAATATATAAAGTTGATTCCCCCACCCAATAAGTCAAATGGGAACGGGAAAGTGCATGTGAAAGTGCCCGATGATATATTGGACAGGTTTACCGAATGCTTTGAATGAATGTATGTAGTATTAAGAGGGGCTGGGTGGAGTTTGGGTGGGGACCAATATCAAGTGCTTTAATGTGGAAAATGTACCAGGCAATATCTAATAAAAAGCCCACCGATATATCTTGAGCCAGGAAGTAAGTAAGTCAAGGCCAAAGTCTAAGTAAGGTGTCGGTAAAGGCCTTCGCCATGTATGCGATCGATCTGACCGGGTTCAAACAGCGTATGCGATCTTACCTAAAACAGGACCGGGGTTCAAATTAGCGGATCTTCCCTCCCATTAGGCCTCACTTATCTAAATCAAGTTGTAGGGTAGGTAGGTTTGTCCTCATCTATCTATTAGGTAGGTTTGTCCTTATCCACTTACCGGCCCCTAGATTCCGGTCCCCTCAAAGGAAGGTTATGGGTTTGTCCTCACTTACCTCCCTCGGAGTAGGAAAGGGAGTAGGAAAGGGCCTTACTGGGGGTAAGCCGGTTTGTTACGTTGGGCCTGAGTTCAGTCCTGCTGAACTGGTAAACCCTTCCCTCCCTTCAAGGGCTCTTTGACCCTTTTATACCAACAATAGCCAGCCGGTCTCTTGTTTTGCGTTGCTGCTGGCTGGGCTGGCTTTGGCTTTGGGCGGCACTCCGGCCGGATAAAAACCACTAAAATATAGGTTGTTGAAGTAGGTGTGAGTAGTTGATAAGAGTAAAGGGGCTCATAGTAAACTAAGTGTTTACCCCCACCCCATCATCTGATATCTGATCTGATCTCATCAGTCAGTTCTGGCTGTAATGAATTAAGAAATAGGGCAGTTCCGATCCGAGAATTCCACGACTTAGCTGAGCTGTCCAACATTAATTAAAGCAAGTAGGCATAGAAAAGGGATTGGATCGTCAAGTTAAAAGTGCCTAAGGCAAGCCCGTCCAATCAATCACTAAGTTAAGTGAGCAAGTATGTAAGCTCAAAGTGCTGACTGACCCAAGCACGCACGCACGTCCAATCACTGACTAAGTATCGCGTAAGTAAAGATAAGGTTTGTTAGTGGTTAAATGAAAGGAGCACGGTCGCACTTAAGAGTAAATAAAAGTAGGGTAAAGGTATAAATCTGTGTCCACGCACCCCACCCACTAAGCGAGCCTTCCAAATATCTAAGTTAAGGTAATCCGGTCTTCTATCAAGTCCTAGCTAGCAAGCAAAGCTGTCTTAATTAATAAATACTTATTGGGGGTTTCAGCCCGTCCCGAACAAGAGCACTAGTGCCTAGGAACGATTAATTAAGGCAAGGTGTTTAGGAAGCCGCCCGTGAATGACTTGACTGTACTAAGTGAAAGTCTGTGAGCCGGTACGGTGTCCAGGTGGTAGGTAGCATGGTACAAACACATTTATCCAGCAGGCATATAAAGGTCCTCTCCCTCATGGTCGAGCCTGCTTGCGCATCCTAGCCCGATGCGGACTAGCGACTACGTTCCTCTCCTCGACCTCATAACCTCGGCCGAGTC